>VZRF01009226.1:0-276834 GCA_013396875.1 Vireo altiloquus | reverse complement strand
TTGTTTTCTTTGGATTTTTTTTTCCCTGCATTTTAAAAAAAATCCATTGTTTCTGTTAAAACATTTCATCAAAAAATAAATTAGAAATAACAGATGACATACACTTTTAATATAAAAAAACACCAACAATCTGTAGTTCTGTGTAAAATAATCACTGGTTAATAACCATCTTTGAAAACAGAAACCTGAAGCTCTCAGATGAGAATGCATTGAAATTAAAATGCCAACAGTCTGAAAAGATTACTGATTTGTAGGGTTTGCTTTTTTCTGCTTCCAGGAACTTCTACAGACCTTTGTGTTTTAATGTCTGAATACTCATGCATTGTTAGGCGTGGCCAACACTTGATTTTATTGATTGGGGTTTTTTTGGTTTTGTTTTTCTGTGTTTTCAGTTTAGTTGAAAGAAAGTTGGGAGGCCTTGATTTGAGTGTTTGTGTGTGTGCATTAGAAAGGGGCTGGGGGGAACACCAGAACATGCAAGGTCTGCAAGTGCTGTGTGGCTGTGCTAAATTGTTACCATGACACTGAATAATAGTGAGGTGATGAGCTGAATTTCTAATAGCAGTAATGGTGCTGAGCAATCCTTGTCTTCTGCTAGTGAAATACGCAGAAATATTCCATGACAAAACCTTTTTTTCTTTTTTTTTTATGGATTTGGTCGTCCTGCTGCTGAATAAGGTACAGATTAATTGTGCTGAGAAGGAAGCTGGGCAGGGCAATATATACTGGCTCTTTCAGTAATGTGCACATGGCAAACTTGCTTTAAGCTGTAAGGATATTCTGAACAGTAACAGTAGAATTCAGGCTGTAACAAGCCCCACCTGTTCTCCTCAGCTTCTGCTGAGGTATGAATGTAGCAGAGGTTCACCTCCAAAATGAAGCACTCAGACTTGATTAAGCCTTTCCTCTTACCTGGAAAATCAGCATCATTAAGAGTTTTAAATTAAAATTCCATGTAGAATTTGGGTAACCTGGTAAGATTTCCTGTTCAAATCATAACCTGTTGGTTTTTTTATCATCTCATCTTCTACCTCTGGCATGGCATTGGGCTGCTTGGTACCTTAAATTGCTTACTTGCAGTGCTGAGTTACATGAGGTAACTCATGAGGTAAGGAAAACTTGATACAGGTTGGGAAGATGAGATCTCTGGATAATAGTAGAGTGGATCTGTTACTCTGCCACTGACTCAGGTTGCACCTGAAAGCTGAAAAATGCCACTTCGTGTCACCCTTGTCTGATAAAGCTTTGTAGTGGCAGCAAGTGTAAGAACAGGTCCTTCCTTTCTGGCACATTTTCACTACATGAACCAGTGTCTGATTTCAACGATTAGTGAGATGATAGCTTTCAGAGTTTCTCTAAGCATGCACTTTTAAAATACAGATGTGGGACTAACAAATTAACTTACTGTTTAAGTCTGTTACGTATCTGTAAGATTCTGGCTTTGAAGTCCTTATCACAGGTGAAAGTGCAGCTTCATCAGTGACACGGTGTGCAGCCACCAAACAAACCAAAAGAGCACTGTTGATGGCACAGGCTGCCCAGCAGAACTACCCACACTGGCACTACAAACTCCTGCTTGGATGCTGGGATTGCGTAGCTGTATCAGTCTGTGCAAATTAAGGCTCAGTCAGCCTTCTCCACAAAGGATTGATTTCTTATGACAGAATTAGTTTTTAAGACACAGAATTGAAAAGGGTTGCTGCCCACACAACCATATTTTTGCCAAGGTTACGTCGCCATAGGAATGTATCGGAAGGGTTTGGACTAGATGGAAAACATGCAAGGTCTTTGTCCTCAGAACGAGAAATAGGGACTTTGTGTAGCCTGCCACAATGGCGCAGACTTGAAAGGCAGATTCATATTGTCTTTGACATCTCTACCAGGCAACAACCACTGTTTTAATTTTGGATGGAAAGTTGCAGGCACAATTGAAATTTATGTGAGCTGTGTTTGGCTTAAAGCTGATTTCAAGAGTATCATAAGTTCAGGCAAAGAACTTAATGAGACTCAAGGAATGTGCTTACAGTGGTTCCTTGCTTTTATCATTTGGTGGATGCATTTCCTCATGTAGTTTCTTTGAGGAGAAATTAGCTCAGCCTAAGGCTGGACTTTCTGTTGCTCTTTGTGGTGATCTCAGCTCAAATCACACTCCAGTTTTGTCCCTAGGAGAAAATAAAGTGAAATCTCATATCCCTCCTGAAAGAAAGAGGGAATGATGGCTATTGCTAATGTCTAATAATGATGAAGTATTTTTAAGATAAATACCCATTTATAAAAAGTCTAAAAATTAAAGTTCACCACATTTTGTCTGATGTGATGTTTAGAATCAAAGCGTATCAGAGACGCTGAAAACAAGACAATTACCCATGCCTCTGCCTTTCCTTAAGGAATATAGTTCACTGGAAATCTAAATGCTTTGGACATGTTGAAATGGTTGACCTTTTCAGGATGGTTTCTCTCCAAGTTTCATTCATTTTATTCTTTATAGAGCTGGTAAGGTGGAGAGTGGGAAGGGGGTGGAATATTTTTCATCTGCCTCAGATGAAAACTTCTTTCATGCCCATCACACAGGTGAAACGAATAGTTTCAGTCTGAGGAAAACTAGATTCTTGACTGCTGCAGAGAAAAACAGACAATTATTTTTAATTCAGGAAAGAGTGAATTATTTATTTATCTTATTCACTAAGAAACAGAGCTTTGCTATAGAACTTCTAATGAATAACTAGTACTTAAAGAGACATAAGCTCCTATCCAGAATGATCCAACACTGGTTGGTGGTAGCCTCTAATAAAAAAAGGCTGTAAGTCTCTCCTTTACCACCTTCCACTAACTTGTGATTTAGCTATTTCCTTATGTTAGTCAACACAGTTAGAAACTTCACTAAGTTCTTTTTCATTAGTATCCCCAGCAATACTAAAATTTTCAGCTCAAGAGCTTTGGCTTGTGGCTGTAATTGAACAAGGAGGTGGATTTCCAGCAGTGAGAGGTGCTGAGGAGTTCGCAGGACCTGTGTAAGACTACAGCATGCTGGATGCTGATGGAAAGGTCAAACACACACATTGGCATCTTCTCTGGAAATGCACAGGAAGGCAACCAAGGAGTGTGAGCCAGAGAAATCCCCCCAGGCCCTTTCTGTTCCGCTCTTGGGGAGGATTTGCCCCTGCATACAAATGAGGACATCTAGTTCCTTTAGTTTCAACCTACTTACTGTCTTGAGGGATTGCACCTGGATAGAAGAGGCTTGCCAGGCAGGCAACAGTAGTGGTTATTAAATGTGCAGCACAGCACTAACCCCTTCTGGCTCCCACACTGAGGGGCTCCATGATAAACGATTTCATAACATGAACTGGAGGGTATTGCCTGCATGATAACTGGTACCCTCAGTGGCTGCAGGGAGGATGAAGACATCCACCACAAGGAATTTATTAAGGGAGAGGGAGAGCTTTTGGTACTAAAGCAGCAGGAGTGAAGCAATGTGGCACAAAAGGAGTACAGGGAAGGTGCCAAGTACAGAAAATGCAAAGGATTCCAACATGTAGTAATGAGAAGTACTGAGAAAGTGTAAAAAGGGTTGAAAGAGACTGCAGGAGAAGAGACAAATATGAAATAAAACCTTTATGATATATTGAGTATGTTATGTAAGGGAAAAATTTGAATTTGATGAGATTATGTAAAGTGAAAGATTTCTTCAACAGCTGAATTTATTCATCTGCACTTTACCCCACTTGCTTAAGAAAGTCCAAAGAAAGTTCTGAGATTTTTTATGAGACTTGCACAAGCAAAAAAAACCTCAGAAATCAACCCAAGCTTTCCATTCCGTGTGATGGATGCCAGGTCTTTACTCAAAAATGCATGCACAGCACAAGGCAAACACCTCTGGTGGGATATTTGGGCTGGTTGCTGATAATGATTATTTCTCATAGGGCAGCAATTTAGACAAAGGGAAGCCTGCTGTACAGCGAAAAGGGCTGAACATAAAACAATACTGCGCTCTAACAAGCAGCGTAAGGATTTTCACAGCCCCAATAATAGAGGGAGTTCGGACTTTTCTGCCCGACTGACGTCTCCTGAGAACGCCGAGAGAGCTGCACAGGGATTAATTATAAACACGCAGCCTTCTTTGCAGGCATTGCAAAGCCACTGCAAGGTATAGACTGCTGTTTGTATATGTAGTATTGCGAGAGAGCGTCCTGCAGCTTGCGAAAATACACACTGGAGCCATGAATCAAACCCAGTCATGTGACAGAGGGGAGGTGCTGGGCTGGCTCCCAGCCAGTGGCAGGAGCTGATGGGTGGAACAAACGGGGCATAAAAAGACTAATATGACTAACGGATCCTGGATGCGTGGTACCTTTATTTGGATCTGCAGGAATGTAGGCTCTAGCAGTTCTGCAGCTCTACCAGCCTTTTGCCTGACACTGGAACTGCTGCTCACAAAGTAGAATCCTGCTGCTCTTTGGTAGGAAGGATAGAGAAAGAACATGGCCTGCATTTTGAAGGTAAATCTCTATCTGTTGCTTGAATGCATTGTTAGAGAGCCCCTCACTGCTCAGAGGCATGGGTTTGGTATGGTCCTATTGCATCTTCGTTGTCGTTTTGAATACTGGCTTTGTTTGGCAAATGAATATGGAGAGATTCTGCAACGTACAGCTGTGCTCTGCTTCCCTCTGCCATTCTTTCTCTCTTTCCCTGCATTGTCAGAACTGGGAGCTAGCGGGAAGAGAAGTGTGTACCGAATAATGGGAGGGGGGAGAGGGGCTCTGGTTTGTCTCAGCTGACTTGGTCTACGCTGAATTCCTTCAGGAGCAATAGCATTTGGGCAACAGACTTGCAGTACAAAGGACAAAACGGGCAACTCATTTTCTTTTTCTAACCATGCAGCAATTACCGCTCTTAAAGCAGCGGTTGCAGATGTCCACAGCTGTCCCGGTGGCTCCTTAAGCACACACTCCCCTGCTGAATCTGCTCCAGATCCACATGCCCCACACAATTATACTCAGCATTTAACCACATTTTCTAATTAAGCAACCTATTTGCTAGCGGGTTTTCCCCCTTCACGGCAACAAATACAAGCATAAACTTACCGTGTGATCACATGCTTTCTCCAGCCTGCTTCCCTCACTGGGGTAAAAGTATTTGGAACCCACATGCCATGCAGATGGAGGGAGCATCCCTAGCACGGGGGTTGAATGGAAGGGGAGGAGGCGGAAGTGCGGTCAGTCGCGAACAAGCAGCGTTTGTTTCCTTGCATCGCTGTCACTTGCAGGAGTCACTTAATCTCCTGTGCCTGGCTGCAGAGTGGTCTGTTTCAGATCCATTTGTTACCTGGTCTGTTTATCTGGTCTGTTTCAGATCCGAAACTGGTCTGTTTGTTATCTGCCTTGCTGCTTTCTGTGCATACTTTGAGTATATTTGCACTTTGTTTCTTTTAGCAAGTAAAACTGATCTGTGAATTCTTTGTTATTTGCAATCTAACCTTCTGGCATAGAGTTGGTTATCCCAAACTTTGGGATGGCCTGTGATAGCAGTTGCTTTCAGCGTATTAACGAAGTGTGTGAATTGCAAAACTTTATAACAGCTTCTGGATAATAAATGTTTAGGTGCCTCTGTGAATCCAATCCTTAGCACTACTTTTGGGCATTCAACTTTGAAAAACCTTGTTGTTTTGCTGTACTCTTTTCTTCATCCATTCATTTATTCATTTATTCATTCATTAATTCATTCTCAGCTAGTGGATCTGTGGTACGTGGATGTTCTTTTACTTCTCTGTCTTGTAGGTTGTGGTAGCTTATATTAATAAATATGGCAAAGTCTGCTGCACGTGCAGAAACTTCCCTGAACTAGCAGGTTCTCCTTGGAGCTAGAGGTTAACAAACTCCTTTAATGAGACAACAGTAATGCAGCTTGTGATTCAAGATGAGGAGATGTGAGCTCTGTGAATGGAGCCTGGTTTCAAAAGATAAGCATGTGCACCCCTGTTTAAACACTCCCAAAATTACTTAGGTTGTATCTGCAAATGATGCAGAAGACAGAATTTCTTACTTTTTAAAAATTCTGTGGGCAGATCACATGCAAAATCATTTCTTTGGCTGTAACAGTTAAGTAAGAATCCTTTTACAAGGAAACTCCAGTGTCTCTTTCACCCTCCTAATAGTTTCCTCTGCAGTCTGGTGACACAGCCTGTCGCAATCATGACTTAGAGTTTGAATTATGGTACAATAAACACCTTCTATTTGCTTGGGCCTGGATCTCCATTTGGTTGTTATTCTGATGGTTAAATCAATAGATTAATTGGTATTCCTTGACAGACAGCCCCTTTCCAGCTTAATTCTTAATCTTGTTAATACAGGCAGGTGCAAGGATAAAAAGTGAAAGAGATACGAGAAGATTAGCATTGCCATAAGGCAAGCTGGATTTTCTCAGACAAACATCCCACAGGAGTAATTTAAATGTCTAGCTCAAGATACTTACTTGTATATAAGTTTTTAATGTAATGCCTATAGCTACTCTTCAAGCTTTTTCCCTAACAAGGAAATTCAAAATAACATGTGTATTTTGACATGACACTAGGCTAATTCTTTCCTGAAAGACCTGTTAGCTACACCCTTCTTCTTTCCCTAGGGTTTGCCTTGAGCTTGTGTGGAAACAGGAAAAAAAGAAATAGAAGTCTGTAGGTAGAGATTTGAAGTAGGTGGTGGCACGGCGGATGGGAAGCCAGAACAACGATGCGTCCTTTTCACTTCAGCCCTGAGTGTCTCTGTGACTTTGCCTTGTGGCTTGCCCTCCTCTGTTCCTAGACTTTTAACCCCCTGCCAAAGATGTTGAGACTTACTGAGTGTTGGAGTTTTGAATGAGTGAGAGTTTAATATAAATGAGATTGGATAGAGGTGTCTGTAAAGTGCAAAGAACAGAGGTGGCTGTTAATAATTAACTGAATTTACTTAGAGTGGCTAAGGGCACGTTAGAAGAGGTGTATCACCTTTAGATGTTAAGATCTCCTTACACTGTGACTACTGTGTGAAATAATCTCTGTGGAGCCTGTGAAAAAATGCTTGGGAAGGGGATTCTTCCTAAGGGTGCCTGCTGTGTCTCTGGTGTTTGTTGTGCTCTCTTCCTGGGTAAGAATGGTGGGGCTGTTACTGATTGTGGCTCCAGAAACTTTGTCTCCTAGTCAGTAGTAGGACATACCCAGTAAAACCAGTGAAATTACTATTTTGAGGAATTTTCTCCTCTGTTAAAGAAAAACAGGGCGAGAGGCAAGTTCTAAAGTGCATGGTGTGTTTTTATTTTCTCTGTGATGACTTGAAAAATCATGGCAAGTAGCTGAGTGAAGTGTAGGCATTTCTTGGAAGCAAACAGTTGATCTTATGCTTGTTACTATGGTAGCTGCATGTCACCTTGCCAGCTACTAGATTAGCAGTGATTACTAGTTATGTAGTCACTCTTATCCCTAATGACATTGAAATCCCAAGTTCCACAGTGACTCTTGAAAATGAGGACAGATTTTACTCAATATATTACTTCCACCTCCACTTCTTGCATAATTGAAAAATAGTACTTAAAAGTGTGTGTCATCTTATGATAAACACAACATGAATGATACTGACACTCTGTAAAACCATGATATCCCCCAGTGAGGACAGAACCATGATATTTTAAAGCAAATAGGACAGGTAACTTAGTTTGCATGCACTGCACTTTGCAGGAGATTGTGTCTTACCCTGTTTCCAAACTCTTCTTTTTGAATGGAAGTTTTGAAGAAGATGATGGAGATGGATTATGTTGTCATCCCAGTACAATTTTAACTGTGTAGGCTTAATGTGGTAGAGCTTAATAAACAAAATCCATGTGTTATGGGCCTGGACAGTGAGGACTAAGCATGAAATCCAGAAGGACATTTCCTTCTGGTTGGTGTGCCATGTATTTATTGTGCAGTGAACAACAGAGATTTCATGTGCCTAGGGGCTGGATGTGACCTTCTACCAACAGAGATCACAAACCTTCAGTGAAACTCTGTGGTCTAAATAGTATTTGCATAATGTGGGACAATGTTCTTGTTACCCCAGCTGATTGAGAGTCCTCTTAAAGTAAGCAGGTGGCCAGCTAAAATCTATAGCTTCTTTAATATTTTAAAAATCTAATTTAAAGATTGAAAGAACTGTTTTGCAAAATATAACTTACAGATTTCAGACAAACAAAACCCTTCAGCACAGGCTTGTAAGAGTTTTCTCCAGGATGCTGTCAAAATCGGCCATACCTGTGTGTTCACCTACAATTCTTTTACATGTTTCCTCTCCATGGTTATCTCCACTGGTTTAATTAAATTCACAGGTTGAATTTTTCCCTTACTGCACATGGTGAACTGTTTGTGGCACGAGTTTTCTTTGAGAGTTTTTTCTGAGTGTTCAATGGCCTATGTCCGATTGGGGTCTTCAGACGTTGAAGTAATACAGATAGCATTATTATCTATAGGCATATGCTCCATCTGTACTTTTGAGACTAAAATAGCAAAGCTGATCTCATTACATTAAATTTTCTACCCTGGCAAGTAGGTGTTCAGAGGGGAGAGGCAGAAGATCTGAAAGGATCTGATCCCAGTGTTTGGATGCTTGTAATCTTGGATATTTAGTTATTTATTTGATTTTTTTTTAATCTCTATGTACATGACAAAGAGTGTAGATATTTCCTCCCAGGTTTCTATGTCATCAAAAGCACATTCTCTCAGTTTGCTCTGTTGTGTAGGAGTTTCACCAGAATTCCATTCTCTACTAGAGATTTGCAGGATGCAAGCACTTCCATAGAGTTGACCTCTATATCCTGCTTGAATCACATCCAAGATAATTCACATTCTGCCTTGACTGTTAAATTGACTGCAGCAATGTTTATGCATGGCATCCATCCGTTTTCCTGTGCTGAGAATTGTACTTGGATCCTGTTTGATTCTCATGCTCTGCCCTTTCTTCTGACGTGATAAGGGATGGAGAGATCCTTGGAAAAGGAACAAGGGTGACCTCCCCTCCATTTGGGAGAGGATGCTGCACTGATGGGTCATTTTCCAGCATTTGCTGCAGGTTTGCTGTAATGTGAACTCTCTCCTCAGCCTCTCTTAACCTGATCAACAGCTTTGAGGGCTGCAGCATTTCTCTTGTAACTGGAATCATTCCTAGGATTATGTGGTTGAATCTCTGGGGAGGGTAGGTGTATATATGCAAAAGTGCCCCTTATGAGGTGTGCATAAATGAGCTGGAAAGTAGCAGGTGGATGAAAAAAGGAGTTAAAGAGAGGAATCAGGATTTTGAGGTAGTAACCAGTTTTTTTGTAGATCACTCCATCCTTATTTGTAATGTGTTAATGTTCCCATCTTTTTTCCCCCAACAAACAAAACTGGCAAAACTCCATTTTTAATTCTTTGTATTGCTCCTTCTACATTGGATATTTCTATTTTAAATAAATTTCTTACAATTACTCTGTTTCTAAATAAAATACTTTTTTTTGGTCATTCCACTCTGTTTATCTCTAAATTGCTCCAAAGTAAATGAAGCTGCATCAATGAGCCTGCCAATATGCAAGGCTAGGATTTGCTGTATCATGGTCTAGTGGTGCTTAATTACCATGTAAGATTTTATGGACTGCAGTACATGGAATTCTGTAATGTGTTTTTTGTTATGTTCACTTGTTGAAAATTTAAGAAAAATTAAATTCTGAGACGTCTAGAACCGCTTCTCACTCTTGCTTGCAATGACCTTAAGCTAATCATACTTTAAGGATAATATATTAGCTCCCTCCTAGAAAGAGACAACATCTAGTCAGTCTAGTCCTACAAGAGGACTTATTTGGCTGAATGAATTTGATTTTAATGTCCATGAAGCTAAACCAAGAAAACCTCCAGTATAAGTGCACTTCAGTTGGATTAAAACTGGAGCTTTGTGTCTGACTTGGAGGCGTGAAAACTAAAACCACAAAACCAGCATGAAATTATGAAGTGTCTCATACATTCAAGTAGTTATTTGATAAAGCAGTAATGGGAAAAGGTTTTTGTTTTGCAGTTCGTCTTCAAACAATGAAGCCTGTGTCATCCAGATGTTTTAGGCTTCCCCTCTACCAGGGATACGTCTTTGTGCGCCATTTGAGCAGCCTGGTCTAAGGAAAGGTGTCCTTGCCCAAACTGATTTGGCCAAATTGCCCCATCAATTCTGTAATTCTGTGATTATCACAGGCATGGAATCACATATTAAAGGGAATCATCTCAAAATTCAGCCTGTTTGTAGACGTGTGCATGAGCTTCAGTGGTTTATATCTTGTTTGCTTTTTTCCATTTTGAAGTCCTGACTGCTAGGTAACTTGGCATGTCAGAGTATGACATAAACCATCATAGGAAGCAGCAAATTCCTATACTTTGACATAGCATATCGAAATTCCTTGAGATACAGTGGAGATGTGGTCTTACCTATTTCTTGTGAGATGGCAGCCAAAAGAAAAGCATACCTTGTTTGCTTTCCAAATATTCATGATTAATTTAAGGGAGGGTGAAATGCAGCTTAAAAGACCCCATATCTTAGGTTTTAATCACAACTATCATAACATCTGTGTGGTTAATTTAAAAAGGCAGAGGTTTTAGCCTGTCTGTTCCTTTGCCATGTTTCATTCCAATAGCAATATCTATCTGCCTTCCAGAAGTGTAATACTGGACATGGTGATCTTTCCAGGATTTGTTCTCTCATCTTTTCCCAGGAAAGCAGTATCTGTGCAGCAGATTGACTTTTTTCTAAGCGGATTTTTTTTCTGAATCTGTGGCTTAAAAAGGAAAAAAAAGTTTTCTCTGTATTTTTTTGGAAAGGAAAGGTTACATACTTACACATTAAATGGAAAGTGAATTTCTTTATCTTCCTGGTGGCAAATGGATGAATATAATTTTTGGACCAATCTCCTCCCCAGAGCAGCTTCTCCTGTAATATGAAGAGCTATCTTGTGCAAGAAAAATTATTGATTCTGAATTTAGTTTAGCTTTTTAGTTTTACCTTCAGATATTAAACAGATAATTTATTTTGTGGTTGTTATCCATGACACTTTTCCCAATACTTTCTTCTGCCTATCAGCTGCTCTCCAGCCATATTCGGATTCATGGCACAGAGGGCTGGAAGTGTGCACGTATGTAACAACGAGTGGTGCAGGTGTGTTTTATCTTACCAGTGTTGAGACCTCTCTGAGACCTCTGACCAGGAGCTAGGAAGAATCGATCTTTGTAGAGATCTGTAACCAAGGTGGGTAAAGGCAGCTCCATTTATTGGATAAATTACCAATAAATAAAGCAAAACTTTGCCTTGGGCCTGTCATCTCTTAAAGCTGAGGGAGCAGTTGCCTTGCTGCTGTCAGCATCAAATACTCATATGGAATGAATTTGCTGTTGTTTTGGAGGAAAAGCTGCATCTGCTGCATTTTTTGTTGTGGTTCTTGTAAATAACCTGAGAACTGCTGAGATAAGAAAGGCCACTGCTTTTCCAGTGGCTTCATTGGTTTCTGTGAATGGGAACTATGAAAGGACAATGTGTGATTGTAATGTGTGTTGTGTTTCTGAATCTGTGGACAGAATAAATTATGGCTGGATGAAGTGAGAATTGCTGTGTGTCATCTCAGAAAATGTTAAATTTTGAGCGAGCTGACTGTTCTCTGTACTTCCCCTTGCCCCTTCAGGAACATACTGTGTTTATGCAAATATTGCCTTTACACTGTTACACATCTGCTTTTGATAGTAGTCTCCCAAGTTATATTGAGTAAGATATCCTTATACTGGTGGATTCATATGCTTTCTGGGAGCTGGACAGGTATAATATTTTTTTTTAAGTCAGTCAACTAGCTAAAATTATGCTATGGATACAAAATTTGTATAAATGGTATTTATGTTTAAAATAATGACAGTTATTTTGGTTCTGATTATTTTAGCAGAAGCACCTGAAAAACATGACAGTCTTTGGTATATATATTTGAAAGTGGATAAAATACCAGGCTGGATATTATTTTCCATATTTACTATTGAGAAGAACAAAGGAACCGAACTGGAAGGGTTTAGGAGATGAGATCTGGTAAGTGATGCTCTTCAGGAGTGATAGTTCATATAATCTAAAGGCAGTCCTGTTAAGCAGTTCTTGTTTACCTGCATAGCATGTGTGACATTTAAAATTAACATGGGAGCACTACACTTGCTAATAATTAAATAAAGCAGTAGCTTCTTACGAAAGATATGTTATTCAACAATGTGCATTAACAATAGGCAGAGGAATGCTGGCCTAGGCAGGTAGGACGGCAGGTGTGGAGCAGTTGGAAGTAATCAGAAAAATCATGTTTATTTCATGGGAACAGCAATTTGTACAGAAGATATGCAGAATGAATTATTTATAGTTCTGTCTCTTCTAACGAGGTGTTCCTTGCAGTGTTGGTTAGGTGTAGGATTAGGTATCTTAAGTCTCTTTCTTAAATTCTTTTCCTTAAAATTATATATAATCTAATACTAGGAAGAGTTTGCCAGGGCTTTGGTAAAGAGCCAAAATGTTACAACATGAGTCTTTGTTCCATGAGCTTTGTTGATTTAATTCTAAATAGGGAAAGCCGGCAACAAATTCCAATTAATTTTTTTCTTCAAAGTTTCACAACCTTTTGTTAGCCATCAGCTTTTAGTTTCCTCCAAATCTATTGTTTAGCCAGATTTAAACATAATTATTTTCTTGGAATGATGGGCTGACATTACATTTAAGGAATAACAATGTGTATCTATTAACCCTTTAATATGCAGAGGTGTTACTACTAACCCATTGAGGCCAGTAGAGTACTGCTTGGTATATTTTCAATAATTATTATTACATTATTTTACATTAGATTATAAAATTATGTATTTGTGGTTTATGTATGTACTCCTCAAAATTCCTTTGATCCAGCCCTTCTCCATAGGTGGAGATCACTTTATCTTTTAGATTAATTTTTTGTGTTTTGATGTCTTGTGTTTTGCTGTGGGATGCAGTTACACCAGAGTAAAGTTCCTATAAAATTTTGTTTGGTTTGATTTTGCAGGGGACTAAATATTTTAATTCCAGGTTATATGTGTTCACAATGAGGCTTTTGTGATTATTGAAATTCCTTATAATTTTACTAAACTTTTCTACCTCAGTCCTCTGAGCCATGTGGCTAAGTTTGTTACAAGTTACTTCATGTCAGGTGATCTATTGTAGTTTTTCTGTGTTTACATTGAACTCTGACAAGCTAGTCAGGTTAAAATCAGCTGTTAACAGAAGAGAGCTTTCTATTATTGCTTCTTATGTGGAAACAAAAAAAAAAATTAAAATTGAATGGAGAATGAGACTGACTCATTCTGTGGGATCCTTGGGAGCTGTGGAATGTGTGATGTGGGGAAAAAACTAGTGGAAGACACATCTTTAGTAACTGGGGAATGGAAGTTTTGCCAAAAGAAAAACTTTTGTAACTTTTTTCCATATGATTACGGAGAGAATTTCAGACAGCTGTCTCGGTGTGTGTCTCTGTTCCTTTTCTGTCTTTTTTTCATTTTCTTCCACAAGGTATAAAAATATTTTTAAAGAAAAATTAGTTTTACCCTACTAAGTGTTGTTCTTGAGATGGGCAGTGGGAAGAGAAAAGAATACTCCAAACCAGAGAGAAGAAATGGCATATTTTGAGGACACTTCTTGAACAACATCTTTACTTTAGTGTGCATGTTCTCTCAGCCAGTGTTAAGTTCCCTGTATCTGTTTACAGGACCTGGAAGTCTGTCTCTGCAGTTCACAACTCTTATTATGAAATTAAGTTTATACTGTGTTTTCTACTCTGTGTTTGCTCCCACTTGCCTATTTATTTCATTAAACCAATTAAGATATCTTAGTGGTTTTACCAGGTCACTTCAGGTGACAAAAGAGAACTAAGGACCTGGAAATGCCATTGAAGCTTCCCCCATTCTAACCACACTTCCTCTTGGGAATCCTAAATATGGAGACTGGGTAGCCTTGTCTGTAACTGCTGCCTTAACCATGAGAACAGACTGGGATCGCAGAGCCAAGTGTGTAATCCAGGAGTCAGACAGTCAACGTGGGAGCTCTATCCCAGGGAGCAGCACATCTCACGCTCCCCTCAGCACTGCTCTGGTTCAGAGACTGGCGCCTCTGCAAGCCACCTACAGCTGCTCACCTCCCCCTCTGTGGCGCAGCATAGCTGTTACACAAACCAAAAATGCAACAAGAACTCTTTTTGCTTTCTCGATTGTTATTTTTAAGATGAGTTAGTTTCCTCAGTATTGCAGGATTGCATTTGGCCCTGCTGAGAAGGTGGGGTTAAGTACGAGAGAGTAGCCTAGAAGGGGTCAGGAAAATATATCCTTAAAATGTTTATGGTTCTTTTGCGCTTCCTATTTCTGCAGATCATATTTCTATCACTGTGTCCTTCAGCCAATTTTTTTTTTAATTAAGAGACTGATTACTCATTATTGTGTCAGTCAGAGATCTTGGAGAAGCTATTTGAACTCCACTCTACTGCAGTGTGTTGCATAATGCGGCCAAACAAGACTACACAAAATTTTCCCGTGTTGGAGCCTACAAGATCAAGAGACAACAGTGTAGGTGGTCTTTATTGAAAGGGTGATGCTTGTCTGAAAAACAAAAAATATTTAAAATTGCTTGTGAACTTGTGCTAGATTCTGAAGACTTTTTTTTTTCCCCTTGTTGTTTTACTAAATGCTGTCGGTATTCCAAGTTTGACCACTTGTCTAAAAGGCCACGTGTTAGTTCCTCTGCTGTCTCCCATGAGTGCTTGTGCTTTTGAGGCACCTGAGATGAAGCTTAGCTGGCATTTTGTTAAAGTTTTACTTGCATAGTATTCTTTGCCTCTTAGTGCGGCTTCTAAAATGAGTTTCTGGAAATTTAGCTTTCAGTATTTGCTAAAACTAATGTTACACTTCGTGGCACTTACAAATTAACAAGAAGATTGACTGTGCTTTTTTCCCCACTGAAATCTGGCATGAGACCTTATTACCACTCCCCATTTATTGATTCCAGGGGGAGAAGCTGACTTTGGTGTACTTGTTCTGAATGGCAACTGTAAGAGCTGTTAGAACTCCTCTATTTTGCCTTTTACCTCAGATCCTCAGTTTCAAATCTGCCCGAGGCCATTGCAATGAGGAACAATTGTACAGTGAAAAGCACATCCCCCAAAAGGCAGGTATCCTGCAGGTCACAGATACTGTGGAAATGGATTATAACTTGTTTTTGCCTTTAAAATTTGCAGGAAAACATTATCGGTGACACTGAAAAGAAAATGAGATTTGACAGTGTTGCTTCTTTTTAATTTTTTTTCTTTCTGCCACA
The DNA here is from genome assembly GCA_013396875.1 of Vireo altiloquus. Classification (NCBI taxonomy): domain Eukaryota; kingdom Metazoa; phylum Chordata; class Aves; order Passeriformes; family Vireonidae; genus Vireo; species Vireo altiloquus. Next base: position 261,475 of record VZRF01009226.1, on the reverse strand, counting down.
TCTTGCTGTCAAAGGGAAGTCCTAAGCCCCTCATGAATAAGGCCAGAGAGTTGAATTTCCTTTTCAAGGCCTCAATGCAAGGTACCATGGCATGTCAGGATTTTCCTAATGGCACCATTAAGCAACTTGTGTTTGTAAAGTGTCTTGTGAAACATTGCGTGAAAGTGCTCTAAAGCAATCTATGGAAAAATGTAATCCATTTATGGAAATAATCATTCTTGAAAGAAGGAAAATGGAAAACTCATCAGTATATCAGATAAAACTATGGAAAGTCTACTTGGCGAGTATCTGTGTGGAACTAAAATAAAACAAAAATCTGAACATTCAGTTGGTTTAAAAAATATTTACTGGGAGGAAACATATTTATTTTCTTGTGCCAAATGAAAATGAGTTTTGAAATTGTTGTTCTGTCTTCAAGCAGCCTGACGTGTGATGACTAGTCATATATTTCTTCAGTTAGTGAACTGTTCTATATACAGCCGTGCAGTTTATTAATTGTTAGTTTTATTTTTTATCAGTTTTTTATTACTAACTACAAAAAAATTGCTGTTTTCATAGGATCATAGAATGGTTTGCATTGGAAGGGACCTTTAAAGGTTATCTCATTGCTTGGATCAGAAATGTTATGGCAACATTGATCCAATGTTTCCCTTTAGTGGGCACAGGATTGTTTTGTTTCAAAATAATCATTAGTCATTTTATGTAAAGGAGTTATGCTTTGTTTATCAAGTCAACACTTGAGACCTTTCAACCAAATAAAAATGGAGAAAATTGCATTACTTACGTAGCACTAGCATTTCTTCATCTTTCTTACCATCTGTAGCTGGAAAAAAATTGAGTTTATGGGATCCATATTGAATCATGGGTATGGTATTCCAGGTGGCTGGAAAGACTAAAGCTATTTTGCATACTTCTGTAACTACTAGACAGGCAGAGTAGAGAGGAATGTAATTGGTAACCAACTCACTGTCTAGATGATGTTCTTCAATATACCCTGCAGTGACAAGTATAAATTATTTTTGTGCTTTAATAAGCTTATTTCCTTTCAGGAATTTAAAAGTAGTTATAAAGTCAGTTAGAAAGGTATTAAAAACCCCAGAGAATGAATCAGGTTTTCCTGATCTTCTGTGAAAAGTTCCTTCCTAATACTCTATTCATATGATTGCAGACTATGATAATAGCTTAATTAATGTGATACATGTACAGGATTGTTATGTATCTGTAATATTCTTGCTTAATAATTTCATTGGTTTTGTACTTTCAGTAGGCATCTATTTTCCATGCAATCCATGAGGAAAGGTAATGAAACATAATAAGGCTTGTATCCAAAGCTGTGGAAGGAAATAGTTAAACTTAATTGAAGTAATTTCTTTGAACTATAGTTGCAGATGCAAAGGATTAATTTAAAGCAGATTAAAGCCAATACATGCTTTGAATTGACAGCTTGCAGATAGATAAGTATTACTGTTATTTAAATGAAGTTATATGAAAGTATCTTCTGAAACCTGAGTCTGGGAATCAGGTCTAAAAGTAGACAGGTGGGTTAAGTTTTGATAAGTGATGTCACTTCTGTTTCCTAATTTATTGCACTCTGCTAGTCAGAAATTAAATCATAGAAATGCTGTGTGCATCTTCTCAAACAACTGTACTAGAACTGGGAATTAGCCTGGGCTATCCCTGAAGATATTCTCTGAATGGCAACTTAATCATCAACTGTGACAAGCCCTTGGTTGGAAATTACAGGAAAAACTACTTTAATGATTTGTAAATAAAATAACATTGAAATGTAAAAAAACATAGAAATGTTACTTGAGAAGTTATAAATCTTCTTCTATCTTTGTACTGTAATATTCTAGTGGATTTCAGTCAGTTTTACATTAGAAGCTTGAATCAGGCTTATTTGTACAATAAACAGGAAAATATATGGGTCACTATTACATAGAGGACTGAATATGAAAGTTTAATAAAAAAGCAGATAAGATAAAGTTAGTTTTTACAAGTTTGCATTAATGTTAGTTTTTAAAGTTTTTACAACATATTTTATTTCTTTGCGAAACTGAAGTTTTGGTTTCTTACTTTTTAGAGTTTTAGAATTGGTAATTTCTTTCCACCTGCACAATTATTCTAAATAAAATAGGATGTCAGATATCTCAACTGACTAACTGATCTGTCAAACTTCTAAGTAGCTAGGTGTGAGTACATCCTTTTCTCCCCAGACCCACAATGTGGGAAAAATAGAGCAGTGAGAGCTGTGAAAGACAATTGTCCCTCTCTGAATTTTGCTGATGGGCTGAGTGTGGTGGTAGGAACAGAGGCAAAATCAGGGGCAGTCCCTGGCTGCATATGGATGGGGAGATAGGTTTTTCCAGCACTGAGGTGGGAATATGAGATTAGCCATACACAGACTGGAAGATGTCAACCTTTAGGAAGAAATAACAGAATTGTAGTCTGGGTTTTTTTTTTTCTGTTTTAATATTGTTGTTGGTATTGAAGCTCTAAACAAGTGTGGGCAACTGCAGTTAGATTTACTGCAGAACTGTGAGAGGGGCTGCACTTTGAATGTTTTCTTGGTGTTAATTTGTAGTTTAGACTGTTGGTAATTCATGGCACAGGTGGGATTTGATGACAGTGTAAGCATAATGCCATAGATAGCATCACTGGGGAGTTCCAGAACTCTTTTCACTCTGAGAGGAAAGAAAAGTTGGCTTCTCCTTTCTGTGTGACAACAGTGTTTGTTTTATGTGTGTTGGTTGACAAAATACAGATCCAAATGCTTTGTTTTGCCTCTTGTACTGCGGAGACAAACCTTGCTCCATGAGTGTCAGCTGTGTGTGGGAAGTGAGTGCCCCCCAGGCTGTGCCTGTGCCTGTGGGAGTGCTCCTGTGCCAGGGCCGTGGGGCTGCGCTGGGGCTGCTGCCTCTCTGAAAGCCAACAGTGGATGATGGCACACGGGAAGGCTCAATAAGTGAGGTGCCCGAAGGCATTTGTTGTAATGACAGCCTGTCATCTGGCTTAATTAAGGCCTCTCTTCAAAAGGCCTTTAACGTCTCTATGGATTTTTAGAGCTTGTCTCTTCCCTCATAAATGTAGGCACCCAGTGGAGATTAGGGCTTGCCCCTGTTCTTTTCCTGCTGCAGGCCAAGAGTGATTCTGAAGTCTGGCAAAGCAAATGGAACAGACTTGTTGGATCATTTTTTGTTGGATGAACTGCTGTGGAAGTCTGTCCACTGCCTCCATTCCTTAGAACAAATTGCAGGTGTGTCTGTGTGTATGGGAGGTTGGGGTGTATGTGCCTTCTTTTAACAGGACTAAAATTAAAAGTGAAAAATCCCTGAAGTCTGAGGTTTCTCCTTTGCAAAGGATACTGGGAGGCAGATAACCACCCACTAATATGTCCTAGTTGTTAGAAAAGGAAAATCCTGTGAGTCTGAGGCAAGTGGCTTTGCCTAGTCTGGAAAAGCAAAGACCTGGGGAGTAGCTTTTGGCAGAGTGCTACGGAGATGGAAGCAGGTTTTTCTCACAGGAGTATAGAAGAGTCATGAGCTGTAACAAGGAAAATTCCAACTGAATATAGGCAGAAAAAATACACAGCAAGACTGGAATATTACTGGCACAAGGGCCTGGCAAAAACAGCCTTGGAAATACTCTAAGCTCAACATGACAAGGCCCTGAGTGATCCGATGTGACTTTGAAATTAGGCCTGCGTTAGGCAGGAGGTTTGACAAGGTGATCTCCAGAGGTGTCCCAGTCTTAACTATGCCTAAATTTTATGATTTCTTCAATGCTGCTGCTGCCATTCATAACCATAATTGTAGTGTACCATATGTAGTGGGTTTATTGAAGCATGTCTAATAGCTATGTTAACAGAATCATCCTCACCTGTGGGCAGGCCAAGAATTTTTGGTTCTTTCATTAATCTTGCTGAGGTGGTATAGTGTTTCCTCCAGAAGGTAAAAACACTGGAAATTTAATTTACATGTAGAGGGGTAGATTGAAGAGCTGGCAACAGTGGCTCCTCAATCATAAGTAGAGAAACCATTTACCAGTTGGCTTAGGACACAAATTGCTGACTGGCTATCATGAGTGTGGCATTCCTGATCTTTTTTTTAAGGTCTCTACAATTAAGTGCAAGCTTCTCCTGAAAGGAAATACAATTTGCAGTACTCTTGAGAATGCTCGAAGGGTTGTATTTGGCAGAAAATTTTAATGTGACAGGGTTTTTTATCCTAGAGCCTAAATTTAATTTGTTCATGCATAATGCACTCAGTTGAGAATTTTCTGAAGTGGTGGAGTGTAACTCTTTCTGCCTATATTCAATGAGACAGGAAAATCTAGCTAAACTGATAAACCTCTAGTAATTTGATGGTTTGTGAAAGCGTGAGTGCAAGCTCAGTCCTTCTATTCTCAGCTTTTCTTTCTGCCGTTCACTATCTCATCCTGCCCCATTTTTCCCAAAGGACCCTGTTTAAAACCTGTAATTCAGGGTTATTAACTTTTTCATCAAGAAATTTGAGCTTTATGTACTTACACAAAAGAGGCTACCTGCAATGAGGTTTATAGCTTATTACTGGTATGAAAATTCTGTAGAGTTTTTTTGGTATTAGGGATAAGCGAGGGAATGCTTGATAGGTAAGCCTTTAATAGATATGAGTGTGATAAACAGGAATGATTTATTCCAGCTGTCTGTTTCTCCTGAAATCCACACTTTCCTTGTTTCTCAAGGGTTGTAGTGCAGGTGTGGGAAACTTTCACTTCTGCTTAAGCCAAGCTGTGCATGACAAAACCTGTGTTATTTGAATTTCACAACATTGTATTTACTGGAATGGTGGAATGTGCAATGTTGTTCATGGACAATGACTGCTAGATGTGCCCAGACAAAATCTTACGAGTTTCAGAGGAGTTAGAGAAATACTTTGCTTTGTTCTCATCTTATGTTTTTCTTGAGGATTATGATGCAAGTATATTGTCAACCTTTTGTTGTTGTTTTTTTTCTTTTTTTTTTCAATTTGCCATTTGTTCACCATAGCTTAAAATCAACTGTCTGCTGCCGTGCTTACTGGTAAAGTTGTAGAAGGTTTGTTGGAATCAAAGGTCAATCCACTGGTGTCTGAAAAATTGATTTATTCTAACATGATGGTTACAATTCTTTGCTTCAGTGTGGTTTTGGCTCTCCTGGAAGCAGCTCACATTTGTCATCTGGAGAGGTTCAAATGACCATCCTCTGGCTAATATGCTGCCACGTTTCATCTTTTTGAACTGAAGGCTAAACTTAGTCCATGTTCTCAGTCAAACTGTGTAAATGGTGGGAGTTGTATGCTTTGCATCCTCTGATTCTGGAAGTAAATGACTTACTTTTGCTTTGGCACAAAGACAGAAAACAAACACTCAGGTTCTAGAATTTACTACAAGCCTCCCACAGCTACAGAATCAATTTTCTTACAATATTTTTGCAGACCCACTAACAGTGGCAAATATGCGCAATTTTAAGTAGATTTCTTTTTGTAAAACTGGCCTGTAATGTGTGTTTGCATGCATGTCCACATTCTAGTGGACAGATAATAAGGGCAAATGTCACTGCAGACTTTGTCTCTCATATCCCCCATCTTTCTGGATGTAGTTTCTGGCTTCTCAATGCTTTTTTCCATTCCTATTTTTTTTTTTCCTTAGAGATTCTCTGATACAGATACAACATTTTTAATATTTTCTGAGTTAGACTGGAGGCTGTAAGTGGATTATTACTATACTTCAGGCCTTCGTATTCAAGAGCAATAAAATATTCCAGATTTTTCAACTGAAAGGTTGACAGTCCACCTTAGAGAAGCTGTAAATAAACAATACTTTCTGTCAGTTTGTTGGTTTAGTTGCTGTTCCGTGCTTAATGGATCAGAAGTTTTTCTTTTATGGCTTAAGGCAAAACTTGTTAGGTTTGCTTCTCTGGAGCAATGGTCAGAGATTTTTCTACTCTTTTTCCTCACCCCAAAAACCTTTCAAAATCTTCTTTTAGTACAGGATATAAACTAAAGGGCAAGTAAAACTGTTTCCTTTACTGACACCGAGATTGAACAATACTGTTGTCTCCTGCATCTCTCTCTGGTATTTTAAGGAATAATTACTTTAAAAAAAATCTGACATAATAATAAGCAGAGACTGGACATAAGTCAGAATAATGTTCTGTCTTAACTCCAGTTTATTGTCTCTTGTTTGATTTTCATCTAAGCAAACAATTTGATTCAATTTACCACGTGGTTGTATTATGTGCAAGTCTAACTTGGCTGTCAAGGACAGTATCTCAAAAGAGTATTTTTTAATAACCTGCTCCTTTCTGAGCCATCTACTTAAATATAGAATCTAGGAAAATAGGAGACTGCAGATAATTTATTTATCTTTTTATTTTATAATAGAACAAAGTATTTTTTCAGTGCAAGTGGTTTTAACAACAGCCAAAATTTCTGATCAGCTTCAATAATTTGAAGTTTTAGTCTCTTAGTTTGAATTCTTCTTGTCTAGGCTTTTGCATATTTCTAGGAAACTTGTGCAAGGTCAGCTCTGACTGTACTCAAATGGGATTAATTAGCCTGCTTTCTGTGAGGCTTGACCTCTACTGCCAGAAGAAAGGATCTCACTTCTTTCTTAAGCTCTGCTTTTTAAAGGAGTGTCATAACAGAGCAGTATAGTAATTTTATAAAAAGATTTAAAAATTGTGCTCTGATGATTTATTCACAGTTCTTGCTTGATCAGGATTGTCTTACTATGACTTTCCAGGGCAGATACATGAAGGATTCTTCAGTTTCAGTAATGAGACTACTGGTTGCCCTGACATAGGGAATTGGGTTTGCCTTAAGCATTTTAAGCATTTTTTTAGCCATTCAGGAATTTGAAGGCATTTTATGTTATTTCGTTGCTCTTGAAGCAAACTATGTGCTCCAGAGGACAGGATGAAAAAAACCCATTTGAAATAGGAAAAGAATAGGGAGGGAAATAGTGCTGGGACAGAGAAATAAATACAGCAAGTATTTTGAGCAGTACTGAGTCACCCTACAGAGGTGTTGACAACAGGCTTGCATGCTTCTGTAAGTCAGAACACATTTCCGTGGTATATGCAGCACAGAGCTCCTTAAAAATGAATATTACTGCTTTACATACTTTATTTGCTGCCAATAACCAGATTTCTGGATAAAGTGGCACAACTTCATTAACATCAGCGAAGGTTCACTGGAGTAAGAATAAACAGAATTGAATTCCTCCAAGCCTCTGCTCTTATTTAAGCTTTAAGGTAACAGCTAATGCTCTGCACAGCATTTCCAAGAAAAAAAGCATAGCTTAATTGAAATCAGATATAGTAACAAAGCTGTGTCCCAAGGTCAAGGAGTGGTGGCCATTTGCCAGGAAATGTATCAGTGGCTGCACCTGCATCTTTAATTTGGAGACATGACTGATGTTTGAATAATGAACAATCAAATTATTACACACAAATCATAATTTAACAAAACAAAAAAGATGTTTAATACTGCCTTACTTGATGGAGAATTTTTTTTTCTGGTTAACTTCTTAAGCTGCATGAAAGTGCTGGGATCTTAACTCTTTAACTGTGTCATATTAAAGGTACTGCACTAACTTGCTTTCTCACGCTGAGTCCAATGCACTGCTCACTTCTGAGGCATAAATACTCTGTCGAAACCGAAGGTAAGCTTTGAAAATCTGAAAGTGAAACTAGCAAGTCTTAAGGTAGTTGCAAAAGTTCAAAGACAAGTAAGAACTCAGCCCCCTGTTTTAGAGGATCCTTCCAGGACCAAAGAAAGCAGAGGCTTTACTCAGGGAGTCTCCCAGCGCATGGTGCTCATGTGGTGTTTCTCTGCCCTTCTGTTCGGTTCTACTGCATATCCAAAGGAATATCTTCTCTGCTGTCTTCTATTTGAAGTCAGGATAGCCTATAAATTGTTAATACATTCATCATAAGCTATGAAGTAGTTACTGCAAAGAAGACTGGTGCTATTTCAACTGCTGTGAAAATATGTTTGTTTTGAGGGCTCCATAACTTGGAATAAATGTTTCATTAAATGTGTTATAAATGATGTATTTAACAACTAGAGCAGGTCAATAATCTTCAGAATTAAATTTAGCGGGTTTTTATTAAAGGTTGCCTGTTTCAGTGGTGAATAGTTTAGTAAGCATGTGGTGCTATAAACAAATGCTTCATATGGTCTGTTATGAGTGCTTTATTAAATAGCTAGTCAATAGCTGCATTTACCAAATGAACTTAATTTATTGTATTTATTTTTTCCTAAGGGTTTCACAGTTCATTATAAATGATTTATTGAACATATGTAAAGCAGTTTAGTAAGCTATGTTCTGCCTCTTAAAATGAATGCATTGCTAGTAGGGCTTGGTATTGCTAACCCTTTGTAATTGAACATTGTTTATAAGTTACTAAAACATTATCAGAAAAAACAGGTTTGTTTTTTGGTTTTGTTTTTTTGTTTTGTTTTGGTTTTTGGTTTTTTTTTTTTTTTTTGTTTGGTTTTTTTTTGGTTGGTTGGTTGGTTGGTTGGGGGTTTTTTTGGGTTTTTTGGGTTTTTTTTTTGCAGTTCCTTAAAAGTTATTGTAGATGATGTTTAAAACATTTACAGTCAGCCTGTAGTGTGGTCTTTTCTGTAGTTTACACTTACTGGTAAGAGCAGTTGTGGGGACTCATCCCATACACTTGAGAATTGTTTTCTTAGGCAGCAACAATGAATTCAACATTGCACGTGGAAAAGATGACACTAAAACCTACTTCATAGGAGCCATCATCTAGGAAAACAAGGCATGTGGCACTCTGGCATTTTGAAAGTTATCCTGCCTTATATTCCAGCCAAAGATGGGTGCTTAAAATATATTAAGACTGACATTTGGAGATGGATTGTTACCTCTCTGAGAATCATTTCCTTTCCTTTTTTTTTTTTTTTTTTTTTTTTTTTTTTTTGTATAGCATACCTTTCAGCAAACAGTTTTTCTGCTTTAGAGGCCAGAGCAGTCTTCAGTTAGAGAAAGAATAAATGGGGCATATTCTCATATTCAAGCTGATCTTCATTGTTGTGGATAATATTACTGCTAGTTGGGCTGTGAATATCCGAAAGAGCTAGTTTGTCTGGCACAGTAACAAGGTGAAGGAAATGAGAACCTGAAGCAGAAACACAGTCAGAAACCCAAGGAGAAGGTGGGGCTGGGAGCTGCACGATCTCTGCTTTGGGGCGAGGTCCTTATCCCACTCTAGCAGTTGTGTCTTTTTGTTTCCTTTTCCAGCAGTGTCATGAATTAACAGGTTTAATTATTACATTTCTTGGCTGACCCTCAAACTATTTTGAGCCTCTGCCATTTGGTCTCATCACCCTGCCAGTGTCCCCTTATCTTGTGAATGCTAAAGGAGTCTGATTAGAGCTCCGTGAATGGGATTTTGTATGTGGGGATGGCATCTGAAACACAGCTTTTAAGCACGCTGTGGATGCAAAAAGCATTTTTGTTGACATCATAAAACCCACTAAAAGCCTTGTCTGAGGCAAGGATATGGGACTACAGCCTACAAAACAGAAAAAATCTCACACTTTATTTTGATTGCTGTTCTGTGAAATGTTGTATATCACACATGAATAATTCATAATTTAAAAGCTTAGCTGAAAGTACCTTCAGAATGTGCAGCTCCATGTGGATTGTGCCCCTGGTTGTTTAGTTGTTTTTTTTTTTTCTTTTTTTTTTAAACAATATGTGATGAAAATTAATTTGGAGTTGGAGTATGAAAGCAGAAACAAATGTGAAAATAGTTTTTCAAGGACTGTATCTGGAGAAAGCATACAAAATTGTAAGCGTAAGACCGCATACATGACAGAAAAAATAAAGAGTAAACATGAAAAATGTTTTCTCTATAACTATGCCCTGGAAGCAGTTGCAGCAGACAGCGATAGTGTTGGAAGCATTATGTATTGCCCTGTTATCATTACTGAGAGAGAGCATGGAAGTGCAGGAGGTTGTTCACTCCTTCAGATAAAAGGGAAGGTGCTTGTAATGGCAAGATACATTTGCATGCAAAGCATAGGTGGGCAGGATTAATCCATTTCTGCACAGCATTCCATGTTCCAAAAGTGGTCTACAGCCCATAAATTCAAGCTGCATGATGAGTTATTAGACATTTTTGCCTGTCTTGTGGTTTCTTAAAAAGCTCCAAAACCAAACAAATAACTGTATGTTTGTAGAACATCTTTCTGTAACTTTTGCTCCCCTTTCAATTTTCCTTCTTTATTGTGTTTCCCACAAGTAGTTGCTATACAGGATTGCTAGTACAAATTTTCTGCACCCTTTGTTGACTCAACAAAATGACTCAAGTGTGTTGTCCTGAAATCTTCATGCAGAAATGTGCTTTAAGTAAAGGAACATTCTAAAAGACTGGATGCCTCTACCAAGTTAATGAGATCACAGAATCAGCTGAGTTGGAAGGGACCCACAAGGATCATTGACTCCTGGCCCTGCACAGGATCATCCCCAAAATTCACACCATGTGCCTGAGAGCGTTGTCCAGACACTCCTTGAACTCTGTCAGGTTGGTGCTGTGCCCACTGCCCTGGGGAACCTGTTCCAGTGTCCAACCAAGCTTTGGGTGAAGAATCTTTTTCCAATATCTGACCTAAACCTCCCCTGACCCAACTTCAGGCCATTCCCTCAGGTCCTCTCACTGGCCATCATGGAGAAAAGATTAGGTAGCTCAAGCATGGAGGAAAAATAATCTGCTCTGTTCAGACCTTTGAATTCTAGTTGAACTGTACTGTGATGTTATCTTATGGGCACTGTGAGCACACAGGAAACTATTAGACCTGTTATCATTTGTATTAGTCATAATTTGGATTAATCCATGACATCCTGTTCAATTATTTGTTCACTAAAACAAAATATCCAGCCTTACAGACAGTTTGATACTGGGTCTGGTTGTACTTGTGCAAGTCTGGCTTGTTCTGTTCTGACTCCCTTCCCCCTTCCCCTCCCGTTGGAATGTAAATGCTGTTTACGTGACTTTGGTGAATTCAGACTTTAGGACTCCTTCTTATATTTTAGTGTGTCAATTACTGACTGAATAGCTCAGTAATTTGTCTTTTCAAGGTCCAGAATTAATTTTGTCTTCTGTCCTCCCAGCTATTTTCTACTGCAGTTGGCAAAATCTGCTTTCTTTCTGATTCAGCAAATGGATATGCAAAACACTGAAATAATTTTCTCTTTGGATGGTGACAAGACAAATACTGCACACCATGCGTTGGCCATGACAAGTAAGGGCTTGATCTTAGAGCTCATAAAAGTCAATGGGAAGCTCATTGACTGGATTGGATCTTAACTCCTATTGCTAGCAGAAAGGGAAGCTCAATGGGATAAGAAGTCCTGCATGAGAAAATATTTGTGCCTGATACATTAGGAGATTTTTCTGCTTCTCAGCAGTGTCAACACAACTGTGTGTACATCATTCTTCTCAAGGCATTGATATTATTTGGGTTAGATTTCACCTTGTGCCTTTTATTCATTTCTTCTATGAATATTCTATTAACTCATCAGTAGCCTCCGATCCTTGTTTTATGCTCCTGCCTTGCTTTCTCCCCTTTTTAAGACAGTGTAGTATTGACAGATGTTACAGTGAGACTCATGTTTGCTACATATTTATCAGTCTTGCAGCTATTCTTACTCTCTGTTTGACTTTTCAGCCATCCTGCTCTTTTCCTTGGATCTGGTTTGTCTATTGCTCTCCATGTTTCCACCACGAACAGAATCCTGCTTTTTTACAGTGCGGGACTTAACAAAGTTGGTGATGAACTGGAGAAAAGGCTCTTTGATTCCTGATGGCAGTGACCACATAGAAGGATGGTGATATGTGTAAAGGGTGCACAGAGTACAGTGGTAAAATCTGCATTGTCCTGGTCTCTCCAGTCTCTGGGTGGTGGGTGTCAGTGCCACAGGAGTTTCCCATCTGCTACAGAATGTTCCAGAAGATGGCTGGGAGTGGTGTCAATCTTTTTGGATTATGTAGGACACATTTCATACCAGCTGCAGTCTCTGGGTTTTGTTGTTTGGCTTTTTGTTTTTTCTCCAGTAATCTGTCAGGCATTTTTGCCAGACAGTCTTGATAGCAGAGCATGTATGGAAGGACTTGTGGGGAGAGCAGGGGAACCAGGTTTGGGGTTTTTTTCCTTCTTTGTGAACCTGTTTCTGCCAGTCACACATGTATTGCTGTTAGAAGAACTGAAATCCATGCCCCAAATCTTAGAAATTAGGAATATTGACTGAAAATAGTAATCAGTTCCAGAGACTGCTCTATGAATATGAGGGGTTTTTTTTGTGGTTTGTTACTGTCCTTCCCTAGGGAACCTGGTGAGAGGTGTAAGGAGGTGTCTGAGATAGTGGGTATCAAAGCCCCATCGTGCACTGTTCAGGCAGCTGAAGAGGTGCCACATTCAGATTGCTGCCAGATGTTTTTCTCTGCACAGATTTTCAAGCTGTGAAGCCAGGGCCCTGCCGGGAATGATAAGGCTAGGCATAAAATATTGGAGATGGCATCATGTTGGCCCAAAGGGTAACAATACAAAAGGCTGTCACACTTGGGGTTTAAAAAAATTTTGCAGGATTGCTGGGACTCAGTCTCATTTTTGAAAAGCAATTTAAGCATTTAGGCACACAATAAGAAATATCCCTGGTGCCTGATTTTTGCTTCTCTGATATCAGTGAGAATTTAGGTCATAGGTGCCTGTGTGTTATTTATAAGGCTCCCAAGGTCTCCGAGTTGCTTTTCAAGTATCTTACCTGAAGTGGTGTTTATTTTTGAAGGAGACCGTTTAAACAGGTACTTATAGATGTGACTGAGCATTTAACAGCTGCTGTGTGGGGTGCTCTGAGTGATGAGATGTGGAGATCTGAGCCCTCCTGTTCCCATTTCTGTGCAGGTGCTTTAGGGCTACCAGCAAGGCATTGATGCCTTTCATGTCATAAGCAGCTCTAGCCCTGTACTCATCCAGTTTGATGCTCCAATTCTCATGAGGACTTTAGAATATCATTGTAATAACGAGGGAAATTACACTAATGCACATATAAGCCTGGCTGTGAGAGGTGAGACCAAAGGCCTACTTGGCAGAAATAAACCAAAGCAAGCATCAGACAGCTCTTCCCCTGCTCTGTTCCAGCTCTCAACAATTTGGGAGGGCAGACCTCCTGAGTCAGCAGTGGTTTCTGTTTATTCCATAGCCCTTAATGAACTTACTTTGTGAACTTGCACAGTCTGCTCATGAACCCAGAGCGTTTTGTTGTGTCGTATGTCAAAGAAAGCACCTCTCAATTCACTTGGTGCACCCTATTTATGTTCTTGAAATGGACACTGAAAAAGTATCTGTCCTTAGCTTCTTCATACCACTCCAAATACTATTTCCCCAGCAACCTGGGGAAGATATTCAGCATAGTTTTTCTGTGCAGTCTAGAGAAGTCTACCATTACCTGGAGAGAAGCTGCTCTTTCAGTAAAAGACAGTTGTTTGCAAACTTTGAGTGTGGAAAATAGTACTGGATCATTCCATCTGATTAAATATGACACTCATCTGGACAACATCTTTAGATATTATGTAAATCTGTTGTATTTAAAGAGGCTGTTGCACTTTAAAGCCCCAAATGTGGCCCTTGAAGACAGGGTGTTTGTTGGTACATAAGCAACCCATGTTCTGATTACCTGACCATTAGGCTGGGAGATGGAAAGTCCTGCATTTTAATCCTTATTCAGGTTGTTTTCTTAAATGTGAGACAATCTGCTTGTATTCACTTTTCTCAGTTAACTCCCCCCATCCAAATTGTTTAGAGAATAGTATTTTCTTTTATCATGAGAATCAACCAGCCTGCATTATGTAAACACAGAACAGCATTCTTTAAGTAATTCTGATATTGCTGATTCTTTTTATTTATTTAAATGTTAATATTTTTTAATAATGCTGATGTTAAACTGTCTGCATGTATGTCTGCATTAAGAAGACCTTGTAGTCAATAGTAGAGCACTGCAAGGGCTGTATATTACATTTAAATATTAGAGAATTTTTTAAAAGTTATTATTCTGCTGAAAACTTGCAAATAGTGTCTGTAACCTTCAAGCTGTCTTTTTAAGTCACATTTTGGTTAGGAAGATGAAATTATGACATCTAATGGATATAAATGCTTCAGTGCTTGACATATTAAATAAAGAGATAAACATAAATATCCGTTGCTTTTGAGCAGTGGTTTATAGCCTCCCATTGTCTAGAAAATATAAATATATATTCTTAACCCTTAAAATCTTACTTTCTGATCTTTTCCTACGTATTCCAAAAGCTTTTGCTTTCCAGACAGCAACTTAGACATTATTGAGCATATAAGGAAAATTAAACACTGCTGTGAAATCACTTTTTATTACCATACCCACTGGTACTAGATCACGTCCCTGGTAGAAGAGTTCTGCTGATGAAAAATACAGTCCAGAAACAAGAATAATAGGAATGTCTTTGAAATAATGAACAATAGTTGTCATTAACAGATCCATCTATATATATTTTGAAGCTCCCTTGTCCACAAAAAATATTCTCCATTCCAGTTCAATAATGCTATATAGTTGTGCATTTATTTTAATGCCATGGCAAGTCTATATTTATTAAAATAAACTCTGGACCAAGAAGAGGCATCCTCCATTCCCATCTCTGTGGATGAAGTCAAGTGACTTGACCTTTCTTACTCAAAATTTTTATCTTCTGTCCTTACTCAAGGACAATGCTGAGCTGGAAATAAACCCTCCCAAAACCTGAAAAAAACTCTCCCAAAACACCACCACCAACATAAAACCCCCCAAAAACCCAACTGCCAACAAGTGTCTGAGAAGTTTTGAGAGAATAGTGGAAGATCGGTGGAAAGTAATTGCTTTTTTACATCCTGCTTGTGAGCAAGTTGAAGATCTTTTTCACAGGAGTCCATACAGAACGGCATGGTTTAAAATAGTATGGAGCACATCAAAGTCTTTCTATCCCTTAAATGTCTGCGTTTTTCATTGTAAGGTGTGACCTAGATTCCTCACTTATTGCCTACAGCAAAGCTTTCTTCTATGGCACATAAAATGAAGGTTTAAGAAAAGCTGCCCTGTAACCTGTCCTTGCAATACAGGTCCCTTTCAGAGGAATTCTGCAAGTGTCACAGGCTTTCTAATGAGGAATGGTCAGGAGAATTCTGTTTTGTACTGTAAAGAAACACAAGGAGCACAACAGGCTCTATTATTTTGCTTTCACGTGGTAAGCAGAACAAACTCCATGCTGATGAGAGGAAATCTCATGTCTCTGCAAACAATTCCATGGGTGAAGGTTTGTGTGTCAACATCTTTGAAATGAATCTTAATGTCTCTGCTAACTTTGGGCAGCAGGTTTGTTATAGAGCCCAGACAGCTTGGCTCCTGAAACAGACAAGCAGGTCTTCACCAGCCTGAGTTTCTAAATTTTGGGGTAAAATGACAGGTTCAAGTATGTGGTAGGTGGTTCGGGAAGGCTGCACCTTCCTGGTACCTCAGCAATGGGGAAAGGAAGAGGACAACACGCGGCTGGGAGTTTGGGGTAAAAGGAGGCTGCGCCCACCCAAAACCTCGAGAGAGAAAACTCCGCAGGTGTGTGCCCCAGGGGCCTCTCTCCATTTATTCAGATAAAGTTGCAGGACTCCTCTGTCTTCTTTATTGACATAAACCTCTGGCATTGGTGGATTTTCCTGATGCTGACAATTCAGGAACCTTTGTACATGTTATTCTTGGAGCACTGAGTTTTTTCTTGTTCCTTTTGCAGGGTGAGGGTTCCAGGAATTGTTTTTCCAGCAGAACAACTTAGATAGCTGTAGGTGGGTGCCCCCCACCTCCAGGCACACATAAGCAATTAACTGTAACTTGTAGGTTTAATTGGGGATTCAGGGAACAGTGGGCATGGCATTGTTTCCATATTGTGCTTAAGAATTGTTAAAGGTGTGTAGGGACCAGTTAGGACACTTCTGAATGATTGGGATTTTCAATTACCTGGTCCTGTTCTCCTTCCAGGACAGGTACTCAGAGCACTGGTAAAATTCTAGTAGCTGGTGTTCTGTCAACAGTCCTATATAGCAGCTCTGATTTCTGAAGGTGTGATCAGTGTGGGATATGTAATATCCATGTGGATTTGTAGGTCAGCTTGGAGCTTTGTGTTCAGACAAGTTGAGCAGAGCCTGCCCAGTGCACTTCCACGGAGTTGTCTTGATGAGGAACAGTATTGGGAGATTTTACATTCCTGCTTCATCAGGGAGGAAAATGAAATAATGCATATTACCTTAATTTACTGTATTGTGTCTTAACTTCTAAGTCTCGCATTGCTTTCAGCCAAAGCAATGCGAGAGGCCATTTGTAAGGCCAAAGGAGACCTGTCTGTAATAGCAGCTATTTTCTGTCCTAGTAAAAAGTTCCTAATTAAGTAAAGTACTGGATCTAATTCTGTTAATCTTGAGATAATGTCAGAGGTGGTCTTGGTGAAGCCTGTGATCACTGCAATAAGCATTTACTTACAGCTCCAAGATGGCAGTGCTTATTTATTTATTTATTTATTTATTTACCCTGCAAAGTCTCCTTTTTGTTGTTTCATGACAAATTCTCAAAGGCATTTGTTGCATGTAGGATTTGGAAGGAAGTTATTTTCCAAATAACTCTTGTATTTTCACTTGCAGCTTTAATATGACCTTTGTCCTAACCAGATCTTAAGCTTTTTCCATACTTCTTAACAATCGAATGTTTCATTCTTTGAAGCCCTCTGACTTCCATTCTGTTTCACTGACCTAGATTTTGCTGGTTGGGATTGATTGCTGGGATGATCTAAGATGCTGTCTGCTAAAGCCTTAAATTATCTCCTTTATAAAGAGAAAATTATTTCTTAGCTTCTTGTTCAGAGTGTTGTCAGGAGAAACAAATTCAGGGGTTTTTTTAGGTTCAATTTTCATTTCTGGGGAAGTGATCCAGCTTGGATTTTGCTTAGAAAAGAAACAAATGAAAGTGTAAACTGGATTTGCTGAGGCAGCAGACGTCTGTGCAGCTCTATGCCTTGTGCTGTGGGACACCCAAGGCCAGGGGAATTGTTCTTCAGGCAGTTGGGATGTTAACAGGTGACAGTGACACTGCTGGGCTTTAGAAATCTTTGAGGAAACAGTGGTGGGTGCTGCTCATAATGTGCTGTCTGTCAATCTCTGAAGTCCTGGATGAATGTTGCTGTGGATTTGGAGACAGTCCAGGAGTGCTGTGTGTTGAAATTTGTTTTGCTTTTTTCACTTGTTCTCTTTATTTTTTTTTTCATCCCACCTTAGTTTTTTTGTTTGGTTGGGGTTTTTTGCTTCTTGGTGTGGGCGTTGTTTTTCAGTGTTCTTTTTTTCCCTTGTCTTTTGTCCCAAGCTGTAAGCAAAACCAGGCAGGCATTATAGAGTTATATTAAAATACTGCTGTGGCTCTCAGGTGACTAAATATCTTTGTAAATAAAATCTGAAAGTTTGGAGGACATAATTTACAGTTTGGCAAATGGATTGGAAAAAAGAAAGATGATAAATTTGCTAATAAAAAATGAAGTTTCACTTCATTTCTGACAGAAATAATTTACATATGTTATTACCTGCCTCTCAGTGTTCACACAGGGAACACTAAATGTAAATATTACCATGGTCTGGAAGAGAACATGTAACAATGAAGGAAGGATGCGTGTATGAGGGAAAGGGAGGTAAATATTTGGACTGATCCCAGCCCACTTTTGTCTTTCTTACAACACTGAGGATATGGGCAGAGAGGAAAGACTATCGATGGATTCACAACTGTACACATGTTCCATTACAATTCATTCCTTTGTGGGATGAGAGGAATGTCTTAGTGTCTTGGCTTATGGCCAGCAGTTACCTTAAGATTTAATGAAATTTTGTGTTATTAAAGTAGGACTCTGGAAAGGCAGTGAGTGGGTGTGGCATACGGAAGCACTTGTAAAATATACAACACCTTTTGTTATAAATAGCTTTTAGTACACCTTGGTGTTCTTGTGTAGTGTTTTCTCTCTGTGAATCCCTCTGGTGACAGACATGCCCATATGACAACATATTGTTGGGAAGTTGGACATTATTTTTCATTAAATCCAGCCTTTGTGCACTGGTGTCTGTAGCTGATCATTATTCTACGTGTTCATTCTGGTGTAGAAGAGCCCATATTGAGTTGCAGTTGTCTTTCTTCTAATTTTCATGCCCAGCCCCTTGCTTGAAAGGGTGTCTGCAGTAATTTTGTTTCTAAGTCAGGTTTCATTGCCTTTTTACAAAAGTGAATGTCAAGGATGACGGAACTTGTATTTTCTGTTAGCCTTTCTCAACCCTTTGCCACTGCTCTGCAGCATGGCATTCCATTTAATTCTGCTGAGGATAATTAATGCAGAGTTAGAAATAATGATGCTTCATACTTGTTTTTATGAACAGTTTTGCATTTTTAAAAGCTTTGTCCTGTTGAAGCCTCCTGAAGTACAAGGCTGAAATAAACGTGGCTCTTACTCAGTAGGACAGTGCAGCATTCTAGCTTGTGTGTTTTAAGGTTTTTCTTTAGAATATGAGGAGTGATTGTCACTTCTCTTCCACTTTTTATGGATGGTAACATTTCTAGTAACTGTGGGTTCTCAATCACATCATGGGGTTTTTTAGTAGTTTTGTCAACATAAATGCAGATCTAATTACATGAAGATTCACTTTTTGATACCTGAGAAGAGACAAACATGAGACAAAAAGCATTTATTTTTATGAATAATAATTTAATAAGGATGTTGGAAGAATACTAACCTGACTTCACGTTCCCTTATTAAGTGTTTGCAAAGGGAAAGAGGTTGTCAGCACTATGAAGTCTCTTCAATCAAATCTGAAGTCTAATGGTGCAATTTAGAGCCTGCTGTTAGTGGTATTTAATGTAATGGTGTGGCAGTGAGTATACTTTTAAATGACATCTGTTGCTAAAGATTCTGTAATTTTGAAGACTTAAACGTTTGCTGGGTCCTAATTCAGCTGCATTTTCAATTGTTTCTCCATTCATATGATAATCAGGCTGCACAGACTTGCTAATTATTACCACTGTTGTTTAAAGAATACAGTGAGCAAAAGCATGTCTGTGACCAGATGCTTTTAGAGATGTAAGCATTAAGATGATAAAGCTTACATAATTCACAGCCCATCATGTGCAAGAAAATGATTAGAAAGCAACTAAGCCTGTCTTGTCAACCTTCTAGCTAAAAGGAGAGAAAGTCTCTATTTGTAAGCAACATGATAACATTTTAACCGAGAGATGAATGTCAGCATTTCCATAAATCTCTAATTTAGAAAATTAAAATACTATGGGGGACCGTAAAGGGCTGAAGCTGACATCTAGTTTCAGTTCTGTGCTGCTACAGAAGACAAGCTGTCAAGGACGTTCAGTTTAATTGCTAGAGGAAGGCAAGCAGAGAATTAAAAGAATGAGTAAATCTAATGATGAGGATTTCGTGTTCTATGTGCATTCAACTTGTGGATTCAACTGCCTTCCTCTCCCTGTCTTCTTTTATCTTTCTACCTCCTCTTCAGGTCCTTCCATCTGCCTCCCTCCCTATTTGTTTTTACCACTCTTCCTCAGTAGCTCTGAGTCTGCTCTACTTTTGGTGCCTATGGCAGCTTTAAGGGACAACATGTGCGTTTTCCCTGGTAAGCCTGGCTTTGCTCTGGCTTCTTGCATTTGGGGCTTTTAATGAGCACCTGCCAGTTTGCAGTCTGAGGCATTAGTCAGTATGTTACCTTCGGGCAAGTGTCTGAGATGCCTTTCAGTCTGCATCTTCCTCTGTAACAAAAGATGCTTTGCTGCCGACATTCCAGTGTAAATAGACCATTATTTTCTGGAAATTTCCAGTTGCTGACTGTCTGCTTTGAAGATGGACAGTGAAAAGCAAGCTGAGTCCCCTACTCGCTCACCTCTCAATTCTAATTCCATTTTTTCAGTTTTCTCCTATCAGCTTCAAAGTGTCAGCTGATATTTTCTTCGTATTTTTATTAGGGTCTGGTATGTGCCAGTGCTGCAGCCTGGAGGAAGTATCACTCCTGCAGAGCTGAGCAGGGAAACACTGGAGGAAACTGTTTAGGAGACAAAATAAGGAATAGATTATTTCGCACTGATTTGGCTTTGACTTTGCCTGCTCATGTGTCCGTGAGAATAGAAATCCAGTGAAACAGGTTGGGAAAAAAAAAATTGCCTGTCAGAAACAGCCAAAGTTACGGCGTGATAAGAGGGAATGTAATTACGGTGTTGCACTTCTGAAACACCATCATGTTTCACCATTGCACGCAGTATCTGACAGTTCTCACACAAGAGGGCGCTCCGGGAATTTTAAAAGAAATACTAAGATCTGTTAGGATTTTTTTTTACATGCATGTGTATTTTAATGTGCCGTTTTCAAAGCTATCATGCTTTAACTAAGGTTCAGTCTCTGAGCCTTAGAAAGCAGTGTCTCCCGTCTATATTTACCCGCACAGTAATTAATAGAAATAACTGTTCTTATTATGACTTTTAACAAATTAATCTACTCTGTGAGAAGGAATGATTGGAAATGAATCTGAGCAGCGTAATCGTGCAGATTTTGATAACAGCTATATAATCAGCCGATAGTGGTTGATTAATCTTGTGTAAGATGTAGTAGTTGAGTAATGTCAGTCAGAAAGAGGACCTAGTTTTCATTTTCACAAAGCAAATCCTTGTATTGGGAAAGTACTGTTACATTTCTAGTACCTGGAGAAAAACACCTGCTTGTAGGCTAATGTAGAAAAAAAAACATTGAGAAACTAGAATCTCCACAGAAAATCACAGCGGGAAGGTGGTTCTCTAAGGATTTTTGTTTGTTATTGTGGGAGGTAGGTTTGTTGGGGTTTTTTGTTGTTATTTTTTTGTTTGCACATTAAAGAAGCATATGCAGCTGAGATCACTGTCTTGGGTACAGTCAGAAGAGGGTAGGACATCTGAACTGTAGTTGAACTTGGAAGGCAATAATAGTGGTGACACACTAACGAAAGGTGGAAATTCCAAATTTCTTACTGAGCTCATCTCATCTGTTGTCACTTAAGTCTGATACTATTTGAATGCTCACCAGCCTGGTTAGAACTTGAACTGGATCATGCAAAGCTGAAAGACAGTGTAGGTTAATTAGCATCACCCATTTCTTACCAGTTTCCTTGGTAAGAAATGTTAAGTGTTGGTTAGAGAACACTGACTTTCTGGGAAGATAAATGCGTTAAATCTGGTTCTGATTTTTTTTGCAGCTGATGGGAGCAGTCTCTTCCACTTCTCCAGAAATGCACACCCTTCCCCATGAATTTGTTACCTGCTGTTTTTAAAGGGAGAACACGTGCTTAGCAGAGCACAGGTCATAGTTAAGCACAGATGTTAATGCATTAGTTTTGCAATGCAGTGTTCTTCTAGGCCTGTTGTGAGTATTGAGACAGGCAATATTTTTCTCCTAATGTCTGGGCATGCAGATTGGTGCCCTTTCCAGGACTGGAAACTGTGGAGGGAATCAGTCTCACCCTCCCAGTGTGAGAGGTGTCCCACCTTCCCCATGAACTATTCTTTGTTTTGCAAAATTAACATGTAAACAACCATAAATAATCCCATTGCAGTGCTATAGCTGTACAGTCCTGGTAAGTTTGAGGATATTTTTCAGTGTCCGTAAATGTGGGTGATTGCTTTTAGGGTAATATTTAACATTCAACCTCTATTTTTTCCCTGGTAATGAGTTCTGTGGCCTAGTAAGCTAATGTGTTAGAGTATTTGCTGTTAATTCACTTGTTTTGCTTCTTGTCTTCTGTCTTTCAGATTCAGTGACTGGCCTTGTTCTTCACCTGTTGATAGGCTTACAGGCCTGGGCAGGACCTCTGTGATCATCCCTGTGATCTTGCCCGAAGGCAGGATCAGCTGTATTGGTCCTTTGGGCTGGTGATTGTCTAACCAGTTCCTAAACACCTTCAACAAGCCAGACCTTGCAGGCTAAACTGCTGTATTTCATTACAGTCTGAAAATGTTGTCCTTATCGGTCTTGCTGAAACTTAATCCCTTTACTACTTGTACTTTTATGTATTTGAAGCATATCACATTGTCATCTCTCCTTCGAATTAATGGAAGCATTTACCCTAGCCTTTCCCAATATTTTTTTGAATCTCTGGTCTGATCTTCCTCATTGCTTATCATTCTCTGGATTCCCCATTTAATTTCCATTTTTTTGATGTGTGATGCTCAGAAGTGAGAATGATATTTTAACTGATATTTTACAGTCTTGCAGTAGAACAAAAGTATTTGTGGATGCTTCTGTATAGAGATCCTGTGTGACGTTTACTCAATTTTTTTTTTTCCAAGGCAGACAGAGGCATTTTAAGTTGCAAATTGCTCACTGGGTCTTTAATAGAGTTATATTCCAGTTTTGCTATTTTCATGCTCTTAATCAAACTTCCAGACTGATGAGTCCAGTCTTATGTTTCCTTTATAAGCAGGCTAATTCCAGATTTTTCAATTGGTTACATGTGCTGATGTAATAGAAATCCAGTTCTTCTGTTTCTTCTAAAATGAGGATATCAGAACTGACTTTGTATCATTTGCTGTCATTTTATAATATCTTAATACTTTCAGTAGTTGCCACTCCTTCACAATGTAAATCAATGGCTTTATTTATCTTCAGTCATTAATCCACCATGAACGGGAATGGTAAAATCCAGGATTTTGTTTTGTTTTGTTTTTTTTCTCTCAGTGCTTGTAGTTAACCTGGAAACTGGCAGTAATAGTTTGAATTACACTCTTCTACATATATGACACTCCTCAAAGTTTCCCTTTTTCTTGATGGGGTAGAATTGAGTTCGTGATTGAAATTTGTCTAGTACCTAGCATCTTCTTCCCTTAACCCGAGTAATTAGATGTTATATTCACATGTTGCTGTTCTACTCTTAGACTAGTGTTACTCCATTTTCAATAGAGTTTTGAACATATCAGTAAGCACAAAACATAGATTTTTTTTTTTCTTGAGGAGAAATAGATTAAAGGTTTTCCAGCTTCTTGATCTGTCAGGTCGAAGTGAGTCTTGTTGAAAAGCAGCTTGCCTTTTCCTATTTGTTTTACATTATGTGCTTTTCACCATGAATTGCACCAGTTCTTTTGTGATTCACATTCCCTAAATCTCTATTTTATATTTTCTGATCTGAGGCCTAGGCAAGCACAACACATGAGAAACAATCAAAATGTTAATGTAATTTTCACTTACTTTAAGCCCAGCCCTAGTGCTCTCTTCTTAGAGAATGACCTTCATTTTTGTCCCTGCAGGGAAGAAATTTTCCTTAGGCAACTATAGGCCATAATATGCTACTGTTTTTTAAGCAGAATTCCCCATTGATTTCTTCAGGGAGTTCCACTTAAAATGCGACATCACGGCAGAGCTCAGTCTAGTTACATATATCAAATGAAAGGATGCAGTTCACATACATTTTTGAATCCTGTGTCTATGCTGCAGTGGCCACTAGAGGGAATGAGAGGTCTCAGACGTTCCCATTTCAAAAGAAACATTTTTTCTCTGCTTGGTTTTAGATTAATCTCTAAGAAATAACTGCTAATCTATATTAGCTCTTTTTTTTTTTTAATTATAAGAAAATCAATCATGTGCATAAATGTTTGTAATTCCTATCTCCATTGTGTGTTTTTTAGCTCTTCAACAGAAATCAGGTTGGTCCCTGAAAAAGATTTGCGAATAATCAGTACAAAAATGAAAAATAAAAGGGATTCTGATTAAAGAGATGTGTTTCTTTTGTCCCTCTCAGAGAGCTCTAGAGCTACTGGCAAAATATTGGATTAGTGTTGCACACTGTCGGGGCCTTCACTTACAATACTGTCAGACTGTTTATGCCAGCTACTAATGACTATAGAAGAGTAGGCATTTTATGTTACTGAAAAATCTAAATTGCATTCCAGACAGGTTGACACTGATGCTTCAAATTGTGGGTTTGCAAGATGATAATTCCTAATCTCAATAGAAAAGAGGTGTCAGATTCAGTTTTACTAAGGGTCTGATTGTACTTTGCCTTTTAACTTAAGAATGCTACAGAAAAATCCACTGGTTTTGGCTCTAAAAGTATTTTCCTTTCATTTTTTTTTTTTTCTGTCTGTATGTAAACATAGTGTACGTAAGCAAATGTGTTCCTTTAAGTTTCTAGTTACTCATTCTCTGTAGGCGTGCCTTAATCTTACACAACCTCAATATTTTCTCAGTGTTAGCTGTCATTAGTCCTGAAGATGCGTCAGGAATTGAGCATGAGGATGTTTGAAATAGATCGGTGCTCCAAGAAATGGGGACTTCCTTTGGGGGAAAAAAAAAGGCACACTGTGGATTGAAATATGTGCCCTAAGATTCAATTCATCAAGTCTCTGTGGTTCTTGTTTGAAGAAAATTGGGGAAAAACGATGAAAGTTAGAGTAACTTAGGGTCCTCTATGTATTTCCATATAAGGTAACAGAAGCACATGTATAAGCAGAAATGGCAAGATAGTGTGAAGTTTGTACTTCACAGATCCAGAAGGATACTATGCTAAGTGGTTTAGGATAAAAAAAAAAAAATAAAAGATCTGATGTTATGCTCTACAACATTTGTTGAGGCTCATACAAATTCTAGTCCCACGTGCTTCAGAAGATAGACATCCTGAGTGTGTGTAATACTGCTGACCCAACAAGGCAAATTGTTTAAATAGTCCTTTTGAAGGGGGAGGAGTGATATTGGTGAGAAAATCCTAATAATGAGAGCTTTTGGGGTGTTTTGATAGCAGCTAGTGTAATAATGAAAAGTGGTGAACATGCTGTTACAGTCTTTTCAAGATGAATAATGTTACAATTAAAAAAAGAGGCTTAGGATGAATTTACTGATAAAGCAAGCTTTTATTGTCTTCAGTATATACAATACTTACTGGCACTGGACCAAATTATCTAAAAGAAGTATGTGCATGCCCTAAAATAAATAACTTTAGGCTGTCTTATGACTTTAAAAATGCATACTAATTTGAGAAGAATAGATCTCTATATCTTTTGTCCTGAAGTAACTCACCTAACCTCAGTGTATTTGTACAGTATATATTTGGATCACTTGCGAATATTAACATGATCGAAATTGTTACCCTGTGCAAACATTTACTAAGGCAGTGCGAGGTATAGTCTGTAGTCTGATGGAACTTAAAATGCCAATTAAAAATGATGACTTATTTAATGCCAACAGGCCATACCCTGCAGTGCTTACTCAAGCAAAATTGTAATTGACTCCAGTGGGAGGTTTGCTGAAGTGAGAACGGTGGAGAGAGGAAGAGGCATAAGCAAAGGCACGACCTCAAATATTACTCCAGGCACCATAAGGGGCAGCATTTTATATTCCCTGGCACCAGTGAGGAGCCTGTCTTGCTTACAGACTAAGATTGAAAGAACAGGGATTTCTCTGCCTGTCTGGAGCTCCCTGCAATTGTAGCTCACTTGAGGGAATGTTCTTGCTGAAAGCTGACCTTTCATTGAAAATTGCAGATTTAGTGACAGTGAAATAACTCATGAGCTTGTATGTGTTTTCACAAATGGACATGGGATGATGAAATACGGGGTAAAAGGGGAGATGACATTAAAAAGTACCCACAAAACTAAAACTTTACAAGAATCTTTTTTTTTAAATGATATAGAGACAAGATACCTTAAGAAAACAAAGTTGCTGACAAACAAAAAATGTGATTTCCATCTCTCTTGGGCTTTATTTATGCTCTTCTGGTTCTCCATGTCCTGCTTCCAGCAGCCAGAAAAGTCTGTGCATTTTATCATGAGTTAATAAGGTATAAGGAATGCCATCCAAGTGATGTTCTGTTTGTTGTCCTCTGTTTGACAAGTACTTTGATGTGCTTTTTGAACTCCAAATAAACTATCTATTGAAGATTTTGGTTGCTACTACTTGAGATGTGTTCACTAGACAGACAAGTTGGAAGGTTTTCCTAAACTTGTTCCTAAATGCTTTTGACAGTACCAAAAACCCTAGAGAGCAGACCTGATTGATTACTATCGACTGACAAATTAGTTGGTTTGTTTGGGGTTTTGCAGGTAGTAAGTTACTCTCTATTCAGTGTGTACCTATAAATTACAGGGGTTTAGTTACCTTTATTTTTAATAATGCTTTAATTTAGTATGCTTCTTGCACAATTTTACTACTGCTGCATTTAACTCAGCAGAACAACTTTATTGCAGACCAATACACATTAAGAGGTGTGTGGTAAGATGTTGAACAAAAACTAGTAAGAAATACTTCTAGAAGTTTTGAAACCTAAGACAGAACAATTTAATAGACTTGACTTTTTATATCTACATATTTTTAAGTGATAAAAGCTTATAGGTGGACATTTCTAATGGATTATATACCTCTCTAGTAATATTTGTTTTACCTTCTCCTCCTTACTTTGTTCTCAGAAAACAGAAATGTTTTAAGTATAAGGAAGAAATGAAAATTGAGCTCTTGAAGACCTTTGCCATTTATTGCCAGAAATATTTTTTCTACTAATTTACTATATCATTGTGAGCAAATGATATTTTGCTCAGATTTGACATCTTTGTGACCTTATTAATTGAATTTTGCTAATTACCCTGTGAGAGAAGCAGATGATCTATTTAGGTAATAAAAAACTGCTATTTAAGTGCAGCTGCTGTTCCAGCAGTGGAGATGTCAGCTGTTGCCATGGTGGTAGAAGATTTAACAAGTGGGCATGGGCATGTCAAAGGGACAGGAAAGGCACATGTTTAGTGCAGGTTCATTTTTTTTATCCTTTTCTGATCTCCATACATGAGGGAAAATGGCAACTCTGCATTGGAAGGCTGAGCATTAACTTTAGAGAAGGAGCAAATGTAAATAACAACTCTGTTTTTATATATGACATCTAAACCTCTGTGGTATCTTTCTAGCACAGAGTATTGAAGCTATCTGAAACTCATTTACCTTTGATAAATGCTGGGGGTTTTCCTCCTCTTTGTGATCTTGTTTCTTAAATGACAGATGTTTAAGAGGAGTGTTCAGTTGATTTAGAGCTCTTTACTCAATGCCGTCTAAAACTGTGTTTAAAACACTGGAACACTGGAAATTTTTGTAATAGATTTTGACATCAACAGTACTGTATTTTGCAAGAATTATACTCTACTAAGTCTTTGTTCTTGATCACTGCTAAAAATGAGAAATGTGCAGTTACCATAAATTTTTTTTTAGGTAGTAGTGTGACACTCCATTGTCATACTCCATTATGACTCTGACAGTCATCACAGTACCAGAGATCATGGTAGCAGTAATAAATAAACTGGACAATAACCCCATATAGATTGTGCTTAAAATACAGTTTTCATACTGACGTGCTCCTGCTCCCAGGAAGCTGCTTTAAATGGTGCCAAGTCTTATGCAAGTCTGTAACATTTACTTGGCTACATTTAGATTTTATTTTTTAATATGCTTAAAAGTTAGTAATTTTTAAAAGTATGTCTAACCCCATGATTATAGATAACTAATTGTTAAGTAGTAACTTATTTTTCTGTCAAGACGATTTTTTAATAAAGGTGGTAGTTTGGTCTTGTTTTTCTTTTCTTACCTGTGACAGGAAATTTTCATGGACTGTTGAGAATATTTTCCAAGTCATGAGATACACTGCTTATGTTCTTTCATGGAGTTTTTTCCAAAAGAAGAGGTTGGTTTTGAATTTCACAGTGTAATGAAATTCAGCACCATCAATATACTGAGCAAAAATTTAGTGCCTTGCTGATCACTGAAAACAAAAAATCCTACCCCATGTGGAAATTTAAGTTCACTTCAACATGTGAACAAACTCTCACAGTTTTTAGTTCTTATTGTGTGTTTCCCTATCAAATGCCTTCTACTAAATAGGCCTTTAAAAAAAAAAGGGGAAGTGGCAAGGCAGTAATTTCATATAGGCCTTGGATTAACATGATGGTGGTGTTTTTGTTCTGTCATAAGTGTGTGTCTTTTAGCATGACGTTGTTAGGAAAGCTGACAGCTATTTAGGTGGCTCATAATCAGGGAATGTTTCATGTAACAGCTCTGGTTTTGTAGATCAAGTTTTCTATTGGATTTTTGCATTCTGTATCTGAAAATTTAATTTATTGTATCAAAAACTGATTTAAATAGACTTGCAGTTCAGGGCCAACTTTGATCTGTCTCTGACTAAAAAACTGAACAGCTTTATCTTTCCATCATTTTATTTCACAGATGTGTAATAGCTTCAAGTGCTTAAAAACCACTGTGATTTAAGTATTTTCTTTCTCCTTATCTTTTTTTGTTGGTTCCTGTAATTTAACAGTGCAGGTGAAATAATGAAAACTGTGCAGATTCTTTTATTGTTTATTAATGGTTGACTTCATTGTAAACTGTATGAGATTTTTTTTGCCTTCAGCTATAACCTTTAGTTTCAGCTGATTTCTACTCATGTTTTTTGTGGAGGTTGTGTTTGAATGCATATTCAAAGACTTAACCATGCGCATGAGTGTCTGCAGGGCAAGTGGCTGCTGCAGTCCTTCTGCTGACATTAGAGGCCTCTAGTGATCATAAAATCAAGGCCATTCAGAACTGTGTTCCAGGTCAGGAGCAGATTTTTCTGGGGGCTAAAATGTACGCATTTAAAGCGTGATGATTGGCGAATATTTTACAAACACATTTTTTCCCTTAAGGTTCACTTCTTGGTAAATATCTAGTGTGTGGCCCTTATAAAAGATGTACTTGTTAACAAAAATGGCTTTAAATGAGTTTGCTCTCCTGAAAGGAAGCCTGTTTCCAAGACCTGTGCCAACTGAAACATATCCTGCTAATTATGACTGTAGGGAGACCATGCAAATAAAAGACTGAACTGTGCTTGTAGCAATCATTCATTGCACAAGAGGACATACATGGAATTTTTTCTCATTATTACTTTCACAGCCTGGACACTGGTGACTGTTCTATTTTGATCTGGTTGTGCACTCTTGCTGTTTGAGCTTTCCTGTTGAGCATCCTTTTATGTTTCTTAGAGATTGTAAATGTTTGTTTTCTAGATTTATTCGGTTAAAAGGATAATAATTATATTTACTTTGTAGTAACAGTGCCATCTAATCCATATTAAACAGTGCAACTATACAT
The DNA here is from genome assembly GCA_013396875.1 of Vireo altiloquus. Lineage (NCBI taxonomy): Eukaryota > Metazoa > Chordata > Aves > Passeriformes > Vireonidae > Vireo > Vireo altiloquus. The sequence continues at coordinate 232,242 of VZRF01009226.1, read as the reverse complement.
GTAGACTAGTTTCCAAGGAAACATCATCCCCTCTCCTGCCCCATAACCCCTCCTAGAACTTTTGAAAGTGAAGTGTCTTACTTTGATCATACCCTGTTGTTGCCATCCTAATCCTGAACTCATATTTCCAACAAAATTACAGCTTTTTAAATGTTTGCAGTGCTGTTGTGAAGTTTACCATGCATTCCAAATGATTTAAGATACTTAAATGCTATTGGAACAAATTACTGCCTTCATTATGACAGACAACAGATTAGTACATTACACTACTTAGTCTCAGCTTCTTTAACTAAAATACTGTGATTGTTTTCCATCCAATAGTTCTGTAATTACTCTTTATGTTCACTGTAAGAATTAAGACGACATTTTTTTAGTCTCTTTAAATGGCACAATCAATATAAATCTTGGGTAGTGATAGGAAGATGATCAGTTATTTCATTTATGTGCCAATGTGAGTAGAGTGGTTTAAAATTTGGCAAAGATACTTTCTTATTGTTTTGATTCTGTTGAAAGATTTCTTGAGGTAAATTTCAAGAAGTTGAGCATATTCACTGGAGTGCTGATGGGATCTAAGCTTGTGACTTGAGGAGTGCCAAATTACATTCAAACTTTCATTACTAGGTACCTGCTTTGGCTTACAGGTTAAGGAAGAGCAAAACTGATGACTCAGTTAAAGATAGGATCGACCAAGGTTTGGATTTGTTGGTGTGAAATTCTCCCTCCGAGGTTTGCAAAGACCAATACCTGCTCTGCAGTTTCACACCTTCCAGAAGGGTGTCTCTCCATTGTTCTTCAACTTGCTTCCTATTTCCAGGCTTTCCAACTGTGTCGTTTTTCTGCACGTGCTGGGTGGATGTTCTGGTGATCAGATGAAGTGAGGGAGGTGGTCTGCTCTGCATTCACTCTATGCTGACCAAATTCAGATTAATTTCATATCAACTGCAAATAAATTAGAAAGTTTTGTCTGCTGTATTGCCACCTAAGAGACCCAGTAAAGACATGGTATCTAGACAGCTTCTGTATTTCATTGGTTTAAAAAAAGGCATAAAGTTAGTGCACTGATAAAAGAGGATGCTCAAGAGAACTGTGTTCTGAATTTGGAACTGTAAAATAAAGAATTAGGAAAAAGAGTTTTTTCAGATATCTTTATATTTCTAACAAAGTGTTTGGAGTTAACTGCATGTGCTGTGGCAAAATGTCAGTTTTATATATGAGAGATCAGATACCTTTGTGCAGACAAGTATTTAATGATATACTGCTGGTATTTTTTATTTTATCAGTGCTTTGCTTTTGAAGGAGCTCTCAGTGAAGGCACACATCCACATGCAGATGCAGACACAGAGGTTGCCTGAAGCAGCTGAATCTGGGACTGACTGCTTGTGCCCCTCGATGCGTGGGCTGTGCTGGGCTGTGTTCCTGCTGGGGCCAGCTTCTGGGGATGTAAGTGTGGGAGGATGTGGGGAAGAAGGGAGTGCTGCTCTCCTGGGATGCTGAAGTGATCCCATGCCGTCAAAATAAAAGTGTTTTCATTAGAAGTATTGCTGAGAAGTGAAACTGGTACTTAATGTGTGTGTGTATATATATATATATATATATACAGACCACAGAATACATCTGAGAAATACCAGATCTTTGCTCACAGAAGTTTTCAGAAGTCTCATAAAGTCAAACACACTTTTCCAAGGACTCTTTGCCATTGCTTTGAATTACTCCTAAGGAAATTACCTGAAGGGCTTGGAGAACTGAAAGGGTAACAAATGTAGTGCAGAAATAATTGATCCTTTTGGTTTATTAGGTTGTGTCCCTGTTGTGGAAGTTTTGTCAATAACAATAACACTGTCTGTCTGCAGTTAGTCTGTAGCTAGATCAAACATTTCATGGGGTTCTAGCTACATGATTTCTCCTTGAAGAAGGTGATGTATTATTTAATTTATAACTAAGTCCTGGGACATCTTGGAGAACAGCATTGTTATTTATCATTGCTATTCCAGGCAAAAGTCCACTAGTTATGTACAGCACAAGCTTGACTTTGTGAAAATCTGGCTTGCATACAGTTGATAATGATTTTGGAGTATTTTCAGAGCAGAATTAAACAATTAACTTTTAAATTTGATTTGAAAGTGTAATGTGTTTGAAGGAAACCTTTGAGTATGGTTTTGCTGAGCTCGTGCTTGTAGTTGTTACACAGTGATTTGATTTCTGGTTTATATTTTTCAAAAATGCATTTGCTTTTAGATATCAGCCTAGCACAAGAAGTGTATTTCCTCAGTTGGTACCAACACTCCCACTTATTTCCCTAGGGCTAATAAAGATCTGTTTGCCTGGAATCAGTGCTGAGGTGTGTTACCTCACAATTAGCAAGCAGACTTATTCAGGATTGCTCTTTACAACTGTTTGGATGCTGGAGAGTTAAATGGATTCTGTGTTGACATCTTAAATGTTTCAGCCACCCTATACAAAAATCTGTTGCTGCAATTGGTATGCTGGCTTTTCTGCATTAGTCACATTGTGCAAAGCAGTTTCTGATGGTTTCCTTTAGTAACCTTCATATGGTAAATTAGACCTTAAGTTCTAAGTATCTGATTGTACTGACCTTCACTTGAAGGAGGTTTTTTATATAAGCTTCCAGCCTTCTGTCAGACAGAAACATGATTGCCAATAAAAATAAAATAAAATAAACACCTAGTCTTGCACCCTCTGCTTACTTGAACAGAAGTGTTCATAAATGTATAGCTCTTAGTTGGGCAAGTACAGGCAGCCTGCCGACTGCCTTTACATTTTAAAATTTACTGCAGTGAGGGTCATTCCAATTCAAAAGTGAGTATTTGGTAAATGAGTTGGCAAGCAGAATGACTTTGTAGTGTTTAAAGGAGCTCTGCCAAGAAATTGGCTGAAAAATGCTTGTTGTCTGGTTGCACCTTTTGAAATGAGAGGGGAGAGAAGACATTTGAATTTAGTAGAATAAAATATATGGGACTCCCTTAGTCAGTGAAGGAACTGCCATATTCCAGCATGTAATTCCTTGTGACCTCTGCCTTGAAAATGCTAACAAAGAGAGAAGAAATTTGATGACCAATGGAAATCAATGAAAAAGTGTCTAAAGAGTGATGCTGCCATAAATGACAGTTACTTTTATAGTTACTCTATGGAAGTTCCAAAACTCTTGTACTGAAATACCAGTTTAGTGTAGGCCATATAGCATATTCAAGATACGCTGTGAATAGTTCGGGAAAATATGAAGGAAAGTCACTCTGAAAATCAGGAGATCCAAATTTAATGAGAGACCTGGGAGTTTATTTCTCTCGCTGTCAACCGTGCAATCATGGGATGCCAGTATTTGTACCGAAGTGTTTGTCTCTTCATCTTGTCTTCTGGCAAGTGGGCTCTGATGAGCTGTGTTAAGTGCAACACATTCTCAGTGTAGCTGATTCTTCATTAGTGCAGTTGAGGAATGGGGCCTGTGGCCCAATATTCGTGTGACACTTGTAACAGTAACACGAAGAAATCCTTTGAACTGTGTGCAGTTCAGATCTTACTTGTAGGAAGTTGAGGTAATTATTTACGTTTGTTTCTGATTAGCTGTTGCCTGCCCTTCCTAAAAGAGATAATCTTTCCCTGTTTTTTTCTTTTGTATAGCCTCTACAAATAGGCTATACAATAATAGAAATAGAAAAAAATTATTCTATAAAATAGAAAATATTGTATTTTACTTATTCTTCCACTTTCTGAACAGAAAAGAACAGTAGGAAGGAAAGAAAAAACTTTGCTTTTTGCATGGAAACCTGCATAACATGGCTACAACTCATGATCTACATCCAGATTAATTAAAGGGACCCTGGGGGTAAAAATTCAAGACTCTTCCGGACTACAGAAGATGGTGTGGTCCAGAGTTGAAAAACCTCCCCAGAAATTTCCCTGCCACAGTCCTCTGCCACTTAAATAAAGGAGATGTAGTTCTAATCTGGCACTACATGATTTGTTTGTTTCTTAATGAGAATTTAGCCTCACATTTTGCTCTTGTTCAGAGATATTTCTATGGTCATACTGGCAAAATACATAGCATAATATTAAATTCTGAGTCAGGAGGATTCTTTTTTTATTAGTTAAAACATGGTAGGACATTTTTGTGAAAGACCTGATAAAAAAACATGTTTTTTTTAGATGTATTGTCCAGTCCTCATGATTTTTATGCTTGAAACAGTTGCAAGTTAATACCTGGCAGTAAATACTAAATCCATGTAATCCATGTGTGGTGACTGGCAGATTAAGCACCAGGGATTCCAGTGGAGATTAGACCACACGTTTTGGAAGTGCAGATGTCAGTACTGTTTTACGTCACAGTGTGGAGTTTAGCATATATGTTTTGCATATAAACAAGGGCTATTGTATCATCTTTTTTTTTTTTTTTTTTTTTTTTTTTCTTTTTTTTCTTTTTTTTTTTTTTTGGTGTCCCATTTTCTCGTTTTAGTTGCTTCACAGTGGTGCTTTTGGCACTGTTCATCCTCGCAGAGATCAAGTGATAACTGGTGCAGCCCATACATGAAAGGCAGGACTGAGCCCACTACATGAGTTAGGCAGGTGGCCTTTTGGTTGAATCTGAGAGAGGAGGAGAAAGAGCTGGAGGATTTGAGCAGGAGTTGAAGTGAGGCAATTTAGTGGCAGAATAAAAGTAGGGAAACAGAGAGAGAAAAACTAAATGAGACACGACTTGGGAAAGTTGTGTCATATGGATGTGATACTTTTCAGAGCTTCCACCTTTCATGTGGGTTGCTTACAGTTTGCTGGATAATGTGTTTATGTATTAATATCAGATGCACTTTATGAGTATGCCTATGAATCCATGTAGAACAAGTAAAAGTCATAAAAGAAGCATTTCTGTCCTTGAAGCTTTAAAATCAATTTGGGGAGAAGCAAATTGTTTGCATAAACCCAGCAAAGTGAGAGAATGGATTCACTTTCACCAGCTAAGAGTGCAGCCAATTCTGAACAGAGCTATCCACACGTAACTGATCACCACCACTCACTGGTGTCGAAGGATCTAATGAACAGGAACAAATGGTGCTAATAAGTCTAGTAATATTATCAACAGACCTACCCTGTGTAGCATACATGTCATTAGTGACTCATTAGCCTTCACTGTACTCTAGGGATGAAACACTGCCCTAGGGAGACAGTGGCCTTGCATCACTGTGTTTAAGGAGAAAATGTCTCCTCAAAATAACTGTTTTGCTCCATTTTTGGTAGATATTCGTTAATCTATATGTACTGGAGGTGTGCAATTAAAGGTTCCTTGGCCTCTTTCTTTCCTCCAGTGAACCCTGAAAGAAATTAGCTTTTATTATGGAGAGCTCTGCATTAATATGATGATTATATTATATTTCATACATCAGGGTTTCTGCTTGTTGCCTGCCAGGAATGAATTTCCCTTCTACACTCTGCCTATTCTTACATATTTTGGCTTTGGTGAAATCAGGGTTCCTTGGGAACATCAAAACCAGGTCGTAGCTGACATCTGGATACGAAGTAGGTCAGGTCAGTGTAATCTCCAGGAAGCTGATGCAGAGAATTCCCTTCCCTCTCTCAGCAGTGATTTGATTGCAGACCTGTGATCATTCAGGTTTTCCCTCTGGCTTAGCCTGGCTGGAGCTCTGGGAGTATTTTATCTTTGTGCTGCAGAGGTGTGGTTTGGCTTTTGGAACTATCTGGACTCCCTTCTGCTCCTGGCCATTGCAAAGGCTTTGTGTAACACTGGTGCCTTGACTTCTTCTGTTCCGTAGTTACAGCAGTCTAACTATTTCACTCCTAAATTGAAGTATATAACTTTCAGCTTAATGGGAGTTATTTGGGTGAGACACAGTTGCATGTGATATTAGAAGTCAGACTTCATCAGAGGTTACATAGGATGTGTGCCTTACTATGCAGAAGGAATTTAATGTTTTACAAGTCTTGACTCTTGGACTTCAGGTAGCGGAAATTAGGATTAGTCTCTCTCAAGTGGTCCCTTATGCTCAATCCTTGTCATGACTTCAAGGACAAAGTTCATGTTTTGCCTGTGTTTTCTTCAGATTGAGATGTCTTCAAAGAATTATTGTTTTCTCCCTGACTACAAAGGAGTATAAGTTCTCTTCCAGGAACTTAACCAAAAATATCTGCCCACCAAGGGAATAATTAGCAACCAAAGAGTTTGAAAAAGCTATTTAACTTTTTCAAGCAGAAAACCATGCCTTCCTTATTCCACATTTCTTCTGAAGTTGGACTTTTCTTTCCTCTAGCACTGCAGAAACAATTTTGAATGGATAAGAACCAGATTGCTTCAAAAGGAGGTGGATCCTCCAACACTGCAATAATGTTGAAGTGATAGGAAACACAATAGTTGGAAGTTCTGCTACGTTAAAGCTCTCAGATCTAGTCCTCTCTTGCGGTTGTTCCACTTGCAGGAGCTGGAGGACTTCTTGGAATCTACTCTGCTTAAGCTCATGCTTCTGCCTAAACTAGTTCGTTTGAGTTTGTTTAGGAAGTGTGGTAAGGGGATTCTTTTTCTTTACCTGACCTTCCCAGACTCAAGGTTTCTTGCATAAAAAATGATATTTTAATATTATAAAAGAGCTTTGAAAAAAGGCTCTAAATTTCTCCACTTGTGGGATGCATTTATTTAACCTACTACTTAGAAAGTGATATTTTACACTAGATAGGTCTAGTGCTATGAGTGCATTCTTGGAACGCAGACAGACTTCTTGCTTTCCCCACAACATTTACAAATGCACAGAGATCTTTGCATGATAAATACTGGTTTTATCCAAGGCAACAAAGTCCATTTTCTTGTAAATCTTCTGTATTAATATTCCGTAATAATTAAGCAGAGATGTGAAAAGAACTGTGCTGACTGATGAGTAATAAACTGTATGTGCTTAAGGAAAAGACACTTGAGTCAGCAGGGACTGAAATGGGACCTCAGGCATGTGAAGCATCCTCACCGTAGTTCAAGGGAAAGGGGAGTAGCATTAGTGAGCTGTTACCAGCTCCTGCCAACAGCAGAGGATGGAACTGTGTTGTGAGGCCCTGCTGCAGAGCCAGGTGTGCTGGCACAGACCACACTGGTGACACACTGATTGACAAGGCCCTTCCCACTGAACCCTGTCTGGAGATGGATGGCTGTACTGTTCCATGAATACAGTCGTACTGTCCTGCTGGGACACCCTCTCTTGGGAACCTGTCCTACCCTTCTGATTCATCTGAAGAGGCAAAGCTGAAAAAAATGGGCCATTCATTTTGTCTTAATTACATGGTGCTTTAATGGCAGAAAGCCTATCCAGTTTTGAAGGTGTTAATCTTTTACAGTTGAATTTGCATTGGGAACTGTGACCTCATTTTTATTTTTTTTAAGTAAGTCTGAATCTTTCCTTTTAGTAGAAAAAAGATTCTTGTTAGAATAGGATTTTAGAAAAATTTGCCATTTTCTTTTGTGGCCATCTGATCAAGTCTCAAGAGCATATTATGTCCTCTTCAGCATTCTCAGTTATGACTTGGTTTGTTATGAATAAATTTACGTGGCTTTTTTTGTGAAATACATCACAGCCCTCTGCAATTTATTTATTAATAAGTTAGCATGTGCTAAACAGATTTGCTCTGCAATTTTCCTTGAATGACTTGACTGTCTTCAAATGTGGCTGAAGTTAGGCCTAATACTCAGCTGAAGTTAAAGCTGATATTCAACATAACCACGGAATCATAGAATCTTTAAGGTTGGAAAAGATCTTCAAGATCATTGAGTCCAGCCTTTAGCTGATCACCGCCGTGTCAGTGGGATCATGGCACTCAGTGCCACATCCAGTCATTTCTTGAACACCTCCATGCCTTTAAACAAAGGAATGTAATATATATGTATTTTTGTCCTAATTTTTGACTTCTAGTTTTGCTGCTTGTCAGTGTTGGGGTAATTTTACAACGTCTGACCATTTAGCCAGCAATCTGGGGGGCTTTTCCTACACTGAGCCATGTCTTTCCATCTGCCTAGACTGGACACCGTTATGTGAGTTACGTTTTTTCACTGGGCTCAGGTATCTCTCATTGTGAGGTCTGTGTGGCATCCGTTGTTTGTATTACAAAAGACGTGTGAATTAATACTTAGAGAATTTCTTTTCTCAGTGATAATTTCTCACTGAGGTTCAGCTACCACCATATCTAATTGTGCCTTGTGCCATTACCTCATGGCTCAGGTACTCAGAGAAGGAAGGCCTTTCTGTTCTTGGGAACTTGTATTATTGGGAAAGAGCCTCATCCTGGGGAAGGTGCTGGATGTAAGACTGAGTAATGTCAGTTGTACTGGATGGCAAGTCAGTTATGTATACCTCAGTCTTATTTTCTTGACATTACTTTTTTTTTTTAAAGCAGATCTCTGGTGATTTATGATCTTCTCACTAGAGTGGTTTCCTGTCCTTGAACCAAACTTTCCACATACAAACACTACTGTAAGACATTTCGTTTCAATCAGGTGTGTATTTTTCCTCTGGTGATAGTGACCTTTACATAAAAGGTACTGACTGTCCCTTTTATAGGAATGATCCTTCAAGCACCATCTCACTGGCCTCATGTTATGTGATTTTCTTTTCATTCACGTACTGCTTCAAGGTGGGATGATTGGTAATAAGCTTCATGCTACCTCTGATGGCTCTGTCATATTAAAAGAGATATTCAGGCTGCATCTTTATTTTGCATCATCTGAATCTCTCATAAGAACACTTTCCTTGTCTTTAGCATTGCCAGTAACAGCCATCCACTTGTTTTAACTGAAGGCAGTGATTGTGTTGTCTATACTTTCTGAAACTTCACTCTGTGTGTTTATTCTTTGGTGCTTTTTTATATAATTATAATCTGTGTACTTCCTTCAGTTTCATGACCATTTAATTCAGTTTGTCTGACAGTAGCTTTGCATTATTTTCTTGAGTAATTTTGAGGATATTTGCATGATGCAGTACATTCAATTGTTAGAACTTTATGTATGTGTCTCTTTCTCTATACCTAGTGTTGTCTTTGCTTTGCTGACAGGGCACTGCATGAATGTTACTCATGCAAAATGTTGTCTGCCAAGCCACTGATCTCTGTTGCTCCCTGCCTCAATATAATGCATTATTTGCTTGTCTGGAAGCTGTGAGATAATTATTCACTTTACCAGTTAGTGCAAATGACCCTTTCTACTAACTATTGCATTACTATCTTGGGTATTACACTTCCTGATTCCCACACTTCTTTGTATTAAGTTCATCCGTGTTTTGTGCTTTAGCATTTGCTTTTTTCTTGTTTTCTTACCTTCTAAGGTACTGCATACATGGATTCCAAGCGTGTTCCACACATCATCTCTGTTTGGATGTGGTATTGCTCACTAGTTTTGCATGTATCGGTACATCTTTATAATAGAGTTCCTGAGAATTCTTACTTGTTTCCTATATTTGTATTTCCCCTTATTGATCTATTGCACATTAGTTTATCTTTATAAGATTTTGTAATAGCATGACTTGGCCATTTCACTCAGCTTGGCAACCGACCAATCTCCTTTTTCTCCAAATTCATTATTACCCTTTGTTGGTATATAACAGAAATTGTGGATTGAAAATGGTTCTAGAATTCTATATAGATGCTCCTGGTTAGTGCTGAAAAATGCAAATGCTGTGTGTTGCCTGTGGCAGCCATTGCCCATTACAGATGATAATGGGACTGCTTTTATTCAATCTCTCTCTGTCAAACTTCACTGCAATTTTTCATTGTGATCAGAAGGGTTTCCAATTTCTAACTAAATTCTTTTTATGTCTGTCTGCTCAGGGACAGGTCTCTGGTCCACTGTCAGCATCACTGTGTGTGTGTGTGTGTGCAGGAGGGAGATTCAGTGTTTTTAGCTTCTGATATCAGGTATCTGAAGGAGCTAATTCCTTTCTGTCACCAAGTTGACTGCAGGAGAATAAACGGGGATGGAGTCAAGGAGTCTAATGTGAACTTTATATCTATTTCTGTATTTCCCCATCTCATCAAGCACTTTTAAAATGGAGAGCTCTCTAAATGTTGCCTCAAATATGAATATACCATAAAATCATAGCAGTATATTCATAAAACAGCAACCGTGAGACACTATTAGCTTTCCTGTTGAGTTTGGCCTTTTTAGTTAACTCATCTGAAAATGAGTTGGACAGAGACAGGTTACCTCATACTGGAACACTTGTATAATTCTTAGAGACTTGTGAATGAAAAACTTGATTGAACTGCAAAATTGATGGTAGTGATGGCCAACTTTGTTTCATTATTGTGGCTGCACATGGTTTTCCCTTCTCACCTGTGCTTCAGCACTTTATTTTCTGCATACAACAGTCTCAACAGCTTGGATTTTAAAAAAGAATATAAATATCTTGATTGCTTAGACCAATTGTCCATGTAGCCCATAGCAATGTTCCATAGCAACAGTTCCCAACATCCACCATCACTGACTTTGGGATCTTGGAGATACATTCCTACAGCTTTACCATATGTTAATGGACAGATTTTGCAAGAATTTCTTCTTCTTTGCTGTACAGTATAATGGTTGGAGCTTATCACTATTGAACTGCTGTTAGCCTGAGCACCTTCACTTACATGATCTGCTTTCTTTTGCATTTGATATAATTTGCAGTGCTTACATATTTATGACCACCAAGTATTTTAAAAGTCAAATCTTCTTATTGGTTATCTAGAAGGCTGATAGCCCGCTTGAAAATATTGATCCTAGTTCCACAGAACTGCTGGAACGTGTGTGTGGGCTAATCTCTGGAAGGGTCCAAGGTTTCCCAAGAAATTCACCTGAGTGTAAAGCTGTTCTGGTGTCTCCCTACTGTCAACCTTACTCAGTTACCAGATCCCCATTGTCTCCCACTGAGACCAGACTCCCGGCTGGGTCTTTCTGCTTTTAGTCATAGGCTGAAATGGGAACAGAAGAGATGTTGTTTTTACTAAAAGTTTACTTTGTAACCTTTGGCTTGTCTTGAAATTTAAAAGTTGGTTATTTCTAAAAATAGTTTCCTATCTTGTAATTAGGCTCTCACCTTAGAGCTTCCCTCAGAGATGTTCCTTCTTTTTTCTGTTAAAAAAGAATTGGTTGAATTATGCTGTTATTTTTGTCTTGGCAGTACCCTCAAAGAATCTCAATTGATCAGAGATGAGCTTTTTTCCCCCCTTCTGGAAATAGATCAAATTTGTTTAATCAAGCAAATTCAGTTCCGTTGTTCCTCTTTTTGATCTTAAGAGAGCAGTTTCCACTAACTCAAGCTGGTCTAAACTCTGTGGTTCCCTAGGGCACATACATGACCTTCTGTGCTAGAATTACACTTGTGACTAACTCTAGGAGTTTTCCTTGGCCTGAACTTGTTTGTGAAAAAGTCTCTTCTGAATTCTGCGAGTGATCTGGGTGTCATGATTTCCTGTCCTTCTAGATAGATATCCCTCTCATTTTAAATAGTATCTTCAATAGTGTGTTGGACATAAACTGAAATCGTGTTCTTTCTCACTGAAGATACTTGCTTTAACCTAAGCTTTTAAAGTAAATATCTGTTTTTTGTAAAGATGTCTTAGTTAAAAAGCCTTTTTGATGTGGCTGCAGAATTTGCACATAGGTGGAAGCATGTAAATGTCTTTCATAATTCTGCATTTGTCTTGCCACATGTACATGAAGAACTATATTTTAAATATATTGTTGTAATGCTTTGGATAGTAAGGTGGAGCTTTCCAGTAATCTCATTACGCTAAGGCAATATCCATCTCAGCTGAGGTGGTGGTAAAAACCTTACAACCTTTAGAAGCTAATTAAGGACAAGAACCTCATGGTCTTGAAATAAAGAGCAAGGAGCACTGTGCTTGCTCCAGGGAGCTTAACAGCAAACTTTATATACATAAATCCATTAAAAAAATGGATGTACACTGTAAAGTCACAATATGAATTTCTTAGAAAAATTCTCATCAGAGGTATAAAAGTACTCAAAAGAGAAGGAACTCTGCAATATATTTACTCTGGGTGTTTTGTTTGGTTGGTTTCTTGGGATTTGTTTAGTTTTGTTTTGCTTGATAGAGAAAAAAGTATTTTATGCCTACTAAAGAATATTCCCTGGACTTAATCACTTAGTTCAGTGCAAGTGTTTAATATTGAAGACATTATTTTCGGGTTTGGTCTATAGCTTGCTTATGTTGCCAGATGAGTTACACACTGTCACATCCCAATGCATCCTGGCAAAGGCAGGCTTTGGTTTGTACAAATGCTATTGTGTGCAACCTTGGAAACTGCAGGTTTGGGTGGGGTTTTTTTGTTAAAATTTCTGTTGATAGTCTGTGAAATTCTGAGAGAAAGCAGAAGAGCCAAAGGGGAGGCTAAGCATGGCTGAAATGATCTTATGATTGAAAGCTACAAAGATCTGGTGCGTCTTAATTATTGGGGGCGAGGGGTGGGATGGGGTGGTTAAAGGGTGGTAGTTTTTGGTGTTTGCCCCAAAGCAATTAAAAGTTTTGGGAAACAGAAAATAAACTTTGGCAGCAGATTTTTTGGGAGCATTTGAAATCAATAAATTTTTAGCAGCTGTGTGAGGGAAAAATCATCAAAACTGAAATAGTCAACCCAAATTAGTTTGCACTGATGTGCACACAAGACAGAAATGTGTTTTCATTCTTGAGAGGGAAGAGTCAAAGATGATCCCCCATCTGTTGGCCAAGGATTAAAACTGCAGTGATTATTTGCAGAAATATTCTGCAGCAGCAACCAAGAGCTATTGATTATTTCTCACACATGTACTGTGGATTCAGAGAGCAAGATGAGCAAATCCTTGTTTTTCTTCTCAGCAGAAATGTCAGAGAACAAACATTGGCTACCTTTACCAGAATTTCTGCTAGCTAAAATAAAAAGCTTTGAGGGAATGGAAAAGCTCTATAAACTAACTAAAAGGAAATATTAGTGGGTTTGTTTTAAATAAGGCTTATTTTATAGTTATTATATGTGCCCATACACCAGTATCACTTTTTTTTGAAAATTGCACATTAAAAAGTTGGAAATTGTGTTCAAACAACATTATTCTGATTGTACATTTTATTACCCTTCCATTTTCCTCTCCTGTTACTTACACTGCAAAGAAAGAGATTATATTAATTAGTTGATGGTAAGTAACAGATATTCATGATATGGAAGTTAAAGGTAATCCTAGAACTGACTTTTTGATCATCATCTTTATTATTTCAAGCAGTTTGTGTACAATAATGGACAATAACACATTAGAAAATGATGCTTAATTTTTCTTCAAGTTTAAAAAAAGTATGTAGTGCTTTTTCATCAATTAGCAGCAGGAGAGCAAATTATAGTTATATTAAACTGTGCATGCTATATAAATCACAAATCTTGTTAGCAACGAATTAACATCATAACTGGTAATTTAAAAATTGCCTTTAGCTCTGAATAAGGATTGGCTGTGTACATATTTTAATGGTATTGAAGAAGTAAAAATAGGTCTCTCTAGAAAAGAGCCTTTCTGGTGGTAGTGAAATTAATTATCTGCTCTTTTATGAAGTAGCAGTGTCTGTCTTAGTTGTGTAATGGTAATGTGCTATAGAGAAGACTGGCTATCTTTTCCTTGATTCATGGCACTGATTCTAGATTTAAAAAAAAAAATCAATTGTTTTTTTTAGTAATGGAAAGACTGGATTGTATCACCAAAGGACATAGACATCTAGTTTTCTCACTTCTGTTGGCTATTCAGGTACAGATGCATGAAAACTGCATGACTTCTCAGATGTGGATTAATAATAAGTCAAGGAGATTTTTTTTTCCCCTCCAGCATATCAAATATGTTTGGTATGTTTCTGAGACAACAGACAAATTGCTGAGTTGCATGCTCCAAGACTTTCCTCCTGCTGGCTAATGAAGTAGAACAAGACATAGAAGAAAAATACACCTTTTTTATTGGTTTGCTGTATCTCATTAATTGTCTTGTAGATTCTTTCAATGTACTGACAACCTCAGAATGGAGCCTATGCAAACAGTAAAATGTGGTTTGCAATGTATGCTGGGTTTTGGTTTGGGTTGGTTTTTTTGTTGTTGTTTTGGTTTGGGTTTTATTTTTTTGGGGTTTTTCTCCTGGGAGAGCAGGAGAGTAGCGTTATGCATATATTAATACAAATTAAAGACAGCCCGCTTACACTGATTACATTCCCTTCCAATGTTCCCTTTATGGTTATACTCAGTCAGTCTTATTTTCTTGCTGGCCTCATGTCCATCCGTTTCTCCTCCTCTAAGTAGGTGGAAAATACTAAATGAAGAACACCTTTATCTTCAAAAATGGTTTATTTTAGAGTGAGTCTTAGCATGTTGTATCCTCTTTTATCCAGGTACTTACCTAAGTCATTTCATGCTCTCATATACTTTGAGGTCTCCAAAAGCATTTTAAGACTGTCCTTTCTCACTACTGTTGGTAGCTTTGGTCCAAGCGAAATACGTTATGCAAGTATTTTGCTGCTCTTTTGTAATAATGCTGATAATTACTACTTCAAGACTCTTCCCAATTTGTTGCAGTTAGGCTTGATCAAAGACTGATATAAACAGATATTATGGCTGGACACTTGTGTTTATTAATCTCTTATAGCTTAGAGGATTCAATTAGAAGGGAAGAACATGTAATGATTGTGTGCAATGCAGAAGAATAAACCAAATAATTTCCACAACCTCTTTAATTTTTAAGATACTTTCCATTTGGTTAACAGATGTGTTCTGTGCTCTTCAAGCTATTTCACATTCTGTTTATACATTTTTAATGTTTCTGTAAGCTACAATGTGTAGGCATTAGATGCAAAATTCAAATTCATGTTCTGGATGGCTTTAAAGGAAGAACTGCTATTTTTCATGTCTGTTTTTCTTTGTTGTTTACGCTCTACCTGTTTGTTTTCTCATTTGGAAGGTGTTTAATGCAGCCTATGGAGGGATGAGAGATAGCTGTGAAGAAAGATTAACCTTACAGTGACTTGGACCTGTATTCTTTGTCAGCAATAAAGAGGTCCATAACACAGACTATTCCTGCTAGAATTTGTGAGGTTTAGTGGAGGACAGCAAAAGAAGGAAATCTCCCTGATACTGTATTGATCCCAGACAGCCGTAATGTTTTGCATGAATGTAAGGTATTCCAGAGCAGAAACTCTATTAATAGATCCTTTGAGGGGAAAAAACAAAAAACAAAAAATTAAAATACCTTGTTATGCTATGCGTTGCATTTTTCTGTATACATGGCTGTGATGTATCAAGTCAGCTCATGGTATGTATGTGTGGGACCCAGTAGAGCTTTCCTGAAGCAGCAAACAAGAAAAAACTGATAGTGTTAGGAAAGAAGTAGATTCTTAAGCTGCTAAAGTAAGTGTATTTTGTATACTAAATTAGATTGAAACAGGATTAGACTAAGTTAATTTTGACATATTCTGTAAAAACTGTTTAAAAATCTATTTTCAACTGGGGAAGTTGTATTTAAACTTACCTTTTACTACTGTTACCTATTGTTGTGATAGTTCATGTTCTCTGATGCCTTTGTGCTCCTCTCTGGCCAGCAGTAGGATTTCCATGTTCTGTCCCCAGGGTCCCTGGTCGTGCAGACTCTTGGGCTGCGCACCAAGGAAGGATGTGTAGGAGAAAGTTGCAACATCTTTTATAAAATAATGTGGGGTGGTTTATTGTTTGGTTTTTTTGGGGGAGGCAGAGAAGGGGGAGAATTACTATAAAAATATTCCAGCTTGTGCTGTACCTGTTTTGTATGAATTTGTTTTCTTTATTATCTGTTGCATTAGACACGCAGGCATGTCTACTAAAATCTGAGATCCCCACCAACTAAGAATTCCACAAGCACCACTGATCCTAGAATATACTGAACTGTGATTATCACACTGTTAATTGTAAACACTTTTGACCAAAAATATTAAGTTGTCTAACTCACAGAGACTTAAAGGGAACTTTGATATTAAAATATTTTTCTGGGGTGGGGTGAAAGCAACTTTTCTTTGCTAGACAGCAAGTTTATAACTTCTGTTTTTGTTATTTTTTTACTTTTAAATGTCAAAGAAAATGTTGATAGAGGATCCTCATTCAAATCACAGACAGTTTTTCTTCAATTTTTTTCCCCTTAAATTCTTAGCTCTAGATCACTTCTAAAATATCATCACCATTGCATTCCCACTGAGTACCTCATCTTTTGGTCCACATCTTGTTGTATTTTGTTTTCAGTTGATAAAAAGACCCAGAACTAAGCATAGGGCGTAGCCCAACATTGATTCTCAGGTGGAGCTGCCCAGGGCTTGCAGAGGTCTGTGGTGTCATTTCCCAGCCCAGGAGCTCTGAGTGTGCAGCCTATGAGCACCAGGGGTGGCTGGGGTCTCTCCTGAAGCAGCAGGAACTTGCATTGCACTCACTCTCAGTCCTGTTGCTCTCAGAAGTGGTCAGGTCATGTTCATTTTCTTCTCCAAGTTTCCCACCTTTCAGCGTGTGACTGTTCCTAGAACATCTAATGATGTGGAGCATGATTGATGAGCCCTCCCTAGAGCCATATTCCTGTGATGTAGATGATGAGGGTAGATTTCTTTATTGCTTTCTAACTTCATCTATGAACTTATCACACAGAGCTACACTGTTTGGGGCATGTTCTTTTTAACTTAATTTCCTCTCCTTTTTTTTTTTTTTTTGAGCAGAGGTGTCTTTTTGTGGTTGTGTCGTTTTGTTGCAGATTTTTTTTGATTGTTTGTTTCTTTTAATCTGGTCAGACTACCTAAAGGGGAACATGAATTGGAGATGGTTGAGTAAGTTGAATAAAATGATTTGAGAACTGCTAGAAAACATGGAGGAAGTGAGTGGCTTTTGCTTCTTTGTGGGTCACCTTTGTGTGTCCCAAGACATGTGTGGCTATGTGTGTTTCTTCACACGTATGATTTCTTTTGAACTACTTTATAACTAAATTTACTGACAGCATTAGCCATAAGAATAAGTTGACCTCATAGATCATCAGTGTTATGACACTGTTATTTTATAATCCCACAATAAGGAACTGAGGCAAGCAAGTTTAAATGATACTGGTGAGGACAGACTGGCATTGGCAGTTTTTGGTTAATGGTCTGCATCTTGGGCTCGTTGTCCCTTCTGAAGAACTCTTGCATGGAAGTTACTCAGAGATCCTTTGTTTTAAAAAACATGTTTAGTTCTAGTGAAGGTTAATAAAGCCTTTTCTATTTGCTGAGTTAAAAGAAAACAAGAAAAAAAAAGAAAAAAAGGCATAATGGATGACTTTATTGGTACACATATATTATAGCTGCTTTGACTTTTATGTTTTCCATGCTGACAGATGAATGATTTCTCTGCAAGTAGATCAATTGCACCGGAAGTAGTAGCACCAGGGTCTCCCTGGTCTAAAACAACAGAGGTTTTGAAATATTTTGGAATATGATTTAACATGTTTCTCTTCTAGAGGAATTCATTGGAGTTTTTTGCTCCTAAAACACATAACAGTTTTGCAACCTGGTGTTTAATGTAAACATTCATTCAATTTTCAAGGACCTGCCAACCTTACTTCTGAAGAGTAAATTTAAAAATTCACTGATTTTCTTTCCAAGTATTCAGTGTTCTCTTCGTTTCTAACTCACTACGCTTTCTTCTGCCTAATTCTGAATATTGTAATCCAGACTTCACTTCAACATTCAGTCAAATTATTGTAACTTGTTTTTCTGACAGCAGATAGTAATCATTTGTTATTCTTATCATAGTTGTTTTCTTAGGTAATGCATATTTCAAAATATTTTCTTGAAATCAACTATACAATGAAAAGGGAAATCGTGTATAAAGAATGTACTAAGAATCATAAAGATCTTAGAAATAATTAGGTAATTCAGTGATTAATTTCAAGATTGGCAGTCAGGAAAAAACATTAGTATGTATTATGACAAAGTTTGTAGGAAAAAGTATTTAAAGAGATTTTGAAAAATCTGTACCAGTACTTTCGATGAAAAATTTTGCCTTCACACCACAATTAGAATAGCAAAACATTTACTTGGTTGCACTGGCCCCCTGTGGATTCCCAAATGATTATTCCATCTTCCCTAACTGTGAAGCCATATGAAGTGCTATTATTATAACAATCTACTGTTACAAAATAGCAGTGACTAATATGTAAACCCAAGTGTACAGTGAATTTATAGAATACACCAGTCTTAAATCTATAAGCTCAATATGGTCTTTAGGGAATCTGTCCTTTGAGACAGCAGTGGAATTAAACTGTATATAAAAACACCTAAAGCTCTGAGATTCCTCTTCATCTGTCCTGACCCAGGTGTTGAATTTGGAATAGGTCTTATCAGACTGATGTAATATTTCTGCTTTAGGAAGGTCTATACTGAACAATGGGATTCAGTTGCTTCAACTGCTTCAAGATAGGTGTCTAGGGTAATTTCACGTATTCTGGGACAAAGAAAACGTGTAGGTATGACACAGCCTTCTTGGAAAGTCAGCCAAAGACTAAGGCTTGTAAAATGGTGGTAGACATGTGTGTGCAGGTAGCTGATGATCAGCTATTTTGTCCAGAGTATTTGTCAGAACAAAGACTGTTAATGGGAAATAGCTGACCAAAAAAGCAAAGCTGATCAGTCGGCTTTGGTACAGTTGTAACAACGGGCAGTGCTGATCTGAGAAGATGAAAACCAGATTTTGATGCCTTCTCTGGAGGGGGAAAGAAAAGGGTAAAAGGACAAAGAAAGGCCTTTAATAATTATTTTTAAAGAGGCACTTTCCTTACTGAAGTGGTTTTTTTTCACCTTCACTTAAGGTTTCCCGTATCAAAACATACCTATGGGAAGGAAAAGGCATGGAAATCAGTAGGAGTTCTGATGATTTCAAGGAAGAAAGCTTTGATCGCTAGATATTAACTATCCATCCAGAAGATGTCTGTCACTTACTCTTAACTTGTGTGCCCTCATGAGGTATCTTTCATTGCCTCTGTTTGCATAAAACTGGAGACTTTCAGATGAGACATTTACAAGTATATCTTTCTCTGTATAGAACTGACATCTCTATGACACCTTTCTTTCAGGTAATGTTTGTTCTGGCACCTTTTTGCCCTGCTTTTCCCCAAAGTATGCTGGTTTGGAGCTCTGGGAGGCTAGTTTCTCTGTTCCAGAGATGGCTGGATTTCAATATGCTGTGAGAATATAGACAATAAAGCAGTCAGGGTACAGATAAATAAATCATAAATTAATGTATATTATTCATGTTGTTCTCTTGGAAGACTGCTCAATGATGCAAAGTTCTACTAGTGAGAATCTGCAGTGTTGAAGATTATGAGAATATCTGAATATCTGTCATGCACATTTAAGTATGGGTTTTTAAATAACGATTTTCCACACTAGCTAAATGTTACCAATCAGGGAAGTGACATAAAAGAATGATTCTTAAGCTAATGCTCTTTGCAGTTTTACCATGCATTCTGTATCACAGAAATTTCTTCAAAGTAAGTACTGCAGCTTTCAAAAACTCTCATTTACAGACACATTAATTTCTGAATTAACCTTCTGCAAAAGGCAATGCAATTTTTGTGTGGCCTGTTGTGGCTGCATTGTTAGCCATAAGGTAGTTTCTGAAGGGAGCTGACACCAAAAGCAATGAGCTGCCTTGTGTTGTTCCTGTTATTTACAACCTTTAATTCAAAGGTGTTGCAGTAGGAAAGTGATACCATCAGCTCAAATAGAATTTTGCTTATTCCCTCCTTAGAAATGTCATTGACCTGTGGGGAAACTATGGGATGCCCGGGCAGTTGCAATACAACACACTCAAAGGCCAGAGTAGTAAAACATATTATTAAATGTCAGTGAATACATTTAGGCATTGGGATGCAGAAAAGGTACCTTGTTTTCCAGACTCAGATTGAAGAGAACAGAAAGCAGCACACAGATCTATGGCAGAGACGTAGATCAATGAAGGATGCTTTTAAAAAATGTACACATCTGGAAACCCTTTAAAATGTCTTTCGGATGACTGGGAGAGATAGTAATTAATTTTGCATTGAATGCTTGTAAAATATACAGAATTAAGCAAGTGTCTTCAGCCCCCAGGTGATTAAGAGTGAGGAACTGGAATGAATACGAATGCAAGGGCATTATCCTGTCAGCAGTGGCATGAGCAGAACCCGTGCAGGGTGTCCACATCAGCACTGAGCTTGTGGGAGGAAATTACCAGTTACAGAACTGGAGTACACTTCCATTTTTGCTGAAACCTCCCAGGGGATTATATACTACCTCCTAAGGGATAAGTCTGGGATTATGGATATGATACAATTTTATTAATTGAGCAATAGCAGAAATAGTCTTCCATTCTTACTTTGGGTTCAATAAAAGAGCTTTTTTTTGTGTGTATTATTGGATGCCCAAAACATGCTAAGTGTAATGGTAAAAATAACTAGCCATCAAAGGTTTTATAACAATGATAGCTCTTGACACAGAAGGTAAGAATAGCTCCTGCAGAAGAGAGAATAATAGCGAATAAGGTTTTCAAACTACTCATTGGAGCATGAATTTTTTTTTTTTCAGGATGGAAGGACGAACAGTTTATATGTTAGGTGGTGAAATAAGCCTTGGGATTTTAATGAGGTCCAGACTCTCTCAGACAGAAGAAGAGCAAAAGTTCTGCTTTTGGTGTTATTTCTGGATCGCTATCAATAGTGCAACATTCTAGTTAAAGGCAAGGCTAACTTCTAACAGTGTTCCTGCTTTATCAGTAAAAAAGTTAGTAGTTTCACAGTAGTGAATGACAACCCAATTTTGCTGGTCAAGGTCTTAAATGCTGTTTTCTCAGTTCTAACTCAACTTCTTTTTTAGATCCATGAATGTCATGCCAACTTCTTTCTTAAACTCTAATTTCTTCTTGATTTTTTTCCAAGGAGCACACTTGAATAGGAACAGATGGCACCTGATACTGTCAAACATGAGGGCTTTTCTATAAGTGATTTATAGCTGTGGCTCTTTCTGTGTTTTGAGCATGTAGCTTTGCATTTTAGATATTATATAAAGTGCTTTGCCTCAGGATCTGCTGCATGACCACACTGCCCTAAGCACTGTGCAAGTTTGTGCAAGGATACACTTGCTCTTTTGAAGTTAAAAAGTTTTTTGCTATACATAGCTTGTTTCAGCAGAATGGAACATCATGTGTCATATAACAGATAGGTGAATATTTGTTTTGGTTTATGCTGTTTTCACAGCTTTTTGTAATCTTTTCACAGTTTAATTTTACCTTCACTGTCTAAAGTCATGCAGCTCAGTAACAGTTGTGCCTGCACTAAATGGCTGAGTTAAAAGGCAGTATTAATGCTTGGGCAACTCACAGGGGTATATGCACATGTTCTCCTATTTGGATTGCATTAAATGAGTTTTCAGAACCATATGGCAACGTACCTTAACTATTCTTTCTGAAAGAGTCTAACTGTTGCAGCCTTCTGTTCTAATTAGTTACATCTTCTGAGCTTTGCCAATTCACTGGAAAAACTCCATGCTTAATATTGCTTAAATTTTACCCAAATGCCTTTTGTTCTTGTGGGTGTATTTTAATACTATGCGTGTGAAATGCAGATAGCTTCTTAGTTACTTGCTTTACTTTTAATATCTCCCCAGACAATGCATCACTATTTTGAAACAGTTACCATTGTTTATTACTGTGAGAAGTACTTCTCCTAAATAGCTGGGATTTGGTAGGTTGTAGAAGTCATACAAATATTCTTTGAAATCCTTCTTTGAAACAAGAAGGAGATTGCAGAACTGCAGTGAAATATGTTATCTATGTCCATTCCACCCACTTTTCCACTGGGAAAAGTGTAACACATGGGTTTCAAATGGGAGTGTGCTAGCCCATCATTTCCAGATGTTTAAATATTCTTTTGGAATACATTCTTTATAAAGGACTTAATGATATTTAAAGGATTTGCCATTTATTTAACTGCTTTTTAAAATAGTCATATAATTCTCACTACATGAGTAAGTTATAACAGGGTTTTGCAAACAGCAGCACATTCTCGACCACTGAGCTGAACTGCTGTATGCACTTTTCATTAGCAACTGGGATAATATTGGTGAGGTTTGTATTATTCAGTACATCAAAGGTGGAACTGTATTTGCACTGTGTATAAATTTGAACTTGCATCTTAAATGGGAGTATCAAATGTATTGGTTTTGTTATCCAAAACAGTTCAGAAAATGGAAGAAGCACTAGAAGTTGGTTAGCGTGAACATATGAAGACAGGTAACTTTTTTTTTCAGAAATTTGTAGGCTCTTTTGTGTGTAGGAAAGAGGAGAATACCTACCATAGACCTTTTCATCAGTAAAAAGAAAACTCCATTCTCTTGTTCCCAAAGGCACTATGCAAGTAAGAATAATATAAGCTGTAATATCAAATCAATCACATTTACATTTCAAAAGCATCCTTCGTAGAAGTGCCCCAGAGGGCTAATAAAAACACAAATAAAATAAATTATTTAACAAGCTATATCAAGCACAGGTAAGTTGTGCATGTTTTGTAAGTCTGACCTTAAAAATGAACAAGAAATCAGAATTTTTCAAAAAAAGTTTAGAAATATCCAGTGTCTAAAGGTAGGAACCAAAGAATGCAAACAGAGCATGGAATCCATAATATCTGCTCATGATTAGAGAGGAAAGCTACTGAGGCTGAACAGAGATATTGGCCTGAATGAGAGAGAAAAAATGGTCATATGGGTGTGAAACTTCACAACACTGCATTGAAGAGTAGATGTTTTGCTTGAAAACAAAAAATAGAGCCTTCTTAATTGATTTTTTGATATAAGACTAAAGTTGTAGGATCAGACACTCAATATTCAATCATTTTCTTAAATTTATTCCCACATTGTCACAGCTGGGTTGTACTTTCAGTCAGGCTTTGAAAGGGAATGACTAAAGTGTGGAGATTTAGGTTTAAAAAGGCTTGCAAGGGCAGGTGGCCTTGGATGGCTTTTGATCCAAGGACATTGTAAGCTGGCCTTTTATCATAAACATTTTCATGCTTTTCTTTAGCATCAAAAAGGTTCAATTTAAAGGGTTTAAAACAGGATAGACCCACACACTTGTGTGTAATGTTACTATCTCTCCTTAACTTCTTCAGAGCCTTTTGGGTTGCTCTCCAGGTGACTTTATTTAAAGATATTTTTTCTTTTTATGTTAGAATGCAGCATTTTTTGCCCTGTATTTTTGGTAATAGATATTGTTCTGAATTGAACTAAAACTGTTGCTGCCAATGGGGAAGCAGTAGTTGCCCTTCATCTGGGAATATCGTTATGAAACAGAGATGCTCTTTTACAGAACAGATGGTAGAGTGATTGCAGCTTCCACTTCAAACACAAGCAGGCACAGGGTGCATGTGGGCAGAAGGTTTCACTGCAAATGATTTTATGAAGCCTTGGATATGCAGGCAAGAGAAAGTAGATGAGGTGCTGGAGCAGTGAGAGAGGGCTGTATTTAAAGCATCGGATGTTGTCACAAAATCCCTGGCGTTCAAGTTCAGAGTAAAAGCCAAAAAAATCCTTCTGAACTAAGTGTCAGCTAGAAAGAAGTTTGGTACTCTGTGAATAAAGAAAAAAATATATCCTTTTACTTTAATTTCTATTGTATTTGAGGCAAATCTGTGTGTTTAGGTTTGGTTTATTGTTTTTTGAGTTTGGTTTTTTTTGTTGTTTTGTTTTGTGTTTTGTTTTGTGGGGGTTTTTTGTTGGTTTCTTTTGTTGGGGTATTTTTTGTTTAGTTTTTGTTTAGTTTTTTTAATTCATTGAGATGGTTCTTGGAGTTTTTGCTTGTTTTACTGTTTTTTTCTTATCAGACAAAATTGCGTGAGATACTTGGTTCTATCATAAATTTCTCATCCTAATCAGAATAAACTGCAGGACTTCTGTGTTGGCTCATGAATTCTGTCAAAAAGGATTATCAGAAATATGAATTCTGTTAATTTGCTGTTGTGTCTCAGTTGTTGCTGTAAACAAAACCCTTACGTTTTCTCCATGGATGTGTTTGGTTCCTGATAACAGGTTATGTATTGATGTAAAAGTCTTTGTAGTGGCTTGTGCTGGCCCATGATAAGGCTTGGACTTGGTGGCTGTATGGTGCCACTGCTAATAGGAGCCTGAGTACTTTAGTTGTGACCTTTGCAGACATTCAGACACCCTTACATTGACTCATTTGTCCCACGGACATATCGCTACCTGATCCTCTTAATGAATCTCTCTGTTCTGGAAGCAATGAGAACAGACACCAACAGACTATCTGAAGCGAGTTTCTTAATGAGTGAAAAGTCATTCCATCAGTAATGGAATTCGTACAACCTGCTTGCCTCAGGATAGGAATCTTATGTCACTGTATGTTTCCCTCCTTGCATACCACAATATCTCTTGCTTTTCTGGCTACTTCCTCATAGCCTTTATAAAAGTGTTGCCTTAGGTTTTAACTTTTATATTTTTCAAATCCTATACTGCTCGTCTAATTCTGAAATTTCCTGCAACTTGTTAAGTGCTGTTCTCTATGCTAAGATAGACATAACAAAGCCTCTTCAGCTCGCTCTCCAAGGACACCCAGAGCAAGAACTGTAAACCATCATTTTGGGGAGATTGGGGCAAGCTTGGAGAAATTACATCATTGGCTGAGTTCTGGTTGGTGAATTTACGTTGATATAAAAGTGTGAAGAACTCGTGACCTGTCGTCCATTTGGGATCCACTGTGGCAGGACCCTCTGGAGCCCAAACGTGTACATCTGACGGCCTTTCAAATAAATACCTCCTTTATTCCTGTCTAGTCTCTGTTTCTAGGTAGCCATTTAAGGCATCAAAAGAGTGTCTCCTTGCCATACTTCTGACTTTTTCCTTGGTGTTGTCTAGTTCTTTTCCTTTGCAGAAGGGCTTTATCAAAATCACTCAAATCAGTGCTGTGAGAGATTTGGAGTTGCAGGAGGCCTGGGTACCTGGCTACTTTGTGTGTATTGGGTGTGGACCAGAAGTGCAGTGAGTGTAGATAACTTTCTAGTATTCCCTATCAAGATTTACATGAAACTTGCAAGGAAATGTGACTATTGAAAGTGTTGAGTAGACAGGCAGGTTAGAGACATCTGTGACTTCTTTTCTTACAGCAAGCTAAAAATAAAAAATGAGAGGGACGATGCTGGAAAAATATTGGAATACTGCTCACTACTTCTACTGGCCCTTCAGCTGAATCTTGTATTAGGGCAGACTCCATCAGTTCCTGTTTGTTTCATGCAAGTATTAAGTGCCTTCTGTACTAGTCAAGGCTTTAGTGGCAGACTGGTTTTGCAACTGATGGTTTCATTGAAAGGCCATTGCTAGGTAGGACTCAGAAGTTTTCTTTATATTTAGGCAGACAGATCAGGTGTGAATATAATGACATACAGGGTCACAACAACCTCTTGCAGTGCTACAGGCTCAGGGCAGAGTGGCTGGAAAGGTCCCTGGTGTCAAAGGACCTGGGGATGTTGGTTTTCAGCCAGTTGAACATGAGCCAGAGTGTCCAGGTAGCCAAAAAGGCCAATGGCACCTGGCCTGGATCAGCAATAGTGTGACCAGCAGGACCAGGGCAGTGATTGTTCCCCTGTACTCAGCACTGGTGAGGCCACACCTCACACCTTTGGGTCCTTCACTACAAGGAGGACATTCAGGGGCTGGAGCATGTCCAGAGAAGGGATCAAACTGGTGAAGGGTCTAGAGGGCAAGTCCCATGAAGAGTGGCTGGGGGCAGCTGGATGTTTTTTAAAAGTCGTGGTTATTGCACTCAGGGCCATGATTAAATGATTTGGCAGAGTCAGGTTAATGATTGAACTCGATGATCTTAAATGTCTTTTCCAATTAAAACAGTTATGTAATTCCGTAAACCAATTGGCAAGTAAGAGTTATCCTTCTCTCTGGGCATCCCTTCCTTCTCCCTACTGCATGCATGCATTTCCTTCTCTGTTTTTTGATGATATTCTAAATTCACATGCCAGCTTCTTTATTCCTCAAGCTAACTTTCAGCCTGGTTTGCTTTTTACCCTTTCTTTTATTTGCACGTACGTGTGCAAATTCCCAATAGACATTACTAGTAAATTTGTGCCCCTTCCTTTTGAAGATGATGTTTCATTTGTATCATGACTTTGCCCCCAAGAGTTCTCACCCTGTCTGTGTGTGTCACTACTGTCAGCTCGAACACAGATCATTAGCAGCAGGGAGCTTTTTACCCTGGAGTGCTCTTTTGGTGTCCTACAGTATTCTAAACAACATCAACCTGTAGTTTGTCTGTCCATGTTTGGGTCTGTGGAATATGAAATGTTAAGGCCCATTAGGTTTTTGCAGCAATTGGATTTTTTGCTGGAAGTGGTCTTGGGTATTCTGAGCGATATAAGCATGGGTATGAATTGAGTGGCATTTTGAAGTTTTCTTTCACTTGAACTCTCATCTCAGTTGAATTGCAGTGAAATTGCAGCAAAACATTTCATCTAATTGTTAAATAGATCAGAGGCAAAGCTCAGTTTTAAATGAAATTTGCAGTATATGACAGCCCATAAAGCAGCTTTAATAGGGTTGTGGCATAGAGTTCACTGACAATCTTCCTATGGTTTGTAAAAAATTCAGGGCTTGGTTTTGAAACAATTAACACCAATTGATCAGAAGTTACTGTCCACAAAAGACAGGGTTTCGTCTGAAATTAATAAGAAAATAAAAAAGCATCAGATGATAGTCTTTCCTTCAATTTATCTTGCTTTATAGGAATAATACCATCTTTCCCACTCCCCCTGCAATTTCTGTCTTGTAGTGTATATTTCCAAACCAGTGAAGTTTTGGAACGGCTTTTAAAACTACAGTGATGAAAAGTGGTCTTGTGAAATTGGAAGGGGTGCCCACATGAGTCAACTCATTTAAGGATGACATCTTCAGAGTCAGCCTGCTGTGCACACTCATGTTTATAGGTGAAATACTTCTACACCAGAAAAATACTCGCTATCAATTAGCAAAGCATTTCAGTCATGAGAGTTCCTATAAGGAAGGTGAATTGGTCTTTGACTTGTGGAATAAATGAGTTTATTTGCTTGCTGGATGCTGTTTTTACTGGAAAACTCAAGCCTTTTTGAGGGAGAGCTGTCCTGAAGTATGGTCTGAAATATGTACGCATTTTAATAGTGTGTTTTACCCATAGGTTGATTTCTTTTTGCTTGAACTATTTTGTTCATGTGCATTAACTCGACATTTGCATCTAAATACCTTGTAACTCTGGCGAAAATAGGATCAAGTGTATGGTGAAAATTCAAGATATGTAGATTTGGCCCAAACCTTGTCCTGGTTTTACTCTTCTTTTCTGTATACCCTAGGCTTCTCTTGAGGGCAGGATACAAGAGAAAAAACACTGGCACTATGTGCATCTTTAGCAAACATGGAAATGAAGAAATCTAAATGGAGAATTTGGGGATTTTTAAGGGTATGGAAACATAGCCTTACTTTTTCATTACGGGATGCATTTGAGGTAATTTACTCTTATCTCAAGTAATATGAATTACGTGAAAGAGAAATGAAGGGATATTCATTTCAAACTTATCTTTTATCTAACAGTATTGAGTTGTTTCTCTGAACAGTTAAAGTGTTAAGTGGTTCAGGAGCATGCCCTGCTCTTTCTTTGCTAGGTAAATATAATGTGAGTATTTATGAAAGGAGTATTATCCTGCATGATAGATTTTTACCCTCTTTTTTTTTTTTCCGATTTATTTACAAGCAATAGTGTTATTATAAAGCCAGAAATTCTTGGCCTTGAAAAATATAAACTGTATTTTAAATTTCTGTCATCTTGCTGATGAAAAACTAAGGGATAGGTCCCAGCAAATTTATAACAAGATGCTGTTTGAATTAAGTAATTTCAAACTTTGGGCCAAATTAGGTTTCAGTGAAGTGGGTACAATTTTGGCCGAAGTGTACAAGTCCTTATGGTTATGGCACATGCAGTTATTCTGAACATGGTATAAATGGGCTCCAGGCAGAAACTTAGGAACAGTTTCAGCATTCAGATTCTAAACAGTCACTGCTTTGGCCTGAACTCAAGCTACAGAATTTGAGAAACTGAGGACCCTGGATGCCTTATGCATCTTTCATTTGGGATTGTTTGGATTCTGATAATAGTTGCAGTGCAGAGGCAACTTGCCAGTCTTAGTTTGGAGAACGAGACTAACAGGTACAGCAGAGCTGTGGGCTGGTCTAAGCATTTGTCTTGCATTTGAACACAGATCAGTCTCCAGTTTCTGTGGTGTGCAGGTTTACTTTAGGAAATTTATTATTTGCCCTTTGAGTGCTCCAATTTTTGAGATGCTGGGAAAAAAGAAATCTCAGTCATATAGATTTAGTTTAAAAGCAGCATGTGTCTGCAAATACTTGATTCTAGCTGCTCTGGGAAGGGTGCATGAGGTGCTTTTTGTGACTAAATCCAGCATAAACAGTGGAGAATGATGAAACAGGGCTTATAGTAGCTATAACTAGGCTGCAGGAGCCTGTGAGAATTGGAGTATGTTGCTAATGTGGTAGCTTTTGCTCTGAGGGCAGATCATTCCCAAAGGCAGATTACGATAGTGCATCTTTAGGGCATCTAAATGGTTTTGAAATTTCTAATCCCAGCCTGTTTGCCACAGTTTAGTGCTGTGTCAGGTTCAGAAGCACTCAAAGACAGCTAATAAGGGCTTTTATGCATAGTGGTGAACAGTTACTGGAATGTTAGTGAGACTTGTGTGTCAAGGGTGTTCAGTCTAGTCCCATTTCTATTTAAATCACAAGATAGGAAACTAACTGATGTGGAGAGGGGTCTGGTTTGCAGGAACAGAGATTGCCTTCCTTATCAGCAGAGCAGATGAATCATCTTTGTGGGACTTACTGTGGTAATGTGATTAATGCCATTTCATTTGGGGAAATTCATGCAGATGCATCTGTTTAAAAAAAAAAATACATCTTTTAAAAAAAAAAAAAAAAAAAAAAAAAGCCTGCCCCACCATCAGCATATCAGTGCATTTCTGAGTAATTTCTTTATTTTCTTTATCGTTCATCATTGGTTTGATGAATCTGAGAATCTGACACTGGTCTAAGAACACAGAATTTGTGCATAACAAGTTGGTATCTGGTTCACACAGCTGCAGTTTTTGGTATGTTCACAGGATTTAAATACAGAAAATAATTCTGCATGGCTGCATGCCTTTACATTTTATGTTGCACTGCCCCATACCATTGTATGCATCATATCTTTTTGATTTCTTAGCTTTCAAAAGTAAATTGATCAGGGTGCCAGCATGCCTAGCCCACAGTGCATGGCACACCATTTACTTTCTCTTTAGTTTTCAGAAGCTTAAGCAGAAATCATTGCTTTGATAGCCTGCACTGCTGTTTGTATAGAGTACTGCTTTTGATTTTTAAGACTAAAGAACCAGAAACTATGAGAATGTTCTGTGACCAAAAAAAAACCTATGAAAATTTCTGCAGTGGCAATAGAGAGGTTTTGTTCTGAAAGTAACTAATAAAAGGTTGCTTCTCACACCTGGGCGATACTGACCTTTAAAGGAATGCTGAATCAATTTATAGAGATCCTTGTTACAGGTCGTGAGAAGGACGTGACACTTCATCCTCCTTGTGATTCACCAAATTTTAATTTACCAAAGGCAATTTACAACTTTGTTCACCTCCAGTGGAAACAGGCACAGAAAACACTGCACAGGAACTAATTCCCCATCAAGGAACAGACACTCGCAGCAAGCAATATTCATCCATGGCATCACACCTTCCTTCCAAATATAAAATGCTTGAACTGTGCTTTCTCTAACCTAAGTGCTGTGGCATGAAAGGAAACTCTAATGCTTATAGCTTGTCTTTCAGACAGCTGATGACAGCAAAAAAGGCCAACTTTATTTAATGTGTCTCTTGACAAATAATAAATCAGTTTGAGCTCTCACCCAGAAATCTTGTAAAGCTCCTTTTGCTGGTGCCTTTGGAAGCAGAATTCTCCATCCATAAGAATGCTAGAGAAAGCTTATGACTGCAAGACCTCCCTTTTAATGTGAAAAACACCTGAACAACAATCTGAAGAGGCAATAAGACAATACTCTCCTCCTCCTTGTATGGAGGAGGCAGCAATATCCTCCTCCAGTGACAGCGAAATCACCCAATTGTGTTTTCTATGCCTATAAAAATAAACATCCTCTTGAAGTATCAGTATAGGCCAAACATCTTTCAGATCAGCCCCCTGTCCCAGCAGTCCTTTCTTGGTCTTGCTTCATGTTCTGGCACCTGAAATAGATGAGTGATGCAAGATGCAAATAACTGATGTCCCCTGGTTTCACTCAGGGCTGTGTTCCAGTGGATGCTTGCTAGTCCCTAGGATCCATGGAATCCTGGGAGTACAGGGAGCCCTTTAAATCATTAGGAGATCGGCTGTATGAAGCTCATCAGTAACAGTATTTCCACCCCAGCCCCAACAAAGAACACCAAAGCTCTCATTTTCCCTCTGTCTCACAGCAAGCCTGCCTGGTGTGCACACACAGCTGTGTCCCTGGGGAGGAGCTGAGGCATGGGGAACTGCAGGTAACGCTGATGGTGCCTGTTAATGTGTGTCAGGAGAGGATTTCCTGTAGTGAGCACACTGGGACAACCTGCAAGAAGCAGAGGGAAGGCATGGCTTGTGTGTCACCTTCTCTCTGTACTAACTGGAGGGAGCCTAATGACTTAGGGAGAATGCTGGGAGAAAGTAATGAACTTAAAAGCAGTGTCCTCCCTCTTAAACCAGAAAGTTTGGGTCTAGGGCATGTTGTAGTAGCTGAGAAGCAGAGGTTATGGCTATATAAATATGGCTGTATAAATACGTAGATTAGTGGCTGCTTATAGACCAAAGGAACTGATTTAAACCTGGTTCCTTCTGCATGGCAGTATCTAACAATAAACTAACTCCACAACATGCTGAAATCTGGTAACCTTAAACAAAAGCTAAGCATATACCTTTTGAGAGAATAGGCAGAAAGAAAAGGAGGCCTTGACAGGAGAAAAATAAGTAAAAAAACAAAAACAAGACACAAGAGAATAAAAGCAGAAAGCATGAAACAAAGGCAAAACCAAATCCACTAATAAGAGAATTGTCAGACAGGAAAAAGAAATAGAGAACAAACAGAGAGCAAGACAGAAATAATGAGACAGGGGGGAAATCGGATTCAAAATGAAATCTGGTAATAAAAGAACTGTCAGACATAAAACGAGCCAATGTATGACAAAGGAAGAAAGAGCCAAGGAGACGGAGCAAGGCAATCTTTGAAGAATTAGGCTAACCAGATGTGGCCTCCAAAGGTAATTTGTAGAAAAGTTGATGTTGCTCCTGATTTCTAATAAAAGCAGACTCTAAGAAACACATTTCTTTTATGCTCTAAGGAAAAAGGTGTTTGGCTTTTTTTTTAACATAAGAAACTGTCCAAGAGAAATCAGAGGGTTTTGCATTACTTTTACAAAACTGTTTTGTAGCTAAGGTTATGCTGAAAAGCAATATTAAACAAATGGTGTGTTGAATCTAGTGTGCTTAGTCATCCACCCTTATGCAGGTTCCTTGACCTAGCTGCATTGCTTTAGTTTCCCTCATTTCAAAATACAGACTGTAATACAGACACACGCGTATCACTAAAACTGGAATGGAACAGAATTCAAAATGTTCATAAAGGTTTTGGTTGTGGGAAGCATTTTCTACCTTGCCAGATAGACTCTAAGCTTTTCTTTGAAGACAAAGATGAAAAGAAATCAGTGGAGGACGTGAACCATTTTACTCAGGCTGAATAAACTCCGTGAATTCAAGGGATCCAGGATTGAAAGAAAGACCACTGATTTAATAGGCTAGCTCAAGAAACCCAGAAGTCCACTTACAATGCTTGTAATGTGGGAATTATTAAAACTTCTCGTGTGCAAAGGAGTATATACAATAAAAAATTAAATACACGTATTGGCAGTGCATGTCCCAGCTATGTACTGGCTACTTCACCACTCCTTGCTGACCAGCAGCAGTGGCTGCGTGTGGGAACAAGAGCTTCATGCCCTGTGGAAGCTCATCCGTGTCCTTCACTCACCGAGTTTTTGGTCAGATCCTAAAATGGGTTCAGCTGAGATGTTACCTGCATTTTCATTCTTGAATCTTGCAATGCTTGCTTTCTTTCCTCCTAAGACATCTGAGGATAGTATCAGAAGATACATATCTTGTGGTTGCCTTCTTTCACTTGCACAAAATACAAATCTTTTTCTTCCCATTTAGGGCAAACAGTGAATTCTGGTCTGTGCTGATTTATCAAGTGGTACTTATCAGGAGTTTAGCCAAACAGTCCCTTACTTGATGTGTGGTATTTCACGTGAAAACTGCTTATTTTATCTCATTTCTTTTTCTCAGTTAGATGGCTAAAACTTCTCAAATAGAAATAAAAACTAATAATTAATAAAGAATATAAATATTTCCTCAAGTACCACAATATAGATATTTGCAGAAAGTGTTGCCGTTTATCAGATATTTGGATAGAAATACCAGAAATAGCAACTGAATCACTCATGCAGGCAAACTAAGCAGAAACTTGTGGTCTGAATGTAAGGTAAGGACTGCTGCAGAAATAAGTAAATCCATGCCTTCCTGTGAACTTCAATGAGCCTTGGAGGAAGCTCTTTAGAGTTCTAGCGATGTTAAAAATAATAACTCATCCTATCTACTTTTAGTTTTGAGGATTACATAGAAGAAGAAGGTACCAGCTCTGTGGACACAACTTTTGGGTTTTTTGCTTGGTTTGGTTTTTGTTTGGGTTTTTTTTTCCCTTCTTTTCCATATATTTTTTTTTTCTAGAAGAAACTAATGCATTTTCTGTGTCTGTGGAAACGGAACACTTACACTGGGATATACTTGAAGCAGTATTTCTAGCCACATGTATGTAGCTATGTGAAAGTTAGTGGGAAGGTGACATTTGGAGAACTCTTCTGAGAGCACTCAGGGTGACAGTAGGGAATGAATAATAGAAGTGGTGCTTGCAGAGTTTTCTCTTGTGAGATTTGCCATGTCCTGAGTTATCATGTTTGATGCACTCAAAGTAGTAAGTTACCTCAAGGTACCTTACATTTGGCCAAATTGTAGGTTAATCTGTGTGGGGTTTGGGGGAAAGGGGTGGGCGTAGTGGTGGTGGGGTGTTTGGAATATTTAGTCAGTTGGAGAGAAAAATTTAGAAATGTAGGTTGGAATATGATTCTTATACGTAAATGTTTGGGTTGGGAGATATTTCCTTGGTCCAGCTTGCAGTTTACAAGATGGTCCTTGTCTGTAGTATGGCCTGCAAATGAAAGATTGTTTGACAGAGCTCTTGCAAAAGCTTGACTATAGGAAATTTGATCTCCCCGCTGAAGTTCTGGAACTCAGACAATTTCTCAGATGAAATTCACATCGTATTTGGAGATGAAGTTAATAATTTATATAACTGTATTGGAATTAAGCTACTTAGGGTTTCATGTGCTTATAAGGAAACTGCATGCAGAATGATGCCTTAAGGATTAAACTCTTGATGGTGGTAATAAATAATGCAGAAAATTCAAATATTGAATGCAGAAGATACTTCAATCAGGCAGAGCCTTGCCGAGATTTCTTTTCACACTACTCTGTTCATATTTTTTCTACTGTTGTTGCTGAAACCAGTGGCCTCCTCTTGAGAATTTTATCATGGGCCATATGTATGCTTTGGTGTGGTTTAAAAATGAATACTCAACTTGAAGGCAAATTGAAAATGCAGGAGGATGGAACTCAACAGGGTCAGATCCCAAGTGAATCTCTGTGCATTTCACTTAACAATTTTTACCCTGAGTTATCACGTAAATGATAATAAAATAGTGAAAGTCCTGTGGGATTTGGAATCAATAGCCAAGAGTAGAACTACACATCTGTTGCATTTATTTTTAATTATTTTAAAGAGGGAACTCTTTTATTAGATTTTTTTATCCAGTGAATGACACAGCTGCTTTAATGAACAGTCCAGCTAGAAAGTCTTAGAAAAGCGTTAAGAGGGATGTGCAAACACAAGAATTCAAAAACTGAAAGATCTAGCAGTGACAGAGTTGGTGAGCTGTGAAACCTTTAACTCTGTATTCTTTTGGGTTTCCTTTATAATGGAGTCACTATAACCTCCATCTATCTGTCAGCCATTATTGTTAGCAACAAGAACTGGCCTCAAAGTCTGGAGTGTCTGTGTAGAAACATGAAATAGAATTATTTTGTGTTCCTAGTAAGTAACCTGGAAAAAGCTTGGGTTTGCATGGTGGGCGATGTTCCCACACTCACGCATAGAGATTTCGGTAGCACAGTTTCTGAGTTTTTAATCAGTATATTTCTTCAGAACCTCTTCACTCTTTATTTGTAGGGATAAAACTGTTGGCTAGGATTTAGAAAACACTAAAACAGAGTGAATCATTGCATCAGGAGACAGGCCACCTTGGGAATGTAGAAGCCAGACATCCCTTCCCTGATATCCCAGCCCTGTCAGTCCCCTTCTCAAGGGATGTAAGGTCTTTTTTCTTCCACCATGTGGGCAGCCTCTGGGGAAGCCTTGTGCTTCTGTGCAGGACTTAAAGAGG
Source organism: Vireo altiloquus (assembly GCA_013396875.1). Classification (NCBI taxonomy): domain Eukaryota; kingdom Metazoa; phylum Chordata; class Aves; order Passeriformes; family Vireonidae; genus Vireo; species Vireo altiloquus. The sequence goes on along the minus strand of VZRF01009226.1, from coordinate 197,568 downwards.
CAAGCTGCAAGTGTACTGGAGTATTTTGTTTGGGATGGGAAATGCTTGAACAGGTAGTCAATTAACAAGCTATAGCTGTCTGCAACTGCCACAAAAGATTCAGTCTGGCAAGTGCTATGGCTACAAAAGGACTAATGGCTTTAATTTGGTCAGAGAAGGATTTCTGTTCTCTCTGAAGAATGATAATGGCAGAAAAGCCAAGGGACAAATTCTAGGCACTTCACAGCAAAACACTATTTGACTCTATTTATTTTATAGAATTAAAAAATAGAGTATTCTTTTTCAGTGGTAGAAGCTGAGGAGACTGGGTACTGTCAAAGTTTAAAAATGTGCATTTTGCACAAGAATGCTAAAGTAACAAGTAAAATCCAGACAATTCAGAAGCAGTGTTATGAGAAAAGTGCCTGACATAAAACTGCAGGAAAGCAGAAAGGGAGTTAAATGCCAGGTTTCTGTGAGAGATGGAATATTCCCACTCCTGGGAACAGAATTTTTAAGGATTTTAAAATTATAGATTGACAATTCCTTATAGAAAGAAGACAATTTTAAAATTTTATTCATAAAATTGAAAGTGAGATTTGTGTGGAAAATAGTTAGAACGGTCTTCATCTTAATTTGAATTGAAGGATTCTTTGCAGGAGTTACTCATAACAGAAACTATTTTGAACAGGTCAATGCAGAAGCAAATTCCCAGGCTGTATTACTGGGAAAAATATGTAACTGGCATTTTATCAGCTGCAATCAAAAGCAGCAAGGGATAAAAAGATGCCTCGGTGGTTTAGTTGAAGCTCTATGTTTGAGTTGAAGCATTATTTGTTTTTCAAGAACCAAAATATGAGCTAGGCTTGGAACAAGGATGCTTTTCCATCCAGGGCAGGTGGGCTTACTGAATGACAGCACTTGAAGAGCAGAACAGCTTTTTAGACAAATAATTGTGATGATGATGAGGCCACTTTGAGAGCCTTAGTGCTGTTGCAAAACAATGGAAATTGTGCCACGGAGTTCAAGCAATATAGTCTGCTGTGAAATTGCTGTACACAGAGCATGGGCCGATCAATGAAGCTGCGGTATTTCTTCCCAAGGGAAAGAACTCTCCAAAGGCAAGCCACTGAGAATGGAACTAAGTGCCAGTAACATGAAAGGTGTGAGAGTTGGAATCAAAGCAGGCTTTTCAGACAGATCGTAGACACAATGTGAAGAAAGTTTGCAACTGGTTCTGTGCACGTTCCAAGGATGCTGCCAGTGGAAATGCTTTTAGGGTTCTGTGTGAAGAGAGGGCATGTGGGAAACCTGAAGAGGCAATGGAGGGTACACCTGAAAGACAAACACTGTCTGCCAGATTCCAAATTCCGTGCTATTCAGAAAAACTGTAAGATTAATGGGAGCAAAGTTATTACAGTGTTTGAGTTGTAAGGACCAAGTTTTTTTTTTTTATTTGCCTCCTAAGTAACAAACCTGGACTAACTGTGCAAGTTAGTGTCATGTTTCATCACCACAGTAAGTGCCCAAGTCCAGGGAGATGTTAGAATCCAGGTATGCTGATTCTTGAGTCAGTGGCTAGATAGTGATTTCACCTCTTGACATTAGAGTCACTGGTAATAGAAATTTGTCTTGATATAACTTTGTCTTACATTGGATATTATGGATGAAAAAGGAAGGGCTGCTTATTAAAGAAATAAGAATAAACTCTTTTTAAACAAGAAGGCTTATTTATTCAGTTTGCAGAAGGCTGTCGGAGATCCAGTGTTGGTGCATGTTTTGAAGGCCCATTATTGTCAGTGTTTCCAATTAGATATTACAGGACACTCCTGTACATCCTTATAGTCTATGGTGCAAATTGAGGGTCTGCTCTGTGCTTGTCTGTCCTGTGGTCAGTGTATTTGATAAAAACTCTTTAAGGATAACTGCAGTTGAGTGGCTTGGATCATAGAAATGCTGTATTTGGTATTTCCCCCCCCCCCCCCCGAATACTTTATCATGTTAAATGTGGTTGGCTTATGTGTAGATTTAGATGCCTTACCCCACTAATAAACTCTAAATTTAATTAAGTCCAGCTATTCTGGCTCAAAGTAGCAGGGCACAAGGACACTGCATGACCCACCTAGTACAGTATAATGTGAAGATAGTACCAAGTGATCACTTGACCAGATGCTCAGTGCTATAGAATTCCAGGCATCTCAGTTCAGTCAGTTGTAGTTCAGCTTTAGTTATGCCTGTTTTTTCCCCATTTGCTTTCCCATATTTTCAGTTCTTTATCACTGTCAAAGTCTGACATTAACCTACATGTGCATTCAGAATCACTGGGGCAGAAATATTCAACATGCTGATTGTAGAACACATTCCAGCATCACAGCAGAGACATGGATGCCAGGATAATCGAAATTTGAGAGGTGCAAGTACAAAATTCCTTCTCTACTTAGGAAAAAAAAAATCTCCTTTAGTGATTTTTGTTGGAAATTATTGACTGCTATGTAGGCTGAAAGGTTGATTCAGTGTTCTTTGTGGAGAAAATTACAGCAAGTTATCTCACCATCTGTGATACTCATGTGGATTCTTCAGAGGAATGGCACAGTTGTTATCAATCAAATTGCTTTATCAAAAAGACCTCTGCACTCTGCACTATCAGAAGTGTGTTCACAGGACAAAATAGAGAAAAGTTATATAATGTATTACTCTCCTCTATTTCTTTTTAAAATGCTTGGGTTCTTGATTTACTGCTGTCCAGGAAGGCAGATTTGCTGAATTCATGTGTGTAAAACACTCAAGATGCACATTCTGTACAATACCCTCAGAAAATGCATTCACTCCACAGTGCCCTCCAGCAGTTGTACAAATCAGAAATGTAAGTCTGTAGGTTGTAATCCTTTAAGACAGCTTTCTCAATCTTCTGGGCTGAGTTATAATCAGGCAGCATTTCTGGAACATGCCAAACCAATCAGGAGCAGACACTTTTCCTACACTAGAAATGGGCTTTTTCAAGAAGCTATCATTAAAATCTTATACCAAAATGTTAATTGAACAATATCAGATTCTTGCATGCCTCCATCTCTTTTCCTTTCTCAAAATTGAGTTTAGTAATAGAAATGTTTCTCAAGCCAACTAGCCAATGTCTCGGAATACAGAACAGTTGTCTCTAGTGAATCTTCTCTGTTTTTCTTTCTTTAATTAAATATTTGACATTGTAGCATCCTTATTTCTCAGCTGTTTGAACTGGATCAGCTTCTATTCTAAAAACATTTCGTTGCACCAATTCATTCTAATCACACTGCTGCCTTGAGCATGTATTTAATCACATCCCTGGGAATGGAAGCTGTGGAGTTCCATCCACATGCATTGTAGATCCCCAAATTTCAGAATGTTGTTGTGGTAGTGTTTTGTTTTGTGGGTTTTGTTTTGTTTTGTTCACCTTCACCCCATCCCTGGCTTTTTGTATAAGCCTCTCATGCACCCAAACCTCATGGAGTGTATTTTACTCTTCTTGTCTAATGAGATGCCAATATAGCATGATTGTCTGACAATATATATTTTTGTCTACTTATCAGTTTGTAACTTTTACCACTGATATGAAAATAACACAGTCCAATAAAGGTCTGTGACTTACTGTAGCTGTAGTAGATGCATCTTTCAGCCTCTCATTTAGTTAATGGGATTTTAAAAATGTACTTTTTTCTTAATCTTGAACTGAATTCTTTTCAGTGATGAAAAGCAGAAATAGTTCAATTGGCATAAATACATCACATTAGCTGGTGTGTGTGTGAGAAAATCAGACTCTGTCAGTGTCATGTGTTGTTATACGTGGTTTAACAAATATTTGCATTTTCCAGCTTGGTTGCATTAAAGCATCTTCTGAAGTGAATTTGAGGTAAATGTGGGTAATGGCACTTGGGGTTCTGACTTTAGCTGGTTGTGTCTGATGAGCTGCTGAAAGAATTTTAGAATTTCTTCACAACACCACTGATATTTGAGTAAGCAAGTTTTTCTCCATGTGTGGTGATCTCATGTGCCCTTTATCCTCTTTATACTCTCCTTCTCCCCTGCTCTCTCTTTCTGTACTTTGGACATGTAAGATGGCAAACGATCTGTCAAGTCTGGAGCTATGTGCATGTGCTGGCCAGCCAGCAAAATGTCAAGTAGAATGTTGAATAGCCGAATTGTGCCTGTCTGACCACAAGTGTGGGTGCTGCTGGCTTTTTCTCTTGGGAATTTAATTAACTCTGAGATAAAAGACCAGCCTAGCACTCTTTATCATTTCGTCAAAATTTGCAAGTGCATACGTAATTTACTATGGGCAGAAAGAAGGGATAGCAGGCAGATAAGTTGCATTCAAATTATAATAAGAAAACCATTCTGTCCAAAACCAGTAACAAAAGCCCCCCACTACCCCAAACCCCCAATGTTAGCATGTTTTCAGCAGTGACTTCTTATATTAAAGATACTTACTGCCTGTAGTTCTTAGTTTTCATCTACCAGTGAACTACTTAATGCTTATATGCTTCCAACAAATGGAATTAAAATTGTGTAATGTGCACTCATTTTTGGCAACAGTTCAAGAAACATTCTTTTTGGCTTGGAAGGATTAAATTCTCTCCTAGTTACTTTAAAATGTTCTGCTGGCCATGCTGCTCAATATAGTTACAACTGTGAATCCCCGCATGGTCCTGGATTCTTTTTAGAATTTACTAAAGCTAGCAGGATCCAGAATTAGAGTATTTCAGCCTACTTTATTAAACAAGTCCCAAAGGATCTTTGCTGTTACATAGTACTTAAGTGCTACAAAAAAAATTATTTGACACTCTAAGTTGGATCCTGTCATACTGTTCCTGTGAAATTAAGACTCAAGAAATGCTCATAAATGCCTGGGAAGAGCAGGTAGAGCTATGATAGAGCTGCGATGTTCTTTATTATCCTCAAATTTGTAGGTAAAAAAGAGAAATCCATACTTTAAAAGCTGTTTAGTCTGTCTTTACTTATCAAGTATTTTAAAATTGTTCTGTGCAAACCCACAAGGAAATAACTGGAAGAAAAGTCACTGTCGAAGTTTATACAGCCATGCTTCTGTGCCTGTTTATCTGTCTGTTCAGTCCTCTTCTCCAAATAACTTCTACATTTCCTGATCATCTCAGAGCTATTCACATTCCTCTAAGTTTTGTGAACATTACTGACCCCTAGAAGATGAGGATCCAGAGCAAGCTCCCAGGCTGAGGAAAGGCAGGCGAAGCTGAGCTCTAATACACACTCTACATACTCTGCTTGGCAGCATCTGCCAGTTAATCAATGCATATATAATTTGTTAATAACTGCAGTGTATGTGGTCTCTGGCTTGGGGAGAGTGTCTTAGAGGACATAATTTTATTATTTCCATTATTCATGGAACATCTTGTAGTGCTAAATGATATACAAGCAGTGGGAAGATGGAAAACTCGTCTCTATTTGATCATAAACTGCAGAAACCTCCAGGGACTAATGAGTGTATTGCTGCTTCGTGCTCTCACCGAGGCCCAATGACAAACAGAACGTCCACAGCCAGATGCAGATGAGAAATCATCCATCTGTACTCTGACTATCTTTGATCTGACATTACAATTAAGTAATTGCAAAGGGTGAGCAGTGTATGTGGGCGCTCACGTGCACATGCATACAAGACTATCTCAGCTCTGGTACTTGTTTCTTTAATTTACAATCCACAAGAAGCTGCAAGGATGTCTTACTTCCATCAGTAACATTATCATTGCTGTTATATTCCGGACAAATGCACTGTTTGTAGTGATATGAAATCTTTCCCCCGAGACTCTCCTGTTTAAATATCCTCCTTTTGTTTGAAATAAAAGACACTTCAAGTTTCATTTTTCCTTTACTTCTGCCTCCTTCAGATGTTAAAGAATGAGGTATCGTATTAATTCTGCTTGTAGGGATTCATTCCACTCTCACAGGACCATAAATGCATTGTAAACTGCATGCGTTGGGGGTCGGGTGGGGGTATCCTCCTTTGTTCTCTTTGTCACTGTGTACCAAACGGTTCTACTCCCAGAAAATGGAACATTATGCGTACAATATTTTTATCATGTTATCTATAAAAGACAAGCCATGAAAATAGTGCACCAGGAAGATACAAGATCAGAATAAGGGCCAGTTGTTTTACAGCCGCAGTGTGCTGCTATCCTATGCCTTTTAGGTCTCTTTTCCAGCTCTCCTACCACTTAGGCTTCTGTTGAAAAATGACCTAGGGAACAAACCCATATGGTCAGTTCTGGATGATCAAAGCAAGAGAAAAATCAAAGAAAAAGCAATGAGGACATGAGTTTAAAAGAAAAGGATGGAAAGGGGGAGGTATGGATAATGAGTTTCTTAACCTCATCTGCAAGCCCCAGTTTCAAATTTCTCTATACTGAGCAGTAGAAGTGGGCTATCAGCAATATGTGACTTTTACTGGAACAGTCTCTAGTGAGCTCAGATGTCTCTCAGAAGTTAAGAGAAATTTTCTTGTTATTTTGACAAATTTAGGGTCAGATTTCTGTAGTGGTTGCTCGCTGCACCTGAAGATTCCTGCACAAAAGCAGGCTCCTGGAGGCTCCTGGAGTCACTGTCTGCTGCCAGTGGAGCAGGGGAGGTTTAGGCTGGATGTTAGAAAAAGGTTCTTCACCCAAAGAGTGTCTGGGCGTTGGAGCAGCTCCCCAGGGCAGTGGTCACAGCACCAGCCTGACGGAGCTCAAGAAGCATTTGGACAATACTTTCGGGCACATGGTGTGACTCTTGGGGATAGTCCTGTGCAGGGCCAGGAGCTGGACTTACTTATCTTTCTGGGTCCCTTCCACCTCAACATACTCTGTGATTCTGTGATTTTTTTCTCAAAGAGAAACTGTGCAACAAATAAAAGGCATTTTCAGGCACTTTTGTCTCTTTATGTTGCTTGCTCTCTATTCATCTCTGGGTGCCTCATGCTTAATAGCCTTGCTAATAAAAAAAAGAAAATCAATTTCACTTCACTAGATTTCCCAGAGAGAAAGCAGAAAGTGGTGTTGGTGGAATTTATTCTTGAAACTTGTTATAAAAGCACTCCAGGCCTTACTGAGTGCTGCACCAAATACTTCTTTACAGGGGATCAAGGGTCTATGCTGTGAGGTCCTTCTTCCTCTGACCCTCTGGTGCAAGCATTTCATTTGAATTCAGCACCTGCTGAATAGTCCTTCAGAAACACACAGTATTTCCCCAAGAAAAAGTATTCTTGTTTGGTGCTGTAAAGTGTCATAAAATTATAGCTAAGGCAGTGGTGTTTATCATGTTGTGTTACTCAATGTGTGCTACATAGGAGTTTAGCTGAGGATTCAAGGAATGGGAAGAAGCTTCTTTTCCTTTGTTCCAGCCATTCCTTGTTTAGTCACAATATTATAAATGTACATCTAGTCAGTTTGATCTTTCCTGAAGCCTTGGGAAGCATGGTTTTAGGTTTTTCGGTTCAGTGATCTGCTTTTGTTCTGTGCAATGTCTGTGTTAAAAGCTGAGGTTATGAAACACAGGAGTCAACATGAACAGCAGAACAGCACCTCCCATCTAACCCTGCTTACAGGGTGTTCTGGGAGTCTGTGTGCCTGGGAAACTATTCTGTCCTCTCTTCAGTTTTTGAAAGAACATTTAGGTAGTCTCAGATATTCTAAAGAGGTTTTACAGATAAGAGCTCCATGCACCAACACGAAAAACATTTTACTATTTATTAGACAGTTCAGTGTGATATATAGTTAATCAGAAAACACAGGGGTTAATTTCTGTTGAAGACTGACATGTGAATAAAAGATTCTAGTATTGATTACTTCCCTTTCATTGTTTGGTGGATGCTATTGCGCCATAAAGACCTTAAAATTAAATTTTTAAATCTAAGACCCAGGAATCTGATACATGCTTGGAAGAGATCTAATCCAGAATCTGTAGAAATTGATTTGTCATGATGGAAGGGTGAGGAAAAACAGCAAATCCATGCTTAAGTTTTGTATTTGTCTTCCTTACTGCTAGCTACTATTATGTTTTTTCTGCTAGCTACTGCTTAGGGTTAAATATTTGCCCAAGGCTATACAGTTTTCCAGCAGAATAGGTGACAAATTAAATGACTTGTAAGATATGTTCTTTAAATGAGGGTCCATTATTTGAGTGCCACAGTCCTTCTCACCTTGAACTTTTAGGATTCAGTAATTTTTACTTATATCCGCTTCTAGCTTGTGGTCATGTTAAGCAATAATACAGGCTATATGTAACAACAGCAATCTGCTTCGATCTTTTTTTCTTCTTCTCCTTCTTGCAGCCCTCCAGGGTGTTGGAGTTTCCATAAGATGATATATTCCTAGTTAGAATTTAAGTCTAGTGACTGGAAGTTCAAGGTTCGCATCTGCTCAGAATAATATTCCTGGACTATTGCCTATTAATTATTCTCTTACAATAGCTTTGCAAGCAAGTATCATGGGTCAGGATGATTTACACTTCCTTGAAATTAATCTAATTAATAGATAATTTTACCATTGTACTTTCAAAAAGATGATAAAGTTCAACAATAATGGACTCTACTATGGATTTTTCTGTCTACTAATATCCTTATAGATCAAATTTGGTGATCAAATTAAATCATAGATGGGTATTAAAAACCTTTGATGAAATAGTAATTTTTTAAAATCTCATTCCAGTCCTGTTGTAATGTGCTGCTTCGGAGGAATGAATTAAATGAATCAAACCTAACTTATTCATTATTAGACAACAGCATAATTAAAAAAAGAAAAAAAAATCAGATTTAGCTTTCTTAGTGGTGTCACTACCTTACCTGGTTTGATTCTTAGATTAATTGACAAATTTTGAACTGTTTTGCATTTTGAAATTGTGCCTTAGTGGACTATTATTGTATCATTTCTTTCTCTCTGATGCCATTTTTAATGGGCTTTTAGTTCAGCTTATTGAGCAAACCATTTACCCCTATATAATAGGATAGCAACATTTTCCCCTAGTCAGCAGTGTTGCCTGCTGTGGTCTGCTTTTGCTGCAGGTGGCAAAGGGGGTCTTTTAAGGTCTTTATTTTTTTCATGGTGCAGACTTGATTCTCTAACTTAGCTTGTGTACCACGGCTTTTGTTTAAACTGCTGGATTTGGGGTTTTTTTTGCCTAATAGTTGATTTGTCAGAACCTCTGTGATTCTCCTTCCTTGGTCTCCATGCAGTAAAATAGTTCAGCCATTTTTTTCTGTATTAATTATCACGTAGGCAATCTATCCTGTGTTCAGGCAAGACAGAGAAAACTCTGAGAATTTAAACCAGTGCAGAGCTTTCCTATAAATTTCAGTGTTCTTTGGATCACCAAAGGGAAACACTTTGGGTGTACAAGAAAAGCTGCATTACTTCTCCATTTCTATGAGTGTCCAATAACAAGAAGAAGAGACAGAAGTGAAAGATGAGCAGCAAGTATCTTGATGTTTCTTACTGTTATTTTATCATCCCCAGTTTTATGATATCACCAAATCTCTTTTTCCTTTCACTTTAACGGGATTTGTCAGCTGTTGTCTCTTTGAGGTGATGGTAGGAGGCTTTTAGGAGATGACAACTTTAGCTTGGAAAGGCAGAAGGGTGAAATAAAATGTTTGTAACCCTAGTAACTTACTTCATCCTCTAAGGCTGTGTACACCTCTGCTCTTCAGTGGACAACATATGACATGGTTGGTACAATCTAGTGTCAAAATTTGTCTTAACTCTGTTTAAAAAAATAGTGAATATTCCTATGGAAAGTGACCTGGCTGTGTCAGGTTTCCTGTCAGGGTACAGCCCAGGCACAATGTGTTTCCTTGAGACAATTCCAAAGTACTTGAGTAAAGGCTGATCACTGCAAACCGTTTTTAAAGTGGTATCTAAAGACTTAAAAATAGATTGAGATGCTGTTTTCAAAACCCATTTCTGTAACTTCCCTGTCAGAAAGTGGAAAGTGCTTTCCAAAAATCTGACCTTAAGCCCAGCAACTCCTATTCTGGCTGCTGCAGCCTTTTCTGTCCTGCCTGGCATGACAAAGACCATTTCAGAAAGTTCTTTTGTATGAGCTTTTTGGAGGTCATTTGTCTCCTACAGCTGATACCAAACTTAAAGTAACAGAAGACTCTAGGATGTTCTTCAGTGTACAAAAAAAAAAAAAGTCAATTAGACAAGCCCTAGAAAAACAGAATCAAGCAACCATGGTGCTTGACATACTGACAGCTCCTTATCTAGAAGCAAATGACTTAGGACTCATTATGGGTATGCTGATCACTCACAAAATTATCAGGAATTTAAATAAAATTGAACCCTGAAATACCTTCAGCAGGGAAGATTTGTAGCTGAACACATACTAGTTAGATCCCGTTTGAAAGATTGAGCTTACTACCTGTGGTCCAGGAGGATGACCTGAAAGCAGAGGAGCAGACATTGAGAAGCTGATGTATCTGGAGAATGGAGGACCTACTTTTTGGAAGATTGAAGAGTTCACTTACCTTGCTAAATCAAATTGACAGAAGATACATCAAAGCTCTGCTTCTCAGAATGGACAGGACCAATTAGATATGTTAAAAGCAGTGTCTTGTTTAGAAAACTGCTTCTAATCTAGAGGTTTTTCATTTAAATTAGTACTTTCCTGGTAAATACTTCCAAAAAGGTACTGCCTCCAGTAACCCCCAAAGCACCTTCTTCACTATAGTGATATAAACTTTCAATTCTACTTCTTGTCATAGAGGGTGCTTTGCATGGCCTAAGTGGAACAGTACTTTGTTTTTCTTACTACAACTCCAATCAAAACATCTGGATCTCAGTACCAAAGTCTCAAAAATATGAACAGCAGCACATGTCCATTACACAACCACAGGAGTGGTGTCATAACAGAAAAACAAAAACCAAACAACTGCAGGAAAAAGGGGCACATATACTGACTGCTCTGCAGGGGACTCTGCTTCCAGAAAGAGAAAGGCTGTTTAGTAGGATAAAAAGAAGAATTATTATGAGATGAAGGATGATGTTCTCAGAGGGAATACAGCATGGAATTAGTCAGCTAGACAGAGACCTGTGTGTAAATGAAGAATAGTTAAGTACAAGATTCTTAAAAACAGTTATGAAAGGAGAAACTGACAGGGAGGTTTAACTTAAATGGGAAGTTGGGACATAACTGCAAAAAAAAAAAAAGCAATTAAAGAATTAAATATTGCCGTTCCTTAAGTAAGTAAAAGAGGAAAATTTGAAGAGTATTGTTGAGTAGTAAGAAGCTGCTGAAACAGAGACACTATCTGGCAAAATAAGTAATACTGTGTGACTTTATGGAGGATTAGAGTATCTAAGAACAGTCAGAGGATATAAAATTAGATGTTGTGGTACTCAGTGAGGTAGTAGCTTTCAGACAAAAGGAAACAGAGTAAGATGGGCTGAAATTCGACCAGTGACATTTCCAGTTAACACTGAATGACTAAGAATGAGAAATTGAAAACATCAGGATTTAATATCTTGGAACATTAACATCTGAAGTTGGATCTTCTAGCCATTAAGTTGTGGGAGTCCCAACAGACCTAAGGTTTTAACCAATTAAATCTATTTTCCTGCACTGTGGGATTAGTTACATGTGTAGAAGAAAGGAAATATCAGATAAATATTCTGATTGCTCACATATTCTGTTTTCGATTTAATGAAAAAAGTACAAAAAAACCTAACCATAAAGGAAGGACATCATTAATTTTGGCATCTAAAATCAAATGATAAATGATCAGCTGATTAGTGATGTGCATTTTGTTCTTTTAACATCTTCAGTAATGTGTGAATGTCACATTATATAAAACTTAAAATGAATAAACCTGGAAATTAAATCAGTTAGGATGCATCTTTGTGTTCCTCCCCTAACTGGTGGACAACTTGTCCCATTAATCTGTATAGTGGTGTTAATTTAAACAAACAGCATTATTTGTTGAGATTTATGGCTAGAAGACTTAGAGGTTCACTGAAAAAAATCTTATGCTGCTTTATTTTCAGAGCACTGGGACAGGTTTTATGACTTTTAGTGACTGGAACATATCATAAACTCTGATAACTTGTGAAGACTGACAAACTACTACAGACCCAAATATTCTGGCAGAGAACGTGGGCGCAATGAAAGGTGGTATGTAACGTGTGGCTGCAGGGCAGTTGGGTATTTTGTGCAGATTCCTTCTTGTACTGGTAACTGCTGCCTAACCTGCACTGGGGTAAAGGTAGAGATAAAAACTGACAACTGCTAGCTGAAAGTGAAGACCTTTGAGAGGAATAATGGAAAACACTGAAAACAGATGAAACAGTAAATATAAGAGTAACATTCCTGCATTCATTATACATCCTTTTTGAATATCATAGATGTTGAAGTGTCTAGGATCTATTTTTAGAAATAACTGAGTATGATTCTGGTTCTAAATGAACTTCAGGAAAACTCATCCTTGCCTAGTACTTCCAAAGGGTTGTGGGGCACATTATTTAATCTCACTGGTGTCTCTGGCAGCTTCCCTGCTGGAAAGGAAAAAAATCCTCTGACCTCTGGGACACTGTGATGAGTTCATTAAGGTTTGAATGGCCTTATTCTACTGCTTTAGACCAGATTGGTGTTAAAGATAATTGAAAATATATGGCCTCAGGGCTGTTAGTGTGTGGGAGAAATTCATATCCTACAGAAGGGTTGTGGGCAGAGCCTGCTTCCTGCACCAGCAGCAAAAATGAAGATGAGAACTTGTTGTTCATATCCATGTCAAGGCTTGCATAGCTGGCCCCTCAGGAAGTTTCCCTGTGGCTGTAAACTATAGAGGTGTAATATTGGATCCCACAGATGCCAGCAAGAACATTCACAAGCTGGGTATGATGACACCAGCCTTGGCTCAAGTGGGAGTTGAGGGATCCTGAGTGTGCAAATCGAGTAACTCATACACAAAGGCCCTGGGAAAGGATAAAAATTTTTTTAAAATTATAATTATTTTTTTCTTACTGTTCCTGTTCAAATTTAATTGTGTTTCTGGCTTTCTTTTGCTCTCCTTTAAATCAATTTGAGATGTCTTTATATGAAGGAAGAGCAGAACTCCACCCTTGGCTTTGTTTGGTACGAGTAGCTGGATATGCTGGCATAGAACCAAGTACCTGGACAGTAGATGATGTCTTTATTATGTCCTATACAAAAATTAAAATCAGATTGACTGTTTTGGGGGGTTGTACTACTTTTTTTTTGTTTCTTGCCTGCAAATAAGTAAAATGTGGGTACAGGGAACCAGGGGTTTCAAATAAATTCTGACACATGACAGTCTCCCAGTATTTGATGGACTAAAGGATGGAAAACTGTGCTAGGTGCCCAGTCATGTCCCATTTCTTCCATCAAAATGTTCTGGATCAGCTCTGATAAAGTGGCTAGGAGTGGTTTCTTTTAAGTTTAAAAAAGCCACAAATAGGATATATTTTCATTTCCACATCTAGCACTTTTAGTTTTTTAGAAAGAATCATGTCCAAATGTGTTTTTATCTAAGCCTTATGAGACAGAGATTGATAATCTTTTGTATGAATTTTTTCCTGGGGTTTTTCTTTTCCATATGCTGGTTCAATGATGCATTTTCATATGAAACATATAAAGCTTTTTTAAGCAAAAATAAAAGCACAGAAAATCCAAATCACTTCAATTACACTTGCAGATTAAAATAAAGCTGTAATATATATCTGTTGTATTGAAATGCTAACTCTATGAATTTTTGATCTTCTTTAAAAATGTAAAAGTTGGATTTGATTAGATTAGCTCTGGAGTAATCTACACTGAATAAATCTGTCTTCCTTTCATGTGATTTGTCAGTGTTTGTAGTGGGCTTGTACACACAGCTTTCGCCATTATTTTCCAGGCAATAAAAGCAGCCATGCAGAAAAGCCACCCATAAATGTCAGAAAACAGAGATATTTTGTTGCATTCCAAGGGCTTTGAAGGTCAAGTTCAATTCAGTTAGCTCACCCAGTGTGAGAGGAGCGTGATACAATGATGGAATGCGTGTTTGGGTAGGATATATATGTTACTGTCCCTGTGCTATTCTATCAGGATAACAGATCAGAGAGAGATTAAACTTTACGGCTTGGAAGAATTTCTTTTGGAAAACTATCAATTTTTATGATTTTCTCTCGCTCCTATTGAGATTCTGTGCAGAAATAATGAATCTAAAGAATTTACAGCTTTTATCACAATGGAGATTGACTCCTGATTGTGGCTTTTGGGTGCCATTCAACTGCATGTATTCACAAAATAAGGCTCAGATCACGGATTTTATTGTAAACGTAAAATTGTATTTTGCTTCTTTCTGATGAAAATTAGTTTGTATAAAAATGGTTTCCTAATTCCTAGAAGTGAGAGGTCACGCAAAGTTTTCCAACTCCAAGGAATCTGTTCTGCCATGTCCCACCATAGCTCTGTGCTTTGTGGTTAGCTTCCCCTGCCATGCCCCACTTTTTTCTTTTTATAAAGCGAAGACATGATCAATAAAGCTCATAATTAAATTGAGAGCATTACCTTGATCAGTGCTTTTATTGAGTTTCAGTGCCCTGATTTAAGGAGCTCCCCAGTCAACGGAGGGATATGTCATCAACTGCTGGGGCAGTACATGAGCAGTTGTGTTTTGTACCTGCAATGCTGCATATTCTTTGCTATCTGGAGAGTCTCCCTTGTGGTGGCTTCCGATAACCTCTTGCTCATGGTATCCAAGGATGAATAATGAACAGACTCCTATCTGTAGAAGGAATACAATTGTATTAAGTTGGCAAAAATTCTTGTTTAAGTTCCTGCTGGTTTGCAACATTTTTCCTGTAATTGTATGAGCAGAAGTGAGTAAAGCAGGGTCAGATCATGCCAATACCTGAAAGAAATCTCTCTGACAAAAATGTACAGGTTATTTGCCCCTCTGTGTTGGTACAGACACTTCATTTCTCAGTGCAGCCCCTCCTACAAATAAGGTTTAAAATGTAGGGCTGCCTCCTATTTTTCATTGGAATCATAAAACAGTTGGATGTGCTGCTGTGAGCATGCAGTGTTTAACATAGCTGATCTGCATCCTAGATGAAAAGCTGTGTTTTGTAGTGCTGTGATAATAATATGGTCGTTAATGTTTCCAATGAAAGTACCAGACTGGGTTCTGCATGCCTTCATCCAAACACAGCCCCTAGACCCCGACCCTGTTCCATGTGTGTTCTGTGGTGTGTTGCTCTTGTGCTGAAACATGGACTCCTTAGGTAGAATGGACCCTAATGCAGCCATCCCAGTACATCCCACATCCTTCATGTGCCTGCATTTGCTCAAAGATTTGATGCCCCGAAGGTTTGTAAGTCCTCAGAGAGGATTCTGCCCAGGATGCTGGTGTCCTACTTTTTGTTTTGTTTTGGTTTTTTTTTCGTTTCCCCAGCCCCTTTTTCTAAACTTTCAATTAAAAAAACAGTATACAGAAAAAAAACAAGAATTAAGCTGGGAAAGTGTTTTTTTCCCCTCACTAAAAGTAGCATGCATCCAGCAATATGGTGGAAAATTTCAAATTCCCATTACAAAATATCTGGTCTCAGCCGAGACTTCTCTGTAATTAGGTCGTGCTTTTTATTGGCTATAAATGGTTAAGCCTATTGGAAAGTTACTCAACATGCCAGGAGCAGACAATGCTTGGATGCATTGAATAATACATTTTGCTTTTCTGATGACATATGTGGCAGTTATGTATGGATGAAGTAGGCTGGAACAGGTTTATCCAAAGTAACAGAGAGATTTCCATGTCTGATGGAAAACAGACAAATTGCCAAAACAATTTAGAGCCCAAGTTTCCTTGCTTTGTGTAAAAGGCCATCCATAGAAGCTGCTCTTGCCTCCTGCCAACCTGGGACAACATTCCTACAGCTGTGCTGGAGAGTCTCTTGGTCGAATGTAAAAGCAAAAGAAAAGAAAAAGGGAAAAAAGAGAAGAGACTACAAAGGATCTCCTGCAGCCTGTCTGAAGTGCATCATCTCTGCTTAAGAACAGCTTCTTTATAATTCAGTTGACCTCTTTTTTTTTTTTTTTTAAAGAAGACCTGTGTGTAAAATTTTTTTTTCCTACTCTCTGAACTTGGACCTTTGCCTGGTGAAGGAGGTGTCTAGCACTTGTATATTTTTATATTTCAGAGCGAAGCCAGCCTTTCTTTCAGCCAGACCTTAAAGAGTCCATATGGCTCCTCACAGCTTTCATACCTGCTTCTGGAAGAGGGCGTTCAGCTCCACTGTGTTAGGGTGCCCTGGCTGGCTGAGACTAAGACTAAAAGTTCTAAGACTAAAATCAGTAATGATCCCCTACTTCTGTTTTTCTTTTTACGCTTATGAACAGCAGATGCGTTGCATAAACTGGCAGAGAGAGCATTCAGAGCAACTTTCCAAAAGCACTGTCCTCCCAAAGAATAGTGTGGGATGAAGCTGGTGTGAAGGGCCAGAGAAGAGTCTTGCCAAGTAACAGGCTGGGCAACATCTCTTTTGTCTTCCAGTGTTAAATGGCTTTTAAAAGGAAACAGAGGCATGGCGTCAATTTTTTGTTAATTTTAAGTCCAGCATGGCAGTCAGGGATCTTTACAGAGGAAAATTCAATGGAGAAAGTTTGGGCTTGTCCAGATGGTGGTAGGCAATTACATTTCATTTGTGTGAATTTCTGGTTATGCCGTTTTTGCTCTGTAGCGTAAACTTTCCCCTGCAGGCAGAAGTGAGCTGCAGGCAAGTGAAGGTTTCCAGCAAAAGGAATTTTCTTCACAGATGTGCAGCCTGAGAATCTGGGGTTGTTACAACATTTTATTTACTTTCATTTCTTCTGCCCCTGGGCTGCTGTCAAATGTTTAATTTTATTTGTCTGATTATTACTTTCTTTCTTATCCAGAAGTTAGTACTTCCAGAGGTTTCATCCCAGTGTAGTATTTATTAAACATATAGGTATGTGATTAACATCCATTCCTCCTGCTGCATACCAATCACACTAATGATTTTACTGCTGCAAGCAAAAATTGAATTTATCTCATTTTCCCTTTAGAAGCCATTACATTACCTTTCCTGTGAGTTTTTGAAACAAGAAATTGAGCATTTCTGGTATTTCATATAGAATAGCAAAGAAATGCAATAGACTTTGAATAACTAATTTTTTTTTTCAGATATAAAGATCTTCTGACCAGAGGTCTGCTGGTATTTTATTGTCTTCTAAGAATCTTTCTTGACGTATTTGTGGGGCTTTTGTTGTTGTTTTTCTACTGGTTTATGTATTTTTTTAGTCTGTTTCTGGTTGAAAGAATCAACTTTTTGAAAGGGATTTTCGTGAAAATGTTGGCAGCAGTAGAGTGTCTTTCAGAATCCTTATGAAAATCCCTCAGTTAGGGATTCAGTGTTAGGATGTTGCTGATCATGAATCTTTGTATATTTCTCTAGAGGAGAGAGAGAGGTCATCTAAGTGAGGTATATCTGGCAGGATAAGAGTTAATACTCACGTACGTGTGTTTTTTCTTTGAACTTTTTCTCAGCAGGTGAAAAATAGCTACAATCAGGTACTACTTCAATAAGTAGTAACAACCAACTGCCAGGTTGAAAGACCACAAATTCTTGTACCAGCAGTTCTATTATAGGGAAGCATATGTCAGCCTGTGTGTGTGTCTGAAAGCTTGCCAAGGTATTGATAAGAAGATCTGGGCAATAATCCAGCACCAGAAAAAAAAATCACCATTTGAGAGCTGTACTGCAGAGGCTTTTCTTTTTTTCTCCTTTTTAATACTACTTTATCATGCAGAGACTACATTAGTGTTTATATAATATGCATCTACAGCTACTGATGTTCACTCTAGTTGTGAAGGACATCAGTGAATCAGTAATTGCAGTTTTAGATTAAATATTCTTAACAGATCTTATAGAATGAAAAATCAACAGCCTTATTTAAAGTGTGCTTTGCTGCCATGGGGATTTTATGGGGATAGATCTTTTAATTTACTGGACAGGTTCTGTATAAAATCAAGTAGCAGACGAGCCGGAGGCATGCCTTGGTCAAAAGTTTAGGTTGCTTTGGTGGTACTGTGACCTTGTGGTGTGTGAGACTGGGGCTGTGCTAATGATGTGTTGTGCCTGGTTGAGTAGGGGCTGTTTGCATAGGGAACTTTGGGCCAGGAGGAGACTGCTGCTGGAAGTACAGATTCAGCTTTGAGTAAGCATGAAATGAATAGCAGGAACAGTCACTATAGGATGTGGGGAGCTCAGAGTGCTGGAAAGCCAGAAGGGATAAGAGTGTCTCCAAACAAATAAATACTCCTTCTTATCAGGCTTCGAGTTTAGGGCAAGAGAGAATAATGAGACAAAATAATTCCTGAAATCTGGCAATTCTTTGCAATTTGAAGGACTCAGAATCACTGGGGCTTTTCAAATGTAGTAACTTCTTATGCATGACTCCTTGAAACTTGGAAGTTCTTCACCTTACATAATTTCATATTATTACCTAAATAAGTGTGCTCTTTCTGATGGGAATGCTGTATGTAATAAAGTTGTGCAGTTACCTGAGACTAATAATAGGAGTTTACATATAGGAGGATTATCTCTTATATAAGGTTTTTAATACAGGCTGCTGCTGTTACATCAATTATTTGGACTGTGCTGATTCCTGTTTTGTTCACTGCTCAGGTCTTACCCCAGTAAGCCTGAACCCACTCTGCAGAGTTTTGCCTTTAATGAGATATGAATGAATATGTGAGCTGCTATGAACCCAGACACACCACCTGTGCATTGTGAATCATTGTGAAAACTGAATTATGTAACAGGATTTTAACAAATGACAACAACACAAGAGGTGCAGCGAGCTGTGTTTTGAGAGCCCTTGAGCTGCCGTAGCTATAGGAAAGGCCAGAGCTCCTGCAGAGAAGGCGTGCAAGAAGTAATGTGTCTCCTATTCATGCCTTTTTAAACACTGTACTCCTCAAACACAATCCTGATTCAGGGTACCTTCTTACAAGAAACACTTTTCAGGATAAAACTCACATGTTTCTTTCATTGTATCTCTTCTGTGTATTTTTGGCTACACTGCATTTCTGCCCTTGCTTTATTCATCACTGAACTTCATTTTTGCTCTTATTTGTCAGCTTCCTGGTTGCTTACATTCCAGTTTAGCAAAGATGTCCTTTTTCAGAAAAAAAAAAAAAAAAGTTGCTTTAATCTTAATTTTACTGGTTTTTGAACCAAAACCAGATCTTCCTTGTGATATAACCCCTACTTGCTTTATTCTTTCCTCCTGAGAGAGAAACACTGACAGCAGTCTCCTGTGGAGTCTTTGAACATATTCAGGTTAACTTTCACTTCTGGAAGAGAAGAAAGTGAATCTTCAGCTACCGATTTTATGCAAATGATGTTTGACACATGACTATTTCTAGAAGAATCTTTGCTATTTAGTCTTACTCTCTCTTTAAAAACTTCTAGGACCCCTGCTTGACTATCTTTTCAACAGCCCTGTTAGAGGGAGTTTCAGGACAGGAGAAATAGCTGGAAGGCATGTTTTTTTCCAATACCAGTGAAATCAGTAACGTATACTGAACTAGAGTGCTGAAAGAATTTCATTTAATACTCCGTAGTAATAGAAAGTAGCATTTAAATGGGATACTCGAGACTATAAAAGAGAAAATTAAATAAAACTATTTTTAACATATAGTGGTCTACAAAATGAAACTAATTCAGTTAGTGTAGCCATTATTGTTTTCAATTGGTATTATATTATACTTGAGTAAAAACTGAAACCCTGCATCAGTTCTATAATAAAAGTAGTACTATGTTCAGAGATATTAAAAAAGTGATCGAGTTAATCACTGTGCCTATAAAGGTAGGTATTGTGAAAATAATGCAATATTACTGCATATTGTGTCGTCTAAGAGACCCAGAGCCCTCACATAAGTCTTTACCTTTCATTTGCCTTTCCAAGCTCGGTGCTGCCGTGTATCTATAAAAGTAACAGAAAGAATGAGTTTTGTAAAAAATCAATTTATGAAAAAAGGTTTATTTGTGATTACTGTTTGGGATATGGCTCCTACGGTTCTTTACTGGAATCTTCCATAATATCATGTTCAACTTTTTCTTTTAACAAATTCAGGCAGTTACTTGTAATAGATATGATAAGCCTGAGAAACAAAATAGTTCTAGAATGAAAGTTTAGGAGTTGAGTAAAAATCTCCTTCTGGTGAGTTCTTTCTGATCTTAGGGAAGTTGCTTTCAACCTCAGTTTATGCACCTGGGAAATGGGTTTTTACTGTTAAACTCACTAGGATGGGAATTTATTCCTGCTTGTGAAGTGGTTTGATAGTCTCTGCCATATAATACATGCCATGTGACAGGGTGTTGTGCTCTGGCTAGAAAGTAGAATAAAGATGCTTAGTACAGATTTCAGTAAAATTTACAACTTAAGAAATTATCTTCCTATGCTGAAAATATTTCCTTCCTCCCTCCCTCCTAGACAACTGTATACAACGTAAAAAAGTGTTTGTGTCTTATTATTCTGTCAGGCATTATTGAACTATAAAAAAAATGATCTTGTCATCTCACACTTCTTAAAAGATTATGAAAGAAAAAAGACTAAAACTTGTTCAGACTGTCAAGTTCCTGCCAAACTGAAACTAATGAATCACCCTGGCACTGGTAAATAGCCAAAACTAGATGATATGAAGCATATAAATAGTGCTAGGGACGATGTGGCCAAATACATATATTTCTACCCCTGAAAGTAGTTATTATTTTATTTCCATGAAGTTTTTAATTAAATTCTATCCAGCAGAGTAGTATGATACTCCTGTTTTTATTTCAATTCTTACTTTAACAACATAGATATAAATTGAAGCCTTAGAAATGTGATTCATGCCTAGTACTTATTGATTTTGATATACATACTAGACAGAATGAGCTTGGTGTCTGAGAAATAACTGACAACACAAGAGGGATGATGCTGTTGTGGGGATTGGGTAAAAAGAATTAGAAGAAACTGTTTAGTTCCAGTGTGTGCTTTTGGCCTAGTGGGGGTCTCAGGTATCACAGTTCATGTACTCTGATACCAAGTTTCTCCTCTTCTACCACTTTTTTTTTTCTTTTTTAAACTGGGAGTGAGCCTGTAGGTAGACTTGGTCTCATTAACAAAAATTAAATTCCTTCACTCTTCTGCTATAGGATCCTGCAGACAAGTATATATATGAGACAAGTAATTTTCTTCTTGCCCCTGTCATCTAGGCTATTCAGGTGCTATAGTGAGTGAAATAAAATGTAACAAAAGCCATGCAAGGAATCCAACCAAGAAATGCTTCAACAACTGTCTTACTGCATACTCCTCACTGAGTATGTGAAAAATGGGAAACATTTAAGAGGTGTTTATAACTGAATATACATTTCTTATGTAAATGTTGTCAATATCAAAATATCTACATTAAATTAGCTAAAAAAAAATAAAGATTGAGTGAGATTTATATAGAGGATATGCCCATGTTAGAGAAACGTTTGTTTTGTTAAGAGACTACCTGCATTCATGAGAACTGAAAATTAAGAAGGAATAAGATTTGTTTCTCTGCAGACTTACTGATTAGTGTTGGTTTAGCTCTCCCAAATGGTAGGATGTGTGAGTATTTAAAACGTTGATGCTGACAGATTTTGAGACAAAGTACAATTTGGTATTCATCCCTGTATATAGCTTCAGACTTCTGTCATATCCTAATGACATATAGAATTTCTGGAGTCTCAAATGCTAAATTTTAAGTTTTATCAGAGGATTGATAACAAAATCCATTTATCTGTAGTAAAAGAGATTTTACAAGAAGCACTTAATGACAAATAGCACCTGGGTTTGGTTGTTTTGTTGTTTTGTTTGTTTTTAAAGAGCAGGTAAAGAACATAGGGACTTAAGGGAATTGAATTGCTTTTAGAAGTGCCTTGTAGAATACTCGCGGCCACTGAGCAGACTTCATCACTTGTTACTTTAAGAAGGCTAAAATTATGAAAATATGTACTTTGGTGTTTTTCAGTATTTTTACAGTGAAATTTAGAGAGGCACTGAAATGCCAATTTGCAGTAATCTTTCCCACAGAGAATGCCTATTGTTGGATCTCATGTCTTCAACAAAAATTGCAGGGAAACTGAATACTTAATATGAACGTCCTTTGTACAAGTTGATAAGTAAACATTGTGTTTGCATATGGCTAGATTTTTTTTTCCAAAACAATTTTAACAGATGCCTTATTTCCTTTCTGTTGTAAAAATTCCTTTCTCTCATTTGAATGTTCTTGTTAGTGCAGATTCTTTCTGGCTAAGCAACACACAGAGAAAAATCTTTGCTGTTTTCCTTTTCAAACAATATTTTCTTACATGAAAAACAGAAGAAGGTCACAATTTTTCTTTCATCTGGTAGTACAATGCATTTAAAGAAAAGAAAATTAAAAATCAGGTGTCATCCTAGTGAAGGCCAAGAAATCTAGCTACACAATCTGAATTCTTCTCAGGGCAAGGACTGTTTAGAGCAACTCCCTGTGAAAAGCACATAAAGCTGATAGCAATGTTTTCAAGTTCAGAACAGATCTGCACAAAATAAAGGAAGTAAAAAGTGATATTCAATAAACCAGGAAGATAGGATATGTGGAAATCAGGTAGTAGCATCATACGGGGCAGCAATCTTGCTTCCTGCTGTGGATGTTTTGATTGAAACATGCTCATGTGTTGGAATGAGACTCTAAATTCCCCTTTAAATATTTGCAATATTTTAATTCTGATTTGCAATAAATAATATGACTAATCCATGCTCCCTCTCATTGCTTTATGATTATCACTTGCACTGCACATCTTGGCTGCTCTTAGCACTTACAAGGCTCTGATATATAGCTAAATGTTTCTGACTCCATCTGCTACAAAGAGAAGTGACACAGAAGTGCTCCCCAGCCATTTTATTGCAATTTAATGTAGATCTGTTATAATGCAGATGATGAAAAGTGCAGTGGCTTCCATGAATTCTGAAGGCTGCGATTGGGTTGTGGCTGCTGCGCTGCCCTCTGAAGATTTGCTGGGTTTAATTTTACATTGCACAGCCATTAGCTGACAGAGGTTCCTCACTGAATCACACTGCCACAATACTTCTTCATCCTCCTCTTCCTTTTCTCCTCACAGTGACCTCGTTCACCCAAGTTTTCCAGCCCAGTCTCTCATTGCTTTTATCTTATAAATTGTAACCTCCCAATACATCAGAACACAGAGCCATGCAATTGACCCCTGCAATGGACTATTTTGTTAACTCTTGTGTGTGGGAATACCATAACATACCTTTGAATTTGCTGTGGGCTTGCTGTGATTCTCACTGTTGTGCAAAGAACAGATTCATATTACTTGGTTGCAATGAGAGCTTGCCTTTACCGGTGCATGACGTGTGATCTTATTGCCACCGTGTAAAATAAGTGGTGTTAAATGGGTTCTGTGCTGGTTAGTTGGTGGTATTTGTAGATGGGAATTGGGGTGATCAGATCCTGTCATCCAGCATTAAGTGTTATTATACACTTATGTATAGGCCCTTAGGCAAATGACTTTTTTTCCCCTGTATTTCCTGTAAATGTTACTGTTTAGAATGATAGAATTACATTCAGTAGAGTAATTAAACTGTGGCAAATTAGGTAAACCTAGAATGTAATTAAAGTACAGTAAAAACACCTGTAAATGATAATTGTTTCATTCCCTCAGGGAAAATGTGAAAATCTTTTTGATAGAGTATCCTATCTAGAATCTTTACACGTGCCAGCTAACATGTTTTGTCCTTAAGTAATTTGTCTAGAAGTAATTGACTGCAGTATTAAAAAAATAGCTAAAAATAAGGAGAACATCCTATTTCTTACAAGTTTTTCACCTGCAGACTGGGAAGTTACCCATGGAAAAAGTTGTGATCTTTCTGTGGTTACATCCTCCCATCCAACCCACTGCGTGGGGTAGAAGGGAAAGACTGATTAGATACAGGCTTCAGATCAGGTACATTATTTATAATGGAGGCCATCTTGTCCAAGATAATATTGCCTTACTTTGTAAATTTATGAACCTGGAATAAGGCAAACTGTGGTGTTGACTTCACCAACAATTTATTCTAGAGTATTTAAAGTTAGAGCATGAATTCTGTAGCATGGAATGATCTGTACCTATGGTAATCTTCCAGTAAAATTTGTGTGGTGTCACTGCAGATGGCATTTTCCTTTTGTGTATTGCCATGTCTAGAGAACTGATGATTTTGAGTGGAGACTTTGGTGTGGATGTTTGCATAAAATCTTCATTCCAAATGCAAATAAAATTTAAAGTTCATAGATGTTTTTTGAAACTTAAAATAAAGGCCTTTTTTTTTTTATGAGCAAAACTAACTCATTTGCAACCAGTTCTAAAAGAAACTCTGCAAACCTCTGAAATGCAAATTTATTGAAATAAAACAATCCAGTCACCTGTCTCCTTGTGCTCCTGCAGCAAGGTGACTACCAGAGGAATAATTTCACATAAAGCTTTCTCAAGTGTTTTTCCTTCATCCTACAATTGAAGATATGTATTTTTTTATTAAAACTGACTCTCAATTTTAATAATTTATTTCCTTTCTTCTTTTCATTACAGAGAAAGTCTGTTGTTGCTATGAGTTTCATTGCAGCATTCCTCTGTCTGATCATCATTCGTCTCACAAATGAAGTAACTTTCCCTTTGATCCTAAACTGCTTTGGACAAACCAGTGTCAAGTGGATCCCATTTTCTAATGGCCAAAGGCAGCCTCTGAGAACTCATTATGGATATATAAATGTAAAAACACAAGAGGTAAGACCTGGTTTTAACAGCCTGGCAAAGTGGACCAGTAGATTTCTCTTTCTCCAATCCCATCTAATGCTTTTTACAACCTGCCCAGTGTAAAAACTGAACAAGAGTGTTTCTGAACAAAGTGGCTATTTTAAAAGTCTGCTACCACTTACATCACCTTTGAAATTTTTTGAATTTATGTCATGTCTGCAGTGGAGAGACCAGTGAACTGGCCTCAAAATCACCCTTGATTGAGTGAAAGCTTGTTTATACAAACAAGAATATCTTTCAGATTAATTTCAATCCCTCTAACACAAAAAGAAATTTTCTCGTGTTTGTTGTAATAAGATCCTAAAAATGTTTAATTTTGCCTGGGCTTCGCAAAGAAGTAGCTTATTTGTCTTTATATGGGCATGAAAGAGGAAAAGGGAGTGATTTGTGAAATGAGCATGTGAGTCTAAAAAATGTGTAAAGCTAGAGGTTTACTGGATTTTTCTGGAAGTATTGCATTAATACTTGATAGCTATTTCAAAGCCATGTATGTATTTCCGTTCATTATATTTAGTCCTGTAAGTGTATTGGACTAGCTAGTTATCATCCTACTTTTAGTGGGTTAAATATGAAAATCAGAATGAGAGAGAGGCAGTTTTTAGGAGGCAGCTTCTTTTAAACTTATGTAGCTTTTAATCATTGTCCCTGTAAGATGCAGCACTATTTTGGAAGCCAAAGTTCATTATTTATAAAGCAGAAAAAAGGACATGCACCTGAAAGGAAAACTGTTCAGATGTGAACGGTAGTCCAAGTGAAAGGAATTGGAGATGCTGTTGAGCTCTAAAGGGTTAAGGCTTCATCCAGCATCTTCATCCCCCTAGAGATGAGAGGGCCACATGTTCTGCATGTCCCTGGGTTGTTGGCACAGTGGCAGGCGTGGAATCTGAATGAGGTAGAGCTGCCACGGTCACTTGATCACTATCGGTCTGAACTGATAACTAGAGAGGAGAGGAGCATGCTAATCCATTTTTATTCACCATTGCATTCATCAGAGTTTAGAAGTAGCTTGTGAGTTTAATTCATTCTTAAATTTGATAACACGCTTGAAAGTTCTAACAGTAAATGGAAAGGAATGTCCTGAAAGTTGGTGACCAGTAAGACATTTGTCTCAATTTAGTTTAGGTCATGAAGGACTCCTTAAACTCAGTAATTTTAGTTGTTTTCCCTGTTGTATTTGCAGATTACATTAATATTTGCTAATTAAAATGATAATGAAGAACCTGAACATGGCTTACTTATTGTAAATAGACTAACTTTTGACTTAATTGTTCCCTGTGCGAGGGAACTTTGGTTGTACTGCTTATGTGAAAAGTTTTTACACAGTTCCTAACTCACACTCATAGCTTTCTCAGACTATGATTTTTAGAACACAGATTGCTTTGTCAAATAAGCATTTGTATACTATTTTATTAAATCACTTATTGAAAAAATCTCAATTATTAATAGTAATTAAAAGCACAGATCACTCATTGCTTTATTGAGTCAAATACATTGAATTTCTGCTCATTTCATAAAATTAAGATTATATTTTCTAGTTTTTTGTGCTGCTGGGGTATGTAAGATAAGCAGAAATGTCCACTCCGTGAAACAAGCTAATGCCTCAAACAGATGTGCCAAGTTTCTGCAAAATAGAACTCATGATGTCTCATCAGTGGGCAAGCCAAATGGTGTGAGGAAACAATACCACAATAAATTAGCAGGAAATAAAGTGATGGAAGGGAAGATAGGAGAGAAGGCTTTCAAAAATGTGGACTTTTCTTTTTCTCTTCTCTTTTATTGAGGGAATCTTTTTACACCTGTTGAATGTGCTCATATTCTCCTAGAGTGTCCTTTGAATCCTGTCGCCCCACTGGTGTCTCCTGCTGTCTGATAGCACTCTCTCCTGTTCCTCAGCCACTTCCAAAATCCTTCTTTTCTTCACATGTGTTCTGCTCTCCTTTGCCTGTTCCTCTCAGGGTGCACTCTATAGTCTGGCTGCATACAGCATGCCAGGGCTCTCTGATCCCAACTTCTCAGTGTTCTTAAATACTTGAATGTACAAGGTCAACAAACCAGAGGAATTAGGGTAATTTGCCACCAACCCAGTAAGTCACCTGAAGTGACAGGGAAGCTAGAAAATCTAAAATGAACTACCACGCTGCCTTTCCTGTCTCTCTATTGCATACTTACTTTCTGAAGAAAGAGGAAAACCAAAACAAACCAAAAGGGGTCCAAACCCCAAAACTTTAATGCATAGCCATAAGATTAAGTTAGTAGGAGCTTATTTCTTTTGGGGTAAGGCTGAGTGGGATAAGACTTGAAAAATCTTATGAGATGATAGAAAATCAATTACTTGGTTAAAGTGGCAGTGATCAATCATTTGTATTAAAAAAGATCAGGAAATATGATGATATGAACATTAGTGTTTATCTCAAAAAACAATGTGGCTGTTATTAGGTATGATCAGAGTAATGCTGTAAAGACATTTTTCAAGGGTGTTGTGTATTTGAGTTGACAGTGTAATATTGTGGAATTTTTATTATTAAAAAGTCTGAAAAAAAATTGAGATTACTAAAACTAAATTGTATGGGAGTATTTAATATAAATTGCAAAGAGAGGCATAACTTAATCCGCAATTAAGGCTGTACATAACACAGGGTTGTTGCTATGGTTTGCTTGATTTGTAGCCATAGCAACAGCTTTGGAAAAACTGTCTTTATGTACAGTAAATATATAAAATTTTAAATACAAATAGATGTGAAGTGTTATATATACCGGGCCATTATGTCTATACACATTCTAGTTTCACTTTTGAAATAGTTCTGAAATAGAGGATTCGTCCCCTAGAAAATTTGCATCCAGAGCCTGCTCTCACTCCCCTCAGTAGAAGAGATCTTGTAGTAGCCCTCCATGATGTGATCTCTTTCCCCTTTTCAATATCCACACCCAAGGTGACTCCTTGAGTTTTCTGGGAAACTATGCCTGTCTGTTTTGCAATATTGCTGTCTTGCTCAATACATGAATTTTGACCTTTCAGTGAGAACTGGGTGTATGAGCAAGATGACCTTTCCATCCCTTATTTCCTCCACTTTGTGCCTATGGATTTTTGGTGAGAAGTCCCATGAAATCTGTCTTTAGGAAATATCGTGCCTATCATGTGTTAGTTATTTTTATCCTATTCCTGGTGATTTTTTTCATAAAAAATATTAATTTGATACAACTCCACAGTGGTTGCCTAATTGAAACCTATTGTCATTGGAATAAACTTCACTCCTCACCCACGTCAAGCTGATGTAAGGACTCTTTTTGTATATCAGAAATGGGGAAGCAGATAAAAAGAAGCAGGTAGAGAAAATATAACCTTCCTCCTTCTTTCATACCACTCCTACTCTACAAAGACTTCTGGCAAACTTAATGAACATCATGTATTTAAATTGCAGCATTATGACATCAATTTAAAATCCATTAGCTGTTTGAAACTTTATGCTAGGCAAATCTAATAGTGTTCTTGGATATTTGATTGTGCTTCGTGAAAGGTGAATATTGAATAGGTTTTTACTCTACCGTCAGTATTAAAATAATATAGCATTTTCCTACATACGTAAAATCTGAAATATAGCTGCAATAACACTTGAAGCATAATTATAAAAGTATATTCAAGTACTGAACAAAGATTAAAACTGTTCTTGGAAAAGGGCAAGTTCTGAGATGACCTAAAATCCCTACATTAAACTGCAACTGTGAGATCTAATGGCTTCCTCTAAAATGAATTCTGAGGGAGCAAAGAGCCTTTGTGTCATGAACACTGAAGAATCTTGCATTACAGTGATGAGCACTAGCTAAAAGGAATGTGCATTGTAGCACTTAAGACTTTTAAAAAATCCTGTCATAACTGAAAAACTCATCAATACTGTATTGATATTGAAGAAATACATTTGGCTCATATTATCCCATACTGTTTTGTCCCTAACCTGAACAGGTCTGTGTACAAGCATTAATTGCTCACCGCTTGTGGCACACACAGCTACGAACATGTGTGACTGGACTGCCTAAATCTGCTTCTTTTTTTTTTTTTTTCCTTTTTGCCAGAAGTTCTGTAGTAGAACTTGGCTGGAATGAGTGGAGGTTTCCACCAAAAACATAACCCAGATATGAATATAAACAGGAGAAAGCTACAGACCTTATATATATTTGTGTGGTCCTTTTTATTTTTTTTAACAGAATAAATTAAGTGCATTTAAAAATTACGTGAAATGTAGAGGAAAAATAACATAACATGCAGAAATATGGGCTGTGATGTGCTCTCTGGCTGTAAGATAAGGCACATACAATTTCCAAAATAGCAAAAACATAGTTGTCAACATGTTAGAATCAATCACAGACCCACTCCAACCATGAGGGACCACCTTCTTACAAAACTTGAAAAAATAAATTGAAAAATATGTAAGGAAAACAAAGAATGTGATGAATGTTTTAATATTAATTTCTTTCCAAATATGGGAAGTTAGAAAAAAATTTCAAACAGACTGAAATTTTAATAAGAAATATTAAAAATATGTAAAGCTAGCAACCGACCTGGGAAGGTTTGTTTTGCCTCTGTTAGTAATGGATGAAAATGACACTATAAAGTGTCACTGGAGGATATTGGAGTGTTATTGGAGAATAGCTCTGGGATTCATGTCAGAAGAGAAGGTACCAGAGTGTGAACTGGAGTGGTGTCTTCAGCTGACGACAGAGATGCTTGTTTCATACTCTTCCTGGGAAAAATTGGGTCCTAGAGAGGCTAAAAAGCTACATCAGCCAAAATTCATTGTGCCAGAAAGTTACTTTAGTATTTAATTTCTGACACATGTATTGCTTCTATCCTGTCTTTTCCTTTGGGATCTTGTTCTATGTTACAAGTTAAGAATTCACAGGATATTTTGTTAAGAAAAGGTCATTTTTTTCATAGTAATTTATGATTTATATCCCTTCTAAGACATTTTTTTTATCAGTTGCACAGTTACTTATTATTTCAGCCTCAGAAATCATGTAATAATAATAATAATAACAATAATAATAATAATGGAAGTACAACTAAACATGCAATATCTTCTGGATATTTTTCTGTTTATAAATTGTCAGGAACAATTTTCTTTGGAAGCATTGCAGAAAGATTGGTTACCTTACATTTTAAATGACAATGACATTGCATGTTACACTTCTGAGAAACACTCTTATGGTGGGTGGATGGTTTCTGTCCCCCTGTCCCTCACGTTTTCTAACTGTACCGGAGCTCCCATTCCTGGCTCTGGGAGCCATAGGCACACACTCGAATGTAAAATTCCTGCCAAAGACTTTAACCACCGAATGAGCAACTCCAGGAGCACATCTTGTAGAAATAGACCTCACTAAATGAATTAACACCACAGTCCTCACTGCTCTCTTTCTCTCTCCAACCCTCTTCTGGCCTGGAAGAAGAGGGAGTGATCAGAATAAGCTGCAAGGTCCACTTGAAACCACTCAGGCTGTTATGAACCTGCAGGAGAGAAGGGAGTGCAGATAATGTGTGTCCTCCGTGGAGTAAATCCTGCCAGCTCAGCCATTTTCCTTCTGTATATATGGAATTAGCTTAGGTTTTTAAAGCTGCCACGATTCTGATGGTGTCTCATGAGGAAAAAGTCAAGTGCCAGGATAAATATATCAAGTATTCTATACAGAGGAATTAAATCTGCTCCACACAGAGCCTCAGTGTGATGAGTCAAGCAGTGCTGCCTGTGTGGCAGCTCTGCTTTAAAAAAAAAGAGACTAAGGGACTTGAGAAGAGATTACTATCAGCCAGTGAGCTGTGCCATCAAAAGTCAATCCCTAAAGAATATGGGCTGGTAGAAATAAATGTCTACGATGCAGTCATGGGCTGGATTGATCTGTTGAATGGAGCTTATAGGTTATATCGCAGAAGGTTACTGGTATCAAAGACTTGCCATCCACCTTGGTTATATGTAATTTTCAGAGATTTCTCCCACCTTCTTGAGAATTTTTTTTACTGCTGCTGAAGGGTAGGGCTATAGTAGCTAATGTTAGTCTCCCTATTGAGAAGGTGCCAGTTGTGTTCTCCATGTGAAAAGTGTGAACAATGTCTCCCCAAATGAGAGACGGGACACCTTGAAAATTGACTGGAGACGATTTGGAAAACAGGAAAAGCTGACTTTTGCAGTTAGCTGGCTTGATAGGTGAACTGCTGTCAGCAAAGTTTTATTTTCATTTGAATGGCAGGTAGAACAGAAAAGTGAATGGAGTATTTTTTTTGGACAGGTAAAGAAAAAAGCAGGGAGGTTTGGTGCAATTTCTTCTTGAGTGAGGCTAAACCTCTGGGGAAAATAGGAAAGATGTAATGAGCAGGTGAGAGTGAGGCTTGTCAAGGGGCAGAAGGAGGAACTTACTGATCTTACTCAGGATGAGAACTTACCTCCGTTACCATGACATGAGTTCCTCTTTTGTCAGTAATAGTTGTCAAATGAAGGATGGGCTGCTTTGCATTAGTGGCAGATGAGGTGTCCCCTTGGTATTCCAGTTCATCAGCTGGGAGAGCATTGCCCTGTCATTTCCTCCCTGAATATTTTCCCACTACTGCTTTTTAAAAATGAAGATGCCTTCATCAAAAGAAGCCCACTGTCACCCTCCTGAGTTTATACCTGGAGTCCATTTCTCACAGAGATTCAGAGGATTGTATCCTTTGCAGCTAAGTGTCACTAGTTTTGGATGTGGTGATGGCAGCTGAGGTACTCTTTGTACTGGTGTATAAAATACCCCACAGAGTAAAAAGAGTCACTAAAAATGGAATTTTGCTCTTCCAGTCGTTACTTTACAAGGGCTTTCTGCTGGCTATGGCAATCAGTGAGTTTAGCTCTTTGAGCTCTTGCCCAGCACAGCTATTCTGGCAGAGATGCACAGTGCAGAGCTGACCCAAGGCTATTAATACTTCCCTGCAGGGAGCCGCGTGCCAGCCGCACACACACGGGCACACAGACGTGTGTGGGTGCACATGTAAACACAGCAGCTAGAACTCGCTCAAGAGACAGACTCCTAGCACTGACAGTCATGCCAATTACTAGTTAGCTTTAAAGCCACAGCCATCTTCCTTGAAAGCCTTTGCTTTCCAAGTTTGCTCCCATGGCCATCTGTCACAGCCTGCGTTTGGCAGCTTCAGGTTCTGCCGTGAGGCTCTGCGGATTGAGCACAGAGTTTTGTCTTTTTTATTGTTCTCTGAGTGGGTGGAAAGTTTCTGTCACAAGAGCCTTTTCTCTTAGGCTTTTTGTTAGATTAAAACGTGAACCTTAAATGCATATTTGAGCTGTTAATTTGTGCTATCTGCTCTCAGACCAGGATGGAACAGGTGGACTGGCGTTAGTGCTGCATAGAGAGAAATGAGCTCAGAGACCCTCTTAGAGCAGATGCAAGTTGTACCAGCAATAATTGCTTTTCTTGGGATAGTTTCTGTTGTCTGGCTGAATACATCAGTCCATACTACCAAATATGTGTTATTTGGTCTGCAAGAGATGTGTATGAATGTTGTATCAAAAACCTCATGTCTGTTACTGGCATTACCATTATGCTGGCAGTGTGTTCATCTTAGCTCTACTTAATAGACTTACAGTATCTGTTACAAGGAGCTACATTTTCCGTGGGTGTAGCTGTAAATTTTGTGTACTCATCATACCTTATTTTTTATCTACCTCTAAACTAATAAATTTTATTGCCACCAATGCTGGAAAGTTCATGGTAAATGGTGTCCATGCAGCTGCACCCTAAAACGAAAACCAATGCAATCTGGGTAGGGGTGGGAGGGAGAAAAATGAAGTTCTGTGTTACTTGCAATATTTATTTCTTCCATCGTTATTTTTATTTCTATCTAATTTATATATTTTCCATATTGAGCTAGTCAGAGATCACAGTAATCTCTTGTTTCCTGTCACTTAGAAAAGCAGTTGGCCCATTAGGTGAATAAATACAGTGCTAAATGAAAACCTCAAAATGAGAGCAGAGAAGTTACTAGAGTGGTGTTGGGATTGTCCTCTTAATAACAACAATTCACCCTCCTTTTTTATTCCCAGCCTCAGGGATGCACATTACTGCCTTTACCCTTTCATACCAGTCCTCTTTTCTGCGACTAATATCATCTTTTTTAAAAGTACCACTTCTTGAATTTGTCTTTAAGAGTTTCCTGTACTTAGGACCCAGAGTTTTGGATTTGAAATTGGTGAAAATGCTACTAGTCTTAGATCAATATTTCTCCAGGGGATGGAACCTGCTTTGCTTCAGTTAGAGACTGAAAAGAGCTCAAGGGTCTTGTATTAATATTACACCAGACGAAGTGCACGTTGGTTTGGGTTGATTTCCCTGGTTCTTGTTCAGTAGTGCTACCACCCTCCCTCCTTTCTGCCTCTTTCAGTGCTGGTGCCTAGGATTCACGTTTGTAAAGAGAAAATATAATTTCTGGAGTGCATCAAGTTGAAAAAGTATATTTCTAAGCTTTTACTCAGATGCTTTCAGACTCCTATGAAATGCCTGACTGTGTGCCTAGGACTCACTCCAAAGTAGTTCCAGGGCAGTGCAGTGAAAGCTTAGATCAGCACTGGCAAATATCCTACAACAGAAATTAAATACCAAGGTGAAGGATAAAGTCTGGCCTTTAGGTAAAAACAATAACCCTGTATTTGATGACATACAGTATGTTATGGAATTGATCAAGGAATGACAGTTTTGTTCTCAGGTGTTTTTTGTGTAATTAATTTTATTGACTTAGCAACATTTTCCAGCTTACAATACATTTTCTTGTATCATCTTGTTTCTAGCATGTTAAAGATTTGCAATGTTGATCCTATTTCCTGCTAGCTCTTCCTTTTTAGAGCCAGTCCATGCTGTCCAAAACTGCTGACTTTTCTTCAGGCTTCCCCTCCAATTTGGCTTGCCCTTTACTGCCCAAAATTTCTTTTACTAGACCATAAGATTTCCTCTTCCCCCAAAATATACTGCTATTTAAGACAGCTTTGAAGGCATAGATTGGAGATTTAGGAGATAAGAGGCTGTTCTTAAACCATCTGCTGCTGCATTCTGCACAAGGCTGGATTCCTGATGGAGTCAAGATATGGCCTCAAGATGAATACATTGATCCAGTCTTCTGGTAGCAGGCTTTGGAAAAGCACCTGGAAATAAATTCCAGATCAGAAGAACCTGTGGCAAAATTGTGTCTCTGGTCAGAGTTCATGTACCTTTTAAAGTTTCTTTCTGATATCCTTATAAGAATGACTTCTTTTTCAAATGAAGTGAGCTCCGAAAAAGTTTATTTGAAGCCATGTCAATGTTTCCCACAGGCAGAGTACAGGACCTTCTCAGTGTTTCCAAGGCTGAACTGGCACTCTGGTAAGAAGCCAGAAAAATGTGATTTTCTCAGACACATGGCAGATAGTGCTTCTTCATTAATCATCTCCATGGCAGACCTTCAATGAGTCCCACAGGAGAGTGCCTTGGAGGTAGTCGGACCCTCCTTTGGCATCCTCCATGCTGGTGAGGTCACTCTGGAGCTGCCCTGTTCATTTCTGCTCCAGTTGGCCCTCGGTGTTGAATGTGCCTCGTCACCACCAGTATCAGTGACAAGGGATGGAGCTGATGACATTATTGTAAGGCAAATAATGATGATTAGTGTTGATCTTTTGCTCAGAAGGGAGTGGGCAGAGGAACAGGCTGGAACTCTTATGAGCTTGCCTCAGTTTCTGTCCCGCTGCTGATGTGGACCAAAGTACTCTTCACTGCTTCAGGATCATCATGTTTGTAAAGCATTCGTGGTTATAAAGAGTAAGTAACATTTTTTGATCAAGTTAGTCACATTGACTGTCATAAAATGACTATGAATCTACTATCCCAGGTAGATTATCCCTTATTACCATTGTGTTACATCCAGAACTTTATTGTCAGAACAACAAAAAAAATAATCTTTGCACTGCACTAATACTTCATTCTGATTGACAAAGGATGAGGCAATCCACTGTGACAGCAGTGTTGGCATCTATTATATAATGATATATAGCAACTTCCACAGACTGCCATTAATTTCTGCATGAATCCTGTCTGTCTTTGATAAGCATGTGTAACTCCTAATAAATTATTTTGGAGCTGAGCATAAGCATCAAGGAGAAAGGACTTTTGTAGGTATGGGGGCTGGTGATAGCTGAAAATGAGAAGGCAAAACTGACAGATAATTGTAGATGAGAAGTCATTTTCAACCAATAGACAGGGGTGATATTGTTTCCTGTTTAAAATTAGTTGCTGCCTCTGCTGGCTGCAATGTGAGGTAAGTTCTGCTGTAAAATCTAAATCATTTGATCATTTATTATGTATAGGCTGTTGATAATGATATAGGAACCAGCATTGTGGAGCTCCCTCCACTTGCTCTTAAATGGCTTGCTCCCATTCTGGTGGATGTTATCCACTCTTCATTTCCTGGGGAAGAAATGGCCCTCTGTGAGCTTGTTTATCTGAATAGCACAGAAATAATTTTCTGCAAACATAACTATTACCATAACAGAACCCTTAAAAAAAATTACAGTGACACTCTGAGTTTTCTGAGATTAGTGTCTTCCTCTAAGGCCTCTATTTCCTCCAGTATTACTTCCAGTCCCGTTCACTGAAACTGCAGTGCATGTCTGCCACAAATGCATATATGAATAATGCATATATTTTTCTGCTAGTTTCAGTGTGTGCTAAATAGTTGCATATACAAAACATAAAATATAGAGCTGAAAAAAGCCAACTGGCTACTCATCTTCCTGCTAGTACATGATTGACCCATATTCCACATTATCTCATGTTTTAACCTGCCTGTTGTTATAATTGCAATTCTTGGGCTTTTACCCACATCCCTTAGATTGACATACGGGAAATAGTACAGCTGTTTATATCTGTTTATTTCCTGTTATTTTTAAAGATTTTAGATGTTTCTACTTCATTTTCTCTTTTTTCTTCCAGTGTGTGAAACACTTGCAGTTTCACCTTTATCATCATGTTATCAAGCAAAACTCTTCCTTAAAATTTTTCTAAATCATCCATAGAAAGAGCACACCTTTTCCTCACTTTTTGCTGCTCAGTTTCCTAGAACTCAGTGTGGGATTGAAATGTAATGGAAGAGAGGAAATGACCTAACATGGCACCTCTGCTTCTAGATACCAAATTACCTTGGATTTATTTTTCCTAACATGTCTTGGATCTTTTTCCCTGAGATGAATCACTTAATTGTTTTCCAAGATGATGCCCATCTTGTTACTTTTCTCATGCTTGTGCACTCTTTCTGCAAATACCATTTATTTTCTCCTGAAGATTGTTTGTAAAGGTAAGGCAGATTTAGCAAGGAAAAGATCACAAAGATGGTGGTGTATGAGGCCAATTAAAAAAGGTTTAGAACTAAAAGGCAAAGTGATTACTTTTTGTTGTTTGGTTTGTGATTTGTTGGGGTTTTTCTCCATATCAGAATGGTGTTTCAGTCCATATCAGAAATCTTATAGTGGTTTAAGTTATTCTTGAAAATAGAATTTTTGGTCATAATTTTTCCCATTCAATCTGCTCTAGTGTTCTTGCAGTTTAAATGTCCTTGTTCATTAGAGGAAGTTTTCCTAATGGAATAACAGAGTCAATCTATTAAGAAATTAGAGCTTAATTTTATGTTCAGAACACTTGGTGTTGGTATATACATTTGTATTTCTTGTACATTCAGGTTAATTGTCCAATTATCTAGGAAGCTGTATTCTGAATTTCTGAAAATCTGTCTTTTTATCAGTCTTTAGTAAATGCAAGAATGCCTCTAGTAATTTCCCTTCACTCACTAAACATGTCATATTTTTTTTGAAAAATCTAGTTTGTCTGGCAAGATCTTTATAAACACAAATATAATTTTAGCAACCACATATCACTAAGAGGCATTTCTATGTTGGATGTGACTGAGTAGATATTATTGCATAATACATCTTAAAATCTGTTTGAATTTTTAAATTTCTAGAGGATTCATGAATGTAGTTTTTTGGTTCATTTCCAGTCTGAGTATCTTTCCCTATAAAACTATTATTTATTTCTGGGTGCAAAAAGTATTTATCTACCTGATGATGTTCAAAATTTTTACTACAGTTTTATATTTGAGAGAGCATGATTTTTAAAAATGCTCTACACAGAGGTAGTGTCTATTATTTAATGATTGTGGGGATTTGGGAAGGCAAGTGTGTTTCTAGATTTCATGTTTAGGTTTGGTCCCAGTACCACTT
Source organism: Vireo altiloquus (assembly GCA_013396875.1). Classification (NCBI taxonomy): domain Eukaryota; kingdom Metazoa; phylum Chordata; class Aves; order Passeriformes; family Vireonidae; genus Vireo; species Vireo altiloquus. The sequence continues at coordinate 160,457 of VZRF01009226.1, read as the reverse complement.
TAAGTGAAATCTCAGGTTCTCCTGCTTTGTGGAACCTCTGTGTGTGTCTGCAAGATTCCTTTCCTGTTAAACAGGTGCAGTGTTTTGTCAGGGTCACAGCCCAAATCCTGTCAGCCTTTGCAAAGCACAGATCACAGCTCCCTGCAATAGTTCTAAGAGCAAAGGAGACACAACAAGGTGAGGAAACATCTGCATATATTCAGCATATCAGCTTACCCAGCCCTGTGCTCAGTGGTACGTAAAACCCCCATGTTTTGCCCCTCCATAACAGAACAGTTTGTGGTAGTCTGTACTATTTGTGGCTGTACTAAAAATTTTATTGTGAAAGGATGCCCAGTTTCATTTTGCTGCAGAACATGGACTTGACATGAGCTTTGGTCCATAGGTAATAGGTTCTTGAAGGCTCAGAGTGTTACTTTCAGCAAAAAGCTAATCTGGTAAATTGGTACATTTAACAGTCATCTGAAAATGCACCCTTTTGTGTAATATGTAGTTGATTGTAACAATTATGGATGCTATTTAATGGTGCCATCCTTAAACTTTCCAGTGTGATACTACCTAGAGAATTTGCTACTGATGAAATCATTATGGTATTATAGAAATGAAATAGGTTGCTGCTGAAGTTACTCTCAAAATCTAATTGTAACTTCGCTGGAATTTTTCCCATGATGGATGTTAAGTATATGTGTATTTCTTATTTTTATAGAAGCGGCAATTTTATTTGTATGCCTAGTTTTATTCCACTATCTACTATGTATGTATTACATTTTGGTTCTCATTTTCAGTTGTGGTCAAATACAACTTTAGTCCAATTTACCTTTTATCTGATATTCTTTTCTTTTTATTTCCCAGTCACATGAATGAATAAAGCAATACATTTCCTTTCTTGAGACTTCCCTAGGATTTCTCAAGTTAACACAATGAAGAACTCTATTTTATCAATACCTGAAATGGTGCAAGTCCTCTCCGTTTCCTTGTGAGGGCTTCCTTGGAAAGAAGAACATGCTTTGTAGTTTCTTCCCTGCAAATCAATTCAGATTCCTTGTTTGGTTGTTTTTTTTTTAATCAAATCTCTTGTTGTATGCAAAGGTTGCTTTATAGGCTCATCTTTGTTTCAGAGAGCGTCCGATTTAAAAACAAAACAAAGAAGAGAAATCTTCTTCTTACTTGTTTGTAGTCCATGAGGAATAGATGAAATCCTTGATCACAGAGGGAGATTTCAGTGACTGCCCAAGTTCCCAAGCACAGTAACCCTGCTTCCATGACACCCTCTTAGGTTATCTCTCTATTGTTCTAGCTCTTACTCAAAGACGTGATATTTCACTGCTTTCAGAGCAACAGCCTTACATTCATCAGGAGTTGTATCATTCTTTCTTTCTGCTCTTGATCTTACAATATAGATTGTTCCTGTAAGAGATAAAAAAACGCCCATGTCTGTTCACCAGACCCTGTCCCTGTAGTCACAAAGTCGGGGCACAGAGAGGGTAGATGGCTACCAGCCACAACTTGTCGTCAGCCATAGAATCCACTTGACTGCTCAAAGAAAAGTGGTGCAGAAATAGCTTTTATTTCCCATGCTCACATTTCTTGCATTTCTCCCCTCTTCCTAAAGCAACAGACTGACTGAAAGATGCCTAATTTGGTAATTATTGTTGCCAATTTTCCATCAGAAAACTAGAAATTCATGAATCCATGTTTCTAAAAATGTACAAGATATGCTATATCTGTACAAAATGTAATAATGTATATTTGAACTCTGTGCTCTCATTGTTCTTAGAAGTAGGCTGCCCTCTCCCCTAAACAAAGAAAGCTTTGCAGAGTAAAGAGGGAAATATCGTTGGCATGGTTTGGATAGCCCCATGGATTTCTATTATTTTGCTTAACGATTGCTTCCAAAGATTCTCTGATACCCAGAGTTATTTGTTAGAAGCAAGTATTTCTTAAGACCATCGTGCTTATGTCCTACCGTTGTGAAAATTGCCATGGGACTGTTACCTTTCACCCAGGTGGTCCCCACTGATGGGCAGCAGTGACCTTGCTCTGGTGTCTCATCTGAATGCAGGCAGCTCGAGCTGTGCAGAGACATCCCCCAAACCTCTGCTGCAGTGTCAGCATTGGACACGAGCCCACGTCTCAGTCGGAGATGTGCATCCCTGACCTTCCAGTGGAGAGGCAATAGTGCTGCCAGCTGTGTTATGCTGACAGGCAAAGGACTTGGTTTTGAGATCCAGAAGTGAAGAAATTGAAACACAGCACAGACTTCTAACTGTTGAAAAAATCTAGCAGTAAACCCCAGATAATCTTACCTTCCATTTCCAAATTATTTTGTTTTCCAGGTTGTTGGGAGTAATTTACCTCATTAATGCAGTTCTGCAGCATGAGCTATTTAAATTTTATCCCAGAATGAGTTCTTTTAGCTGAATAAAAGCCTTTTGAAAAAACTGATTTATGTCACAGTCACAGCTTTAAATAGAACAATTCTGGTTCAGTGGCAATCCACTGGGGTCAAGGTCCGTGATCGGCGTTTTCTAAGTGCTGTGCATGGATTTGCATGCACACAGCTTACATTAGCACTAACACAATTTGTTAGTGGGCATGCGGCCCCTGTGCAGCAGTTTAGGGATGTAGCCCTCAATAGAGAAGATATTTACAGCACTGGAGCTCATGTTGGGAAATATGAACAGCTGTGCTCCAAACAGAAAATACACATCTGAAGTAAGACAAGCATACTGAAAATTATGTCCTGGCAGTTAACGTTTTTATTTATACACACTGCTGGGCAAAACTGAAAGAAAATACCATTCTTTCAGTATTCGTGTGTTTTGCAGAGCTAATAGGAGAAAACACCTGTCATCAGAAAGGATTTTTGCTGATTATATTTTTTTTTTTGCTGCAGTTCCTGTAGTGGTGGTACAAAAGAAATACAATTAAAAAGTAAAAGCTATGTCACTTGCTAATTATGTTTTACTAGCAGTGAGATGACCTCTTTATACTTTTGAATACTCAGTTGAAATCATTCCCCTAGAACATATATTTACATAAATTTTTAGATTTAAATATTTTGAATTTTCAATTCTAATATCTCAGCACCTGCTGTGCTCAGAAAGAGAGCACCTGAGAAAGGCATTATCCATCATGCTGTTATAGGAACTTTGTATTTATTTGCATGGTGTCTAGAGCTGACTGTTAGCTAAATCCACATCAAGATAAGAGGACTTTGCAAAAAGAAATTTTCATTAATTTTAAATTTGACTGATGGAGCACGTGCCAATACCTCAGATTTCGCCTGCTGTGCTTCCCTGGAATTGATCTGCCTGTCTGTTCCCCAGTCTCCACAGGGTGACACCTGGAGGGCTGAAGGCCTGATTCCACTGATCCCTATGTTCAGGGAGCAAATAGGGCTCTCGCAGGATGCATGATAATTCTCTAACTAAATGGACCATGCTGAATAGTTCACCTTCACAAACAGTTATACATGGAGAGGTTTGAGGTGGGGAGGCTTTTTTCAATAACACCAACATAGCAGTGCAGTTCTGTTTTGAGGATTGGCAAAGTGAGACCTTGAGGTTGTCTTTTATCTGAGACATAAAGCAGGTCAGGAGCAGGCCAGAGCATGGCTCAGGCTTCCTGAGTCCAAAACTCCAGATTTTTATTTTGCCATGCTTCTGGGGTGGTGGGCTTGTACGTCCAGGGAATAATTTGTATTGCCAAAAGGATAACTGGTGGGTGAAAGACACAAAAAGCAGTTCAAAACATAGTCTTGATAAATACCACTTAATTAGTTTGCATAATGAATTTTGGAACATGGCTATCTGTTAGATGCAAAATTTTGGATGCTTCTTTAGTACGAATATTGTATTTCTAAATGACATATTAGTTGGTCAGGGGGAAATATTTTCACTAGAGCTGGTTGGAAAAATATTTTCCCAATAACAATCATGACATTATAATTAAAAAGGAAAAATAGTGTGGCTACTGAAGTAGAGAGTGGTGTTCTGCTGCTGCCATTACTGCTGTGTTAGTTCAACTGACTGAAATCTGTGTGGAGGATAGGCAGGTTCTGGCCCTGCCATGGACAACACAGGTGTCACTCTCATGCAGTGGGCAGATTTCTTGGCTTTTTTTATATGCTTGTGTACCTTTGAGGCTGACACAATACTAGTAGGTTGCAAAGTCAAGGTTCAGGAAGCAGGGAGTGTCATAAATAAAATCATCCGTCCACTTTTGATTCAGAATTCTTTGATGTATTCATGGCTGTGCAGAGTGGGACAACTTCAGCCTCATTCATTGTCCAGATTTTACCATTTCTGGTGCTGGGTAGAAATGTATAAAGAGGTTGCTAGGACTACTGCCTCATTTGCTGAAGAAATGAAGAGGTGTGAAGGAGTCAGGACACTACGGGAATGGTAGACAAGGCTGTCACAGTCAAGCATTAGTGCTAGCTGCTAGATTCTATTCTTGCCTCTGTTACAGAATTTCCGTGTGATTCCAGTCTAATCAAGCCATGTTTTTACTACTTGTGTGTGTTTACTTTCTGAATGCTTAGTTTGAGACCCTTGGGTCTGATTTATGAAGCATTGAGATAGCTGAAGTTAATGAAAATTATTTGAACATATAAATTAACCAAAGAATTCTAATCGCTCCAGGTTCCGTGAGTGTATTATTTCTAATTTAAATTATAACTTTCACTTGAATTTCTTGGATGTCTTCTGTTGAAGAGGGCTAACACAATCTTTTCCTCTCTCTCTTTAGAATGGTATTTGAGAAGGGAGGAGCTACTGTAAGTACTGAATGACAACCCAGGCAGAAATTAATAACTCTCAGAGCAGAGTGTGAATAATGCTCAATAAATGAGGCATGGGGACACATTGACTAATAACAAGAAAACAAAGGCATTGAATAGCTGCTCATTATGTCAGTCAGTGCAGGCAGGGGTGCAGTGGAAAAAATAGTAGGTGGTCAGGTAATTAAAGATAGTATCATAATGCATGCACACAAGGTTGCCCAATTAGGGCTGCACAGCAACTCTAATTCTAACACTTCCCTAAATTTTCAATGCTTGATTTTACACATTTAATGTTCCCTAGCATATTTTTGGTGTATTTACATATATACGCTCCCCCATTGCCTCCTTCATTGCCAGACTGTTAATTAGGTAGAACTACTGAGAAATGCAGTTGGATAAACAGGGTTTTGCAATGAACCTTGGATGTCATGCTGCAGAGCAGGAAACCTCAGGCTGCCAGAGCTTTGAAGGGTTTTCATCAGTGGTAATGAATTTGTTTTCTCTGCTTAATCATTTTAAAGAAGTTAGTTATGTTCTCTGTGCAGTCTGTTTTCTGACTCACTATGTTATGTTATTTCTAGGCCTTCATGGCTGATGATGGTCTGGTTGAAGCAACTTTTAATGAGACTTGTGTTCTTGTCTTCTCCCTTGAGTGTGAGTAGTCTTTAGCTGTGGCCCTCATTTAAAATTTTATTTCACCCACTTCTTTTGGAAAATTGCAATGTGCAGCTAGATACTTTGGTTCTCAAGTGCAGCTTTCTACTTGACATTAACTGCCTGTGTGATGTGGAATTTTTCAGAATATCACAGAACAATAAACACAGAAGTGGAAAAATTGAGAGACTGGGAAAGGAGAATGAGGGACAGAAAAGTAAATAAGCTTTATTAAGACCCTTTTTCTTGTACATGCAAATAAATTATTTCAATGCTTCAGTGATGTTGCTCTCCTGAGCTGTTCCACCACAATTGCACTGTAAATGCTCTACCTGAAGTAGGGCTCCAATATTCTGAAATATGGCCTCACTTGAGTATGAATATGGCTTAGGCTTGAGCAAATGCTGTGTTCCCTGTGCTTCCTGGCTGAGGGGAGATGCCTGGATGTCTCAGGTGCTGTTGTCAGACACCAGGTCCTCTTTACCCACTTGACAGGGCAGAAAGGAAAAAGGGCCAGTATGGGGTGAGTGAGAGCCCCCTTTGCCAGCATCCATCCCTGAAGGCACCTCCTTCGCACCAGTCCCCCTGCCTGGGCTGTCCCTGAGAACTTGCAGAGCTAAAGCAGTCTTGTTTCCTGGTGAAAAGACATTCTTACATTCCTACTTGTGCTAACACTGTCTTCATTCCAAAGGGACCGCTAGTATTATTGGGTAATCCTCAGCATTAGTAATAGCATCAAAATAACAACCCCAGTGATAGACTCAGGGTTAGAAAGCCTCAAAAGCTGAGCCTTTTTTTCACCTTGCCCTGTCTTGATACTCATAACTCAACTATAGTTTCTTTCCATTTACTAAGATTTTACCTGGAATAAAAAGGTGTCATTATGGTGAAAAGAAGTCACAAATGAAGGTGTCTATATTATGTGTCAAGCCGTACAGACATAATCTCAAAAGCATTGTTTGTATTTTTTCGCAGAACCAGCTCTTGGACTGAAGAGTCACATGTGCTATAATTAAACATTGATTCACAGGAATTAAGGGATTTTTTTTTTTTCTTCTTTAAGGAAATGGATTTTAGGCGAGTAATGGAAAAGCAGTGTAGTATAACTTTAGTTTTATGTTAGAAAATAAGCTGCAAGTGACCTTTTACTTGCACCTAGAACTTCATATTTATTTTAGTTTTCCATTGGTATTGTCTTTAATTGTATATTTTTCTTTTGATTGTTTACCATTCACGAATTCTAGCCTTTCATAAAATATCTAAAGTTGTAGTGAAAATACATGGCTAACTCTGAAATTATATTTACTGTTTTATTGGAGTTTTCATATCACTTTTACCAGACTTTTACCAAGCTTTTTATTCTTATAAACCTCTTTCTTTTAGAAACTGTATGGAAATAATGTGGCAGTGAATTACATTGTAGCATAGCCTCATATTGTGAAGCCTTTTGGAATATTTTGTTGAGATTTAGGTTAATACAGACTCTGACAGTCGTAGCATTTATTTATTTAAACTACAGAAGTTTTTCAGAACCATTGTTAGTTACTTTGAGCTCCATGGCTGAATGTTGTAATTCATTTTTTCTAGTTAAGGATTTGTAGAGTCACTTTTTCCTGTCACTCCCTGTCCATGTGAATTAAAATGAGAAATACAGAGAATGCAGATATTGAGATGTTAACAAACGAGGATGACAGGTCAAGCCCAGTTATCCAGAACTTAAAATATCATCTGCTGCTACATTTAAGATTCTTCAAGAAGCTGGTCTTGTAGTCTCCAAATGATTCCTCCTTACATTGTTTAAAACTTGCTGCGTTGAATGGACTAGTAGCATTTAAGTGCTTAGACAGACAGAAATGATCTCTGTGAGATCTTTATTTCACTCTGATACTTGTTTAGCAGAACACCTCAGCTCATGCTTAGCCCCAGATATATTTAAGTCATCCCAAGCCAGATAAAAACACTGATTTTTTCATGTGTTTTGGAATAGATCCCAGAGCATTTAAGCACATGCTAAATTCTGTATTGGCCGAATTACCTCCAGGTTGTAATAGATAAAAATTTTAAAGGGAGCTAGTCGATGCATGTACACTGAAGGCAGTGAAGCTAGGAGACTTTATACTACATGAGTATTGCCTGAATTATCTTTCGATCTTTTTTCTTTTTCTTTTTCTTCTTTTTTTTTTTTAACAATTTGTTACTATCACAGAAACCCATGATTTTGGTTGATTTCTTGCTGTATTTTTCTTCCACAGTAAGCGTCCTTCTTGCAAATAGCAGCTCAGGATGCTCACTAAAGTACTCGTTACATGGCCCTGCTCTGTGATGGTTTCAGAAAGTGACACCAATTGAAAATACACTGTACAGGTGGCTTTAGTGTATAATTTATTGTAACCTTCAATCCTTTCCTTGTTCTGGGTATTGTACTGTTCATTCCTTCCTTTTATGATTTAGTCTATGTGATTTTTACTACCATTCCATCTCAGAAGCTTGCACTTCACCATGCCAGGAAGGAAGGAATGGTTCACCATGGTTTTTCTGAACCCCTTTGGAAAACATGGGCTTAATCTTTCAAAATGAACCTGGATTTGTGTGGTATTTACAAATTTTTTTTCCTGTTTTGATTCTTCGGTTAGTTTCCCAGAACAGAGGCTGATACCTATACATAATTAAAAAAAAAAAAAAGAAAAACAACCAAGAAAACCAAACCAGAGCAGCCAAACAAAATAACAGACGTCGATCTGTATGAACCGCTGTCCCTCATTCTTCCTTGTTTCGGTGCAATTTGGTGCAATAATCTACGCTGTGTATACAGAGATGTTGCAATTTTGGCAGTATAATACTTTACCAGTCTTGTGTAGTGATTGCATAGAGCTTGCTGATATTTTGTCCCAAAACTATAATTTCAGCTCTCTGTAGTCTTGCATTTAAAAGTAGCCAATTGAGATCAGTTCCTGTGGACCTGAATCTTTCTCCTCAGCTCTCTGTACAGATACAGCTTATTACCAGTTTTATGCAAACAATAAAAAGCAATAAAATACAATTAGCAGAAACAAAAATATGTAGTGAAGACTTTCTAAAAAATAATCCACGTTATTTGCATATCTAAGATATTTATTGTCTGTCATTGACAGAAAATATGTGTTAGGCTGGAAATTACTCCATTAGATGTAAGAAAGGCCCACTGGCTAGCATGGAAGGTTTCAAGTTCATTTCTTTCTCCTTAGCAGAAAATTTTTACTGTCCATTTCTATTTTTATGTTTTACTTATGTTAGATGCCCAGATATATTTCCTTTTTAATGGCAAAAAATGGTATAAAAAAAGCTCAAGTGGTTCTAGTAGGTACACATATGGCACTACATATTCTCTACAGTAAAACCTTGAAATGTTCCTTTTATAGACATCCTTGTTTCCTTGTCTATGGAAAGATTTATAACCAGCTCTGTTTTCTGTCTTTTTCAATGCCATGCTTTCCCACTTTAGAAATCAATCTGTTAGATGAAGCAGTATCAAATCAGTTTTTGAGATCCAGAAAAAAAAATGTCTAGCCTTACACCTTATTCTTTGCTGAACAGCAAGAGGGTTTTTTTTACACATAGTCTTCCTCTTTAAAAAAAAAAATACCCAAACAAAAACTCTCATGAGTGATCTTTCCCGTGAGCACAGCTCAGTTGGGGTTGATTGTGGGTTTGAAGGCTTCTGGAGATCATCTAGTCCAACCTTCATCCCCAAAGCAGAGTCAGCTAGAGCAGATCGCTCAAGGCTCTCTGCAGTTGTGCTTGAATGCCTCCATGGATGGTGACTTCCCAGCAGCTTTGGGCAACCTGTTCCATGCTCAGCCACCCTCACAATAGAAAAGTTTTCTGTATGTTTGACTGCAATTTCCTGTATTTTTGTTTGTGTGCGTTGTATCTTGTCCTGTCACTGGGTATCACTGAGGAGAGTTCGCTTCCACCTTAACTCTCACCCACCCCAGTCAGATTTTTATACCACATGTTTGAACAGGACAAAGTCTTTCTCTTGGCATTTAAAGCTGTCACTTCAGACTTGCTCCCCTGAGCCAGGATCCACAAGGTAAATATTGCTATATATTGCTAACTTTCTTTGGCCCCTTATGGGCCCTGCCGTCCCTGCCTACCTTCTGCCTTATTAAACTTTTATTCCCATTCCTTCCTCCCTGCATCTGTCTGTGGATTCTCCCCATAGGAGAGAGCAAGTGTTACACAGCACAAATAAAATTGCATAAAAATGACTGTTGCCTCAAACTGCAATATTTTGGGATCTAGTGAACATAAGCAATAGCTCACTCCAGGGAAAATGCTACTGATTGTGAGAGGCCTGTTTAGAAGGAAGTGGTATTTAAGGTGACACAATGAGGCTTAGAGTCTAAAGGAGTGTGAGTTACACACTCGTTTGTTATGCATTTGCTCCAAGACTAGAAAAATTTTTGTTTATTTGAGAAATAACTTGGTACCAGAAGAGTAACCCTTATGGCCAGTTCGGAAATGGACATGGTTGCCAAAGTTCAGACTCCTAAATTTGAAAGTGCACCCACAGACAGATCTTTTCCATTCTGTGCTGTTTATTGCTTCCTCGTGGGGGTTGTTTCATTACCCTCCAAATTACCCTCATCTGTACTTTTACATAGACTTTTAACAATATCACCTGTTTATGATAAAGGTGTTTTCAAAAAATCCATCTTGGTTTGAAGGATATCTGTATTCATTATTGTTTTTAATGTATCATGCTTTTGGGGAACAGAATTGATATTTTTGTGCTCAGCAAAAAGGACTAAAGTAAAGAGTACAGTTATATACCACAAGCAGTATCTCCCTTCAGCACAGCACTTTTTCAGCAGAAGCTTGTGCAGTCTCTCACCTTCCTTTGTTCAGATCTCTCTGTAGTGGTTTACAATTCACAGTGCAGGTTTCTTATTAATGCCACTGGCATAAATGACTTACCCAGAACTTGAGGTTTGTATTACTGTTAAAGGTGAATGAAGTTCTCTGTTCCTTTTCCTTTGTCTATATTATCAGACTCATACAAACCTGGGTGTGGGTTTTGGACTCTTTCTTTTTTTACTTACTGGTGTTATAGATTCTGGTCATAGGAATAATGCTGCTGAAGAAATAAGTAAATAAATAAAATAGTGGTGTAAAGCTTGCATCTTACAGGAAATCTCAGCATTATTGTGCATAATAGAGTGACCTTGTTATGCTATTACATTTAAAGTTTACAAGTCTAAATTCAAAGGTAACACACACACAAAAAAAGAGAATCTGATTCTCACATCCAAATAATTGAAGCACGTCAGCATTTACAGTCTGTCTCTCTGAAGCCTGCAGTTGTCATTTTGCCTTATAACCTTTTCTTCCCGTTGTAGCTGAGCCCTTGCTGTGTAGCCATGTGCACGTGGTTCTGTTTCCTGTGAGCTCTGTGTGAGTGGAGTATTTGCTTCCCATACAGGAACTGTTGTAAACAGACTGGTCTCTGTCAGAGGGAGTCACTCAGCACTTTTAGCTGATTTGCAGGCGTTGAGGCCAGCCTGGAGTTCTCTGGACGAGTTCAGCTGTAGTGATGGATGCGGTAATCTGCTGCAGCAGGATCTCTACATGTGCATTTCCACAAGTGGTGGGTTTTGTTTCATGATACACTGAAAGTCATGAATCACAAGACCTCTGTGATGCAGGGGGGCATCAGAGATTCCACAAAATGCCCTCATGTTTTATCAACTGCAATTTCCTGTGTGGAACCCCATATCTGTTTTTACAAGTGATACAGTCACTTGGTTAACGTGTAAACTTGCAAGAGCTGGGAACCAAGCAACACACCAAATGCAAATTTAACCTGTGGGTTTTTCCTAGGCCAGTAGGCTCATTCACCTAGCAGTGGCTTTAAAATATTCATAAGTGCTTTTCTATTGTCTACAGTATCAAAGGTAGTAGCCACAAAATAGCATTTTTTTACCATAGGGCGTGTAGGGTGTCTCTGCAGTAAACAAACATATGTTTGCCTTCACAGGAGAATTCCGCCAAGGAACTTTAGAGCACAGCAGGCTTACGCTCTGTAGTCAGAAACTTTCTGCAGAAGGTTCCTTCAGGGCTTCATTGCCCTTGGGTAATTTGTGGCATCTGATTGATTTTCCACTGGCAGCTATATATGAAGATGATGCTAACAATATGGCAAAGACTTTGGAAAAGTGTCAGTGAAGAGCTGATCAGAAGCATGTGAAAATGTACACCCTCAGACTGACTTTAAAAACAACTTTTTTTTCACATATAGAAATTCATATTCTTTAAATACGCATTCAACACCACAGTCAGTGTAGACATATCACTATTCCAGACTGTGATATGTACATCAGGCAGCTTTTTTAAAAGTAACTCATACAAAATATTATTTATTTAAGCAACCTTGAAAGCAGGGTTTAATTGCTTATCATTTGACAGAGCTTACAATAGAAAAGAATTTGACATCCTTACTCATGATGAGTGGTACTTTATTCCACAATTATTTCTATTCTTTGTACTGAAAAAAAAGTATGGCAAGTCTAGAGCTATCATAAACCAAGAAGAAATATAGCTTTTACACAAAGACAGCTTCATACCTACTGTTGTCAAGAAACAGAGGTTTGCTAGGAATGCTTCAGGTAACATTAGAATAGATTTACAGGAAATAATGGTTGATTTCAATTCTTCTATTGCATTTAAGCAGCATTTCAGCATAAATCATAAAAGGCAATGGGCTACTGAATATTTGTATTTCAGTTTCATTTTGCTATAGCTTGAACTTGAAAATCAGAAGCATATGATACTGTACTAAAACAACCGTTAATAATTAGAAAAATATTTTTGACTTTCTGAAGTGTTGGAAGCTTTCACCTTTGCTGCTGCTGCATTATGGATAACCTGATCTGTTCTCATTTTACAGATTTCTCTGTCTGGGGATTAAGGTTTGTCAAATTGCAGGTGGCTTTACTAGAACATGAGTTCCATCCATACACACACATCTGCCCTGGTACCTTTTTGCTGAAGGATACTTGGATAGCAACTTTTCCATGTAGTGCAGAGCACAGTGCTGAGCTAGAGCCTGCAGCACAGAGCATCATCTTCTTTTTTAGTGTCACCCAAGAAGGCTAAGTTGTGAAGTGCTGTGTGCACATCAACCTACTAAAATTCACAGAATCACAGACAATCGGGTAAGGAAGGACTTCCGGAGTTAGCAAGTTTGTAATTGTGCCCCTGGCAAGATTGTTTATAACTGTTTTCATAAAGAAAGCTGCTTAAAGTCTAACCCAAATCTAGCTACCACCCTGCTAATGTAGAACAGACGTGAAGAATCCTTTGCAGCATATTTTACATATTTGGAAACATTTATCACATCTCCTCCATTTTCTCTTCTCTGCACTAACCCAGTTCTTCCATTGCTGGTTAATTTTTCTAGGGCATGGATTATTCTTTTTGCTTTTTCTGGCCTTTCAGCAGCAGATCCAAATCTGTGCTGAAGTCAAATGCCCAGACTGAATTTACTATCAGTGCTGCTGAATAGAGTGAAAAGATAATTTCAAAACCCTTTATATATGTCTCAGGATTATGTTTGCTTTTTTAGTTACTAAAACCCATATTGTTGATTTTGCTGCCACTGAGCACACATTTGTGACTTGTAGCTCTGGAGATGACTGTCATTGTCACTGAAGGCTGCCCCACTTTAGAAAGTTAAATCATCAATTAAATTAGCTAAACATTTATATTGCTGACATCTGGCCAGCAGAACAGATGTATCTTTGTTGGAATAGAAATCCATAGAAATCAAAGGTCATGCTCAGAATAAGATTATAGCATCATAATCTCATTACTTGAATTGGGAGGGGGATGTTTGGATTAAAAAGAGAGAGAAGTGGAATGCAGTATACACGAAAACTGGTATTTGTTACAGAGCAAAAGCAAATAGAAGAAATTAGAGGAGACATGCCTGATTTGAACTTCAAAACAGTGAAAATAGCATTTCATTTCTATTTTTATTTCAAAACACATCCAAGAAAAGGAATAATGTAGATGGAGACAAAGAGACTTCTAAGTGCTTTTCTTTTCAGAATTTTTCCTAGTGAGAGATGGATGGCAGGGGATTTTATGCCCTGAACAGCACTTATAAGTGCTTTCGCTTTTTTAATACCATCCTTCGACTGAGAAAGGGAGAAGAAGAAGACGGCAAGGTGCCCTGACACATCACTTCTAAGTGATTTCTCTCCCAAAAGTATTCAAAAGACTGATAGAAGATTTTTTTTTCTGTTGGATATTTATTTTATTCTCTGACTTGGGAGAAATGTAGTGGGAAGATGAAGGGAGAGAGCTCTTGCTTGTGGAGGAGTATTAAATACCTGACTGTAGCTTTAGTTGTGAGGGTGATTGGAAGAATAACCATCTCTGTTTGGCACGGCATGCTACAGAATTTTATTGTTGTGTCTTATGTATTTCTCATTGTGGGTCTCCTGTTCCAAAGTATGCAGCTAAGCCTAGTCAGGGAGCAAATCCCAAGTCAAATTGTCTCGTGCATAAAGAAAGACAGTTTGGAAGGCAGGAGTCATTAGAGGGAAAGGATTTTTCATTTTAGTTATGAAACCTAATTTCTTTTCACTGTCTTCCCTCCTTTGCATCTCTAAAATATTGATAGAGGTTATAATTCCTGACAGTGATGTTGATTGTGGCATGCAAGTAGGATCCGACAGCTGAACCCGATAGTATGGTATCGTGATGGGCCTATCACATAGAGACAAGATTGGAAGGTGCAGCTGAAAGAGTGTGTAGTTGGTATAAATGAGAATCTTGATTCTGAACAGGCCTGAAAGTAGAGAAAGTTCATATCTGCATGGGAGTTTCACAGCTCTCAACCAAGTTCTGAATTTTAGCAATGGTATTTCTAGTGCCAGGACTGAGCAGCACTGTGTGATCATAGGGATACAGATGAGAAGGAAACCCTTCCTCAGCAATATGGCAGAGTACCAAGCAAGCACATGGATTTTAATCCTGCAGAAGATGGTTCTGTCTCCTGTTGCTTCATGGCAGATCCTGCCTTTCCTATTTTGGAGTGCTTTCCATCTCTGGTATTAGTGATGACTCCCATCAGACACCTGTGGTCTCACTACTGATGGCTGATTGATCATACATGCAAGGCAGAGAAACAGCCTTACAAACCTTTGATCAGTGTCCTTAAGTAGAATATGTTTTATGCATTAAATTTGACTCAAGGATTTTAGAACCACGGACTGCTTTCTCTTTAACGAAAGTTTCAGAGTATTTGAAAACGGAGGAAATTTTTTTGTGCACATCTATACTTTGTTAGTTTGGAGTCTTTTCATAAACCTTGTTTCAAAAACAGTTGTTCTCACTTTTTCTTGAAGTCTTTCCAGCTGCTGATAGTGTTCAAAATAGGTCTGTGCTATGTAGGATCAAAACAGTTTTGGCATTAAAATAAAACACAGCATTTACTGTTTTGTTTCAACAATAAAATGGGAAATAAATGAAAAATTTTGGAAAAATAATTATATTATCGGATAGGCAGTACTTTGGAATTAATTTGCAAGGTGTATTGGTTATCTCCACACTTAATTACATTTTGATTTGAAATGCATGGATGTGGAAGTAAACAGCAATGTGTTTAATAGTCATTGTATCTGGGTTGCCCCAAATAGCATTTAATCCCCCTATGTCAAATGGTTTGTGGGCAGAAGGGAGTCCTGGGAATATCAAGGTAAGATAACAGCCATGCTCTTCCCATTTAACTTGTTAGTCAACAGGTAAGAAGAAATGTCTTGTATCTGGTCAGCTATTCATGAGCAGCAGCCAGATGCTTTGCCCTTTCCAAATGTACTCTGAAGAGGAATGAAGCCATGCTCCTTGTTTTGCCCATTAGATAGCATTATCTCTGTGGAATGCCAATTCATATCTCCTTGTGCCGTGTGTGGTTCTCACATATGGGATTTTAATAACCTTCATGCTGTGCTATGAATTCATAAACAGGGCTTATAGAGGAAAAGCACCACAGGACTTTATTTTTTAATTATTCCTCTTTTGAAAAACAGGGTCTGCAGGATTTTTGCAAGGGTCTTGTGACAGAGTCAGCAATTGTTTTGCTGCTGCAGTGAGGTTATTCCAAGAGGAGGGGATAAATAGAATATTTACCTATGAAACACTTTTTCAGAATTGATTTTCAGTATCCTACATTTCATAGCCTCTATGATTCTGCTGTTTATAGTTGGAATTTTGAAGGTCTGATTGTATGGGAGTTTCCCCCATTTTTCTGGAATGTAATGTGCATTGGATTTCTTAGAACATACCTCTCCTCCTCATCCCTCCCCTCTGTCTCAGCCTGTGAAGCCCCAATTTACTGCTCAGTGGACACTAGCACATAGCAGCAATCTTCATTTCTTTTCTGAAAAAGACCTATTCACTCTGGATCAATGGGGCTTTTTTCTTTCTTTTTACCCCTCTTCTCCTCGGAGTCCATTTGAGCCGCCACTTCTGCATCTCGGCCATGTACCAGTACTGGTGGAGAAGTACTGTGAGTTAGTAGAGCTGAAAGGAATAACAAAAGCTCCCAGCACTGGGCTCCAGGTATGGCATGGTATTTATCACCTTGTATTCACTCAGTCTTAGAAAGAAGACCTGTGAGGAGGACTCAGTAAACTTGGCTTACTCTACAAATATCCTACAAAGTAATGAGCCTAAACTGTTGGATAACAGCCATTTAGCAGTGCTGATGCTGGCTCACACACGCCAGGAGGAAAATTGCACCCTGTTGACTGCCCATACTCTGTGCCACAACCAGCTGGAACAAACCTGTGCTTAGGATCTCAGGTCATTCTGGTTTCCAGTCTTGTAACTGTGCCTAATAATATTTTATCTGGAATAAAAATTATTAGGTCTGGGTTCTATGCAGGATTCTCATAGGACATGCAGATCAAATCTTTAGCCCATTTTCATTTCAGGAATGTTTCTCTCTCCTGCTGTATTTTGTATGATTGTGTGTGTAGCAGGCAGTAAAAAGAACCAAGAACAGACAAGAAAAAGAGAAAATAATTTTTCACTAATTATTCAGTTTTCAATATTTTGTTGCTGGTTTTAGTTCTTTTATTTTTGGGGGGTTCCCCACCATATTGAATAGTCCTTGCTATTAAAACTGTGTGCTGTCTTTCCTTAAAATTCATTGGTCTTCTCCTTGGTCATCAAAGTGACAGAACTATAGAAGTACTGAAAAAAATATGTTGGAAATAACCTCTGGAGACCATCTTGTCCAATATCGCCTATAAATAAGACTAACATCAATGTTAAGTCAGGTCTGCACCTCTTTGAAAATCTCTAGGAACAGAGACTCTAGAATCCTTTGGGCACCCATTCCAAAGTTGAATTGCCCTCTGTCACAAAAGTGCATTCCTTGAGAAAAGGATTCTTTTTTAATGGGATATATATAGTCCATCAGGTTTTTTTCCTCAGCTCATCTGCCTTGGTCTTTTTTAGCTGTGAGAACACTGTGAATGTCTGACATCATGTGTGATGGGGTAGCTGAACACAGACACAAAAACTTCTTTCTACTGCATCTATAATTCTTCAGTCGTATGACTCAGAGAGAGGGGATGCCAAAACTTGCACATTTGCTTTATAAATATTTTCTTAGAATTAAATTAATACTTAATCTAAACCCTCCATCTCTCTGTCTTGCTCCTTTTGGTGTTGTTAATGCATATGTACATGTATGCGCTTTTTTTAAAGTCACTAAGCAGATGAGAACATAGGATTAACGTGAGTATGGAAAAGTTTTCCATTGTATGCTGTCCACAGAAATGAAGAAATGTTATTTCTATGCTTTTCCTCAGCATAAGCTACAACCTGGACACCTGGACATTTCCTTTAGATGATTGTTTTATAATTATTTGACTTCAGTGAATTTTGGTTTTTTACTCAGCTGCATCCTGTAGTCCCTCATACCAGCTTTGTGGCAGTGAGGTAGAACTTACCCTCCCAGTTCCCAGTGTGCAGTTGTGAGCTGTTGATAGCTTGAGGTACAACAGAGCCTACAGCATGGAGCAGCACTGCTCCAGAAGGAGAAGGAAAGGAGTGGCACAACTTGTCTGCTTAGAAGGCAGTTATCAGTATTCCATTATCTTTTCCCTTTTTAGGCCCTCAGCTGAGATGTATTTTGCCATATTCATAGTGCCAGCAAGCCACAGCAGGCAAATGCTCTCAGAGGGAACTGATTTTCTTTCTCATATTTCTGTCCCCAAGAACCCGTTTTGTTGGAACCGTGGTAGTCACTGCTGTATCAGTGTGAGTTACAGAGCCACTGATGAGCTTAGGTGTTGACCTTTACAATTGCTTTTCAAGTTACAAAGATCCTGCTGTCATTACAGTCTTTGGGAACATTAGGAATCACAAGCTACATTAAAGTCAACGATGTAAAAGAAGAAAACAAAAAAACCCTACACAAACTGTGTGCACTCACAAGCAGAGTGGAAATGCTGAATCTGATGCCAGCATGGAAGCTAACATGGCTTCCAAGGCTTCCATCCCAGAGATAGACCTGGGGCAGGAAATAGTTTCAGTAGTAACCAGGGAAGTCCATCCAGCCCAGAATATCAGTATGTGTGCTCACACACAAGGAAGGAACACTGTAGTCTGATTTCTTGAGTAGATATATCAAGAAAATACTCTCCATTCTTTTCGTGGGTTGAAGCAGAATCACAGCTGAAAGGCCTCTACTGCTGCCCAGGCAAAGGAGCAGCACCATGATCTTGTAATCTTGTCCATCTATGAACTACAAATTCAAATTTCTCTTCCCAAAATTCCTATGTTAGGTGAAGTCCCCATGAAGTCTTTGGTCATGTCAGTGAGAGTTTTGCTTTTAACTGTAATGGAGGCAGTGAATGAGCCATAGATTAACCCGAAAGTCTGTGTAGAGGTACATTTCAGTGCACCTTTTGCAGATGTATGAAGGACTAAAAATTAATTTCTCTCTTAAAAATTTAAATTATAGGTAGAATAGCTATATGATTATAAATAGCTCTTTTGGAAGCAGTGTTGTTTATATCTTGCAACTATGTCACTGTCAGGCCAGACTACATAGTAGAGAAAAGATTGATAGGGTTTATTATTTTCATCTTTTAATAAGATTTTGTTTTGCAATTGCTTTTAGTGTGTTTCACCTCATAACTTACCACCTCATTTGTGTGTGTGTGTTATTCAGCACGTTGGGCCTTGGGCTCGTTCTGACCTCTGTGCTGAGGATGCACAGACCTGCTCAAGTCCCTCTTGACTTCAGTAAGATTTGCNTAAGATTTGCAGAGGCCTCTGACCTCCAGGGCTTTTTTATTCAGTAAAGGCTTTTAAGTGAGGGGTAAATGGGGCTGGTTTGGGATGTGGCAGGAGCAGAAGTTGAACTGTTGAGCTCCATGAGTAAGGAAAACCAACACAGAGGATCTTTGAATTATTTACAAGTCATTTAACCCTGGTCGTTTCCACTTGAGTCTCTTCTTACCGAGTTATTGCAGATATTAGTCCATGGTACAAACTGTTATCTGCACAAAATCTGGACTGGTTAAAAGGTGGTTAGTGGGCATATGCACCAAGGCAATGATGTAAAAGAAATCAGAAGAGAGTATAAGTACAGTCATTTCTTCTTTTGAAACAGACCTTTAACTTCAAAGTTTTAAAATATACAGCTATGCTTCATAGCTTTCATTAATGACTAAAAAAAAATGTAAAACGTATGTACCTAATTATTTAAGCAGAACTTTCCAATCCAGGTTAAATTTTTATCCTAGTGCCCATTGTCATAGTGTTTGAAATTTAAGGTGTCTGACAAAATGATGATTTAACCTTGTACCTTTCTGCAACTGAAATGGCTTTATGATCTAAAAAAAAAAAAAAAAAGAGATTTAAAAAAAAATTTTGGACTAGCACTTTCTAAGTTAAATTTTAACATGAAATTACATTTTTAGAGAAAATTTTGAACATTTTTACAGATGGCAGTCATAGAGTGTTACTGCAAATATTCCCAACATACCAATGAGGGGAAATTGAATGAATGTGGCCAGAAGCAACTATGTATTCTCTTCTAGATAAGGCGTCCTGCAATTAAAAACACTGGACTTAGAAAGCTTCTTAAGGCTTATTTTGTCAAATGAAAAATGCCACTGATTTTAATGCTATTGTAATAAACCTTATTCTTATTCCTGGCATGGATGTTATTTTTTTTTTTTTTAATTTCAGAAAAATGGATAATTAGCATTTTAGCTTATCACTTTCCTTCCATGCATACAAATAATTTGACAGATAGACCACCAAGAGAGACAAAATTAAATAATAGGTCTAGACAGCATGGAACCAAAATAAATTAGAGGTTAGGCTTCCAGCCAGTTGGGTGGGTTTTCATGGAAAAGAAGAGGGGGAGGTTAATACAAGGTAGTTTTTCTGACTGTTTTTGCTGCTTACCTTGATATTGTTTCCCCATATCAAATCCCAAATAAATTGACTTGAAATAAGACGTGAACTTCATATTAGAAGTCCCCTAGTTTATTTCTGAGTCTAATTTTTTCAAATGTATTTAGATTAGAGGCCTAACAGGCATTTCTGTGATTCAGCCAAATAAGTTCCTAGATAATGGTCCATGATGAATGGTGAGTGCTGATAATAGGAGGTTATTAGAAAAAGCAAACTTGGAACAAATCTGCTGTATACATTATATACTTTACTGCCATCTGTGGGTATTTATAATAAATACAAATTAAAGTCAGTGGTTAGAGAAACCAATCTTTTCCATATGTGTCAGAATTCCTTAGATGTAGTCTTCCAGTGGGCATCTTCGTAGCAGGAATTCTCAGTAATTTTTTTGCAGATACTTTCCATTACTTGCAAAGGAAAAACGGTTTTTGTGGAGAGAGTTCTTTTGGCCTTGGTTGCTTTCAAGGATGTCATTCTAAAGTCCACTCTGTAAAGAAGGATTATGTGTTACATGTTACCTCTGCTCTGCTGCCACACACATTATTGGGTGTGAAAAATTGTTTATGTCCTTTCGTTCTGAGATTCATTCACTATTCAGCCCATGTGCTAACAGGACGTTCCTCCCTTTTATGTCTCCTTGAGTTGTGACATTTTACCTCCTTGTGGTTTGTATTGTTTGCTGAGCAAATATGTCTGTATAGAGAAGAAACAATTGTTATCTTCCTTATTACTAAATGCAAAAAGCAGAAAAGAAATGTGATACAGACAGAGAATTGCCGAAGATAAATTAGAGCTAAATATTATGATACTAATAACCTGCTGAATCAAGTGACATGTTTTGCTGGTAGCAAATACATTTCTGCAGCAGAGTGACAAAAGGGGTGCCATTGTTAGGATCAGCTGGTTATGTTTTGCTCTGAGTTGTTTATGCTGTTTGATGGACAGTGTCTGCTTTACATTGTGTTTTTCCAGTAACTTTTGTGCACAAAATTCAAGAGTCATCACGTAGTACTGAGGGCAGGTGGGCAATGTGGTGTTAAGATAAATGACTTACTGGATTCAGCATGCAGCTAGCAGTATTTGGTTGGAAGAATTCCCGGCTTTTGAACTATTACAAAGTCATGGTATTTTAAAGCCTGTGTATTTGTAAATGGGTGATAGATGAAGTGTCACAAATATTCTGGTTGTTTATGGTCGTCAGCTAAACCTCTGGGATGAAGTTAGGAATACTCTAGAACTAATGTAGTTTGTTTGTGCTTCCATTTTGTACAGCTGTGAAGTTAATATTTTCATAGGCTGTTTTTCGGAGTGAATGCTATTTACGCTTGCTGCATAGGGTGTTGCCTCCCTTCCATAACAATTCAATCCTCAACAGTGGATTGAACAGGAGCATTTCCACATATGTTCTTGGGTATACTTGGGTATAATTTTTATGCTGATTTTATTTTTATATATATGCCAAAGAGTATTCTGCTTTTCCTCCAATTCAGAGGTGTTAATTATGTGGATCTGAAGGTGTAGACATCTGCATGCCTAGGGATGTTGGGGTTTCTGGTTACCTACAAACTATAGTACTATATTCTGGAGTGAACATACCCATTTTCATTTGTTTTCTGCTTGGGAAGCTGGAGTGTAAAGGACAAAAGTTCTTCTCTCTGCCTAATCCTGAGTTATTTGATTGACATGTCTGATGAAGTTTTCTTCAAACAGTTAGTTTATAACCTGACAAATATCTTTAGGAGTTTTGGTTCTTCTTTGCGAGGTTGCATTCCCAAACATCATGGTTTATCTTCTTGGCTATATATCAGTATTTTGCTTTTTCTCAAATCCTCCTTCCCCTTACATGTTTCCCTTTAAACACTAAACTGCAATCTACCCTTTTGTAGATTGTCTGAAATTTTTTCTGTTCTCTCTTCTCTTCTATGTCTTTTTTCCACTTATTTCCTCCCCCTTTTGTGGATATCCATTCATGTTAATAAGAGCACGTCCCTTCTACCATCCTGCCTTGAGACAGGACAGTTTGCCAGGCACCTGAGGCACAAACGAAAATGGATCTTCTGCGGAGTGACCGAGAGTGCACATGCAGGACAGGTCTTCAGATCCTTCAGAAAACACCTTAGGGCAAAACTTTCTTCACCTGCCACTCAATGCCCAAAGTCCTTCAGAGCTGTTGCCCATCAGTCCTCCAGAGCTCTGCCTCTCCCAGATCTTTCTGCTGTACTTGAAGCACTGAGTCTGGCAGCCTCCTTCCCTCATTAACCCTCCATGCAGAGACAGAACAATTTCTCCCTTTCTTATTTACTCCCCACCACTTTCCTATTTTTAAGTATTTTTTACCAATAGAGCTATCTAGAGTTGTCCAACAGTTTATTATTCCAGAAGAAAATACTAGTGTAGGCTTGTTTAAAAGGTATCAGTTTCCATAAAGTTTCAGCTGGAAATCAGGAAAAATGAAAAAAATGAAAGGGATTGTTTTGTTAATGTGAACTACCATTGTTTCACTTTTTCATAATAAAGCAAAACGTTCAATTGGAGGAGCATTTCAAGTCCATTTTAGAAAATTATTTAAATACAATATTTGAAAAAAAGAAAATTAAAATATTTTGATCAAGTTGGACCTGGCTTTTTTTCAATTTTACTGAATTTTGTTTTATGAGATTATCATGAGGGGTATTATCTTTGCCTTTTCAATTTCTGCCTTATAATAAAGTAGTGGAAAATACCTATAAGACATAAAAAGACCTGGTTTTATTCTTTATAGATCATATATTTGATTCTTTCAACTCAGAGTTTTCTCACGTATATTTGAAGCATTTGGTTTTCAGCTCTTGGTATCATGAGACGTACTTGATTTTTGCTTTGTTTCAAAGCTGCCTATATTGTTCCCAATAGCAGCAGCAAAATCAACAACATTCTGATGAGCATTTGTTCTGCTGTATCTTGAAAGAGGTAGGAACTGGCATGGAGTTGTCTGGAGCTGTCTCAAAAGTGAGAAAGATGACACTGCATCACTTTGCACTGTGGTTTGTGTTTGGCAGGTTTGAGTTTCTGGTTTGGTTTATTTTTTTCCTTTCCGTGAGAATGAAAATTAAAATGCTTCAAAAATACACTTACTGATTGAAAGTTTAGATGGGGCAGGTGACTTTGGCACACAAGTTTCAACCTCTGCCCAAAGTCCGAACTTCCTTTGTTTTTCTGTCTTGTTACCACTGACATCAGGAATCCACAAGATACTTGTTGAGGCAAAGGGCTGGTACAGACCCTTTAAGGAGCTGTAACAAGAGCTGCAAATCGAACAGTTCTGTAACAACTGGGTCAGTGTATATAGAAAGACTTCCAACTATGGTTATTTGTTCAATCTCTTGCTGTAAGATTAGTCCCATTATGTGCCTCCTATGCATTCCCTTCCAATTCATTCAATTTAAATAAAAACTTTCTGCTAGAACTCATGTACATATCAGTGACATTCATCTAAATAAAATATCCCAGGCACTTGAGTCTCAGGAACAGTCTTATGAAAAAGCAGATCATATTCTCTTTATTTGGAAATGGGATGCATGTTGACATCAGGCTTATTTCAAAATAATGTCAAAATGTTAAAATCTTTATGAAATCTCTACATTAAATTTTATGAAGACAGAGTTCCTTGCTGGGATGTGATGCTGAGGGCTAGGACCAAAATCAGCTGCTGAAGGTAAAAAAAACACAATACTGCCATAGGGGAGAAGAGGGAACAAACTCAAACTCAGGGTCATCAGACCTGTCTTTTTTATAATTTTTATTTTTATTTCTTGATGGTAGTAATATAATGTAAGTTATATACAGTGCTATACTAAATTCGTAGTTCTTGCTGGGTAAACACAAGTACTATCTTCTTTTAATGTGCTGAATTTTTTTCCTAGAGAAGCCTGGCAAGTCTTTTCTCCCAGACAGAGGTCTGAAGAAATTGAGTAAGTGTAGATAAAACCAGCTAGTTTAATCACTGAAGCACAGGAAAAATTAAAATACATTTTTTGCTTGTAAAGTAGAGAAAAGCAATAAAAACAATGCCAGACGGTTAATGCCATTCTTGTACCTTTCATTTCAAAGACCTCAAAAGAACATCAAGAAGAATAAAGGCAAAATCTATTCCCTATTGGCATCATTATAAATGTTGTATCCTCTAAAACTCTAAAGACATCCAAGAAGAGTAGAAGAATAAATGGCATTGAAATAAAGAAAGTCTCTCTGGAGCTTTGTTCAATCGGCTTTGTTAGAATTCACTCAAATAGGGTGATTATAAGAAAAGATCTCATTTGTTTCAACATTAAAGGAGCAAATTAATATGTGGCAAGCTGCTAATAATTGCCTCATTATGTAGTGAATGGGCATTGCGTCCAATTTACAAAATTACAATCATATTGTTGAAGTAACAATTGAGAAAGTTTAGTCTGAGTTTCCTAACTATCTGCATGATTAGTTGTGGGATTCAGAGTGGAACAGAGATGGTGGCTGGAGAGAGTTCTCCAGTGCACCACTGGTCTATAGTGCTAAGAAGCCACAAGAGAAATTCAGCTTTTCATTAGTGGAAATTCCATCTGCAGATGTCCTGAGCTGGATTTGGTCCAGCCGAGGAGTGAATCTGGCAGTCTCTGCTGAGACCAGAGCTTGGCATGTGTCTGGTCTGTCCAGACATTGTTTTGTGGTTCAGAGACCTGGCCTGAGATCATCCCCACGTGGACCTCAGCAGATCTGCAGGGCTGTGCTTGGGAAACGTGATGCTGCAGGGTCTGTGCCATTGGGAAACCCACCCATACAGACGATTCTGTAGCTGGAATTTCAGTCTGTTGATGGAGATATTGGAAATGGTGGGTAGTTGTCAAATTTGGAAAGTAAGCAATTTTCCAAATAATAAAATCCCATGAGGAAGAGAATAATTTTTTGTGACCTAGTTTAGTTAGATTTGCTTGTGACCTTTTCTAATTCTGGCTGATTTTGTTATTTAATGATTTGACCTTTGATTCTGTGAAGTCACTTCAGTGCTAAATGCAAAGCTTTAATAACTAGAACTGTTTGATAAGTGACCTTTATTACACAGCTCTTTCTCTTTGCTAGAGAAATGGCACTGTTTTGCAAGTTCTAATTCACAGTTTTAATTATCTTTTCTATTGTCTGTAAGCTTGCACAGGAAATGGAAAGGTCAGACATTTCATTTTCCTTACTGATTAAAATATAAGTGTTCCTCAACAGTTACTATGTATCATTCAGGGAAAAGATGGGACAATTTGTCAGAACCATGCCCAGCTACTCTGCTGAGGACTTCTACATCCTTCTGGTCAGCAACAAAATGAACAAATTTCTAGCAGCAATAATAGCTCAGCCCCCATGGTGTTTAGAGGTGAAATAAATATCTAAGTACATGAAAAGAGAAGAAAAGGTGAACGGTTCTTAATGTTTTTATCTTTAGCTCATGTATGTATAATGCAAGTGAATGAAGATCTTGTGAGAGGTAAACCTTGACCTGATGTTCTGGGTCCATAGAGGATAAGCAGTAATAGCAGGAGTTTCTGTGTGGTCCTGCCAATCTGTGTCAATCCCACTGCTGCTGGACCACCTCTGCAGATGAGAGGGCAGCCTGGACTGCCTGGCAGACCCATTTGTATTGTATGTGGATTCATGTTTGTTACTGAAACCACCCCTCTTGTCTCTGGCACTTATAAACCAACGCCACAAGCTGGTGGCCTGGCTCCTTATGGGGTTCAGTGAATGAATATTAATGTGTGGTTTCTCATATGCTGAGGGAGATATGATGCAAAAAGATTATGAGGTTAGTGGGTGATTCTAGAGTCAGCGGAATATCTGTCATGGGTGTCAGTCAGTCTCTTAACTCTGTCTGGGATCTCTATTGGGAAATATGCATATTGCAACATGTAAAATCTCTCTACATTGTAAAAAATATTTATTGTGACATAGGGCTGGGAGGGGGTTAGCCTCTGACTCTGTTCAAGAAGAGCAGATTATATGTTGACCTAGTGCAGGCATTCAGTATTATGAAAGCACTTTATAAATTGGAACAAGATAAATGAATCACAACAAAAGAGCTAGAAAACCAGGGGACACAGTTGCAGGAGTGAGTGTACTCAGTTTATTCAAGCAGAACAGTTGCACTCACTGAATAGCAAATGTGCAATGCATTTCTAACTAAGGCCAGAAAATCAAACTATTCCAAATTTAAGAGAGCAGCTCCATTTTAATGGGGAAGGAAGAATTTAGTGAAAAAAGCAACACTGAGCATGAGACAAATTTAAATGGGACCAGATTTTTTACCAAATTGGCTTTTCCTATCTAGCAGTTTCATGTTCAGCATTTGTTAGTTTGAAAGTTCACCCTGAAAGCTATAAATTAATCTACTGGGACTGTAACAATTCACTTTGTGCTAGGATATGAGTTATGCCCGTGGATTTCTTTAGGTCACCCAGCCATGTCCTCATAATGTATCTTAGAGAGAATTTCTGTAAGTAAGCGGTAAACAGAAAGACTGCTGTGTTCAGCTGCATCTCCTGGGATTTCATCCCTGCTGTCAGAGGGCCATGCAGAACCACTCTCTAAAACTACAGCAGCTATAAAAATTGCATGGTATTGTGTAAAGGAAACATTGACAATGCTTTTGCATTCAATCAGGAATCTTTAGCTACTGATGAAATGAGGAAAGAATGTTTTCCTGAACCAGCCACATAGCAAAATCAAATCAGTCACAACAGAGAAATGAAAGCTTTGAAATTGTGAGATATATTGCAGAAGTCTTGCAGAATGCAAGTACAATAATTGTACTTAATTCAGTACAATATTTGTACCCAAAGATGAGATATTTTACCTCTTACAGTTTGGCTCTCTTCACATGTTTGTCTCTTGTCCTTGCATTATTCCACCTTATCAAATTCCCCCCTTATTATCAAAGAGTTTGATGTTTTGTCAGCAACCACGTCCTAAGGTTATAGTGGTCAAATGTAGGCAGGCTATTCATCCACATCAGCTAAATGAGGTGTGATTTTGAAGAGAAATAACCACAAGTCTGATCAGAAAAGCACCTAGCATCCTGTCAGAATAAATGTCCAAAGAACGTGAAGGGAATTATTCCTAAAAAATATAAAACTTAGGTCACTGGCTCCCAGTTGTGAGCATGACAGAGGATCAAGTCTGTGACCATGCAAAAAATTGTAGGTTATCTCTGACCTGAATGTTCTTCTGTAGGGGTTTTTTTGATGGCTCTAGTTTTCGTTTGATTTCAGTTTCTAACTGAACTCTTTATACAAACCAATTTAAATAGAGGGCATTTCATTTTAGTCTGTAGGTACAAAAGAATCAAAAGACATTTGCTCTTTATACTCTGACAAATGGAACATCAGATAGGTTCTTGTATCTCTGTTAGATAATTTTTTTTCTATTTTCAGTTCATATTGGAGTAATAGCACCCTAGAACATGGTCAGGAAATACTGTCTTTGACTTCAGTTTTCTCAAGATTAAGTTCCTAGTTCAGGTGTCACCAGCCCATCTGCCTCTCATTTCCATGGGTCATAACCATGTTGAGAGAAGAACACATTTCTCTGTCTACATCTCCTTTCCAACTGCAGCATTTTCTTACCATTTCATTGCTTCTTAGAGTTACATCTCCCATTCAACTTCTGTCACAAATTTGGGAACTATTCATTCAGACACAAACACGGTTAGTGTACAGTTAAATTTCCAGCATTACTTTTTCAGTAGCTTTTTTTCCTATTGCTGACAACACCCTGTTAAAAGAGAACCCATTGATCTAAATATTGTTTTCTGCTGCTTCTTTATTTCCTTGTTTTTTAGTAAAAAGAGTAACATTTAGAGGAGAAAAGGAATGATTATTTGTATAGTTGACTTTGCAAGGTGGGAACAAAGGCAAAGATTGGAACTGCCTATTTCACTGAAAAGGTTTGCATTCAGAGCTTTGTAGTGGTAGAGTTTTCAAGCAGCTCTGCCACATGGGGATTGTGATTTTTTTTTTTTTAAAGAGAAGCATTGCTCTTAATTTGTTGTACTGTACCTGTCTTTCTTTTAACTGAATTTTCAGTCGTCATGTTTTACAGAGAAAAACTTGCAATATATATTATTGTTTCCTGTCTTCCAGCCTCTACAGCTTGACTGTGACCTTTGTGCCATTGTTTCAAACTCGGGACAGATGGCTGGCCAGAAGGTGGGCGCTGAGATAGACAAGTCCTCCTGCATATGGAGGATGAACAATGCTCCCACAAAGGGCTATGAGGAAGATGTTGGGAAGAGGACAACCATAAGAGTGGTGTCTCACACAAGTGTCCCTCTACTACTCAAGAATCCTGAGTACTTTTTCAAAGAAACCAACAACACTGTTTACGTGATCTGGGGTCCTTTTCGAAACATGAGGAGGGATGGAAATGGCATTGTGTACAACATGCTGAAGAAAACTGTTGACAGCTACCCAACTGCCAAAATCTACGTGACAACAGAGAAGCGCATGAGTTACTGTGATGCAGTATTTAAGAAGGAGACAGGAAAAGACCGGTAAGTCTTAAACCTGATGAACAATTATAATTTTTGACATGAGTAAAGTCCATGCGGGATGCCAGCTACTAAATGAGTCCCCAGATATGTTTTTAATGGATTGTTATATGGGTTTGACTGTTATAAGCACTTGATGAGGCAGCAGCTAGGCCCCATTTACCCCACCTACGCTACCTTCTGTTCGTTCCATTTCTGTTGGCTTGAATCCCAAAAATATTGGATGTCTTCCTGAAATGTTTTCAAAGCTGTGTGTTGTTTTCAGCTCAATTTACTATTGATTAAATTGACATTTTATTTGAAGAGGATAATCCTACACAAACAACATTTCCAAATGCACAACCTCAGGATAATTCTGGATATTGTATTTTCTTCTCCATTGAGATTCACTGTAGCTTTTCTTCAAACACCGACCTCAGGCTTATGCATTATTTCTGTTTCTTGGTGAAAATGGCTTATCAGCGATACTGGAATAGATTTAGATTTTTACCAGTATTATGCTGCAATTCTGTTTTCCATGCCTGAGAATGTGTGTTTATTCTGCTCAAGTGGAGGCTGTAAGAGGTGAAAATGTGAGGGCCACTGTTTTGTCTAGCATGTTCAAAGCAGAAGCTGGATTTGTGGAAATAAGACCACAAATTTCAGAAATCTATAACCAAGCTGCAAAAATTCATGCCATGTGTTTTGGCATGGAAGAGCACCTGTCACACATACTCACTTGAGCTAACTAGGAAGGAGTTTCCAGATCACTGCTGTGCCTTAATATTAATTTTTAAATTTTCACATCATGAATTTGAGCTTGGGAAGGACTGTTGCTATTCTAACCAAAATAAAGATACCGATATTCACAAACAGCTTAATGTAGTCTGAAATTTTGACTTAGCTTTTGAAGTAGAAAAGCTTGTTATCTCGAACGTACTTGTTTCACTATGTTATTAAACTGTTGGAATTTGGTGACAATTGATTTTTCCTGCTTTTCAAACTACTGAAACATAAGGAAGAGCCTGCCCTTCAGCTTGTTCACCAAGAGCACATATTGCTGCTGTGGTTCTGGAGTTGGAGGGAGCTCGTATATCTCATAAGGGTGTCAAGGTTATCATGGCTTCTTTAGTTTAACTGAACAAACTGATGAACAGAGGCTAATAAATACACAAGATGCATTCTTCAAAAATGACCTTTAATAATCCAAGTCAACCTGTTTACATATTAATCAAGCTAAATATGATCACAGGTACATTATTGCATTGCTATACATAAATTTGTTTATATTGATGAGTCAGTCAGGTCACAGCGACTTTACAATACTTCATCAAAATCCTTATTGTGAGATCAGACCTTGATAAAATCTCCTGGTTTTCCTATAAAAAAAAAAAAATCTCATCATTCAGTGTCAAAGTATCCTTCTCTTCAGCCTGATCCATTAGTCTTCAGCAAATTAACACATCTCAAGTTTTTATAGTTACGCAATTAACACAATACAAATGCTTCTTTTCATGTTAATAGCAGATTGAACTTCTCTCAGTGCTTATAACAAAGTTCTTAAGCAGCCTAATGTCAAAGTGGCCCATGTTCTTTCTCCTTAAGTTTCACATTGCAAACAGCAGTAAATTTTTACAAGCCTGTCTCATGACCCATAGCGTTGTTTGTGCATGTGCATTCCTTAGACACCAAGGAAAAAACCCACCACTTCTCTCAGTGGCAACCAGGTAACATCCTTGTATCATCTACTGCAACTTTCATTTTTAGTCCTACTTTTCCACATCAAATACTTAGTGATATTTTAAACATCATTTAGTGCTTTTGTCAGGCAGAAACAGGGAAATGATTGATGCGTCACCATTCAACACCTTCTGTATCTCAAGAACACATCCTGCAGTTCCCTACTAATCGGGGACTTCAGTTTGGAAACTGTTTCATTTTCTGTAACATCTTCAATTTGCAAGACCTCTCTTCTGTTTCTAGGGAGGGTCATGAGACTGTTAGAGGTATGTGGCATTTGTGGAAGCAGTAAATGGAGAGGAGAGCACAAGAGATTTGTGGGTGATGAAAATACTTTCACACATTGTGCCAGGCTATTATGATGCTGAGACAGACTCAGGTTCCTCAGCCAAATATTCCTTCAGTTCCTCAGAGAAACATCAACCCTTGCTTGGAATATTAGATTGAACAGAGGTATGGTTCGACATGTTTCCAGCAAAAATTCTGGAAGAAAACCAATTTCCACTCATATTTTAAAATGTAGTGAGTGGAATGCAGCTACATCTATTTTAGTTTAATCCTAAAATACTGTCTTTCTGTACAGTGTATGCCACTAATGTATAGTAAGATTGCAACAGATTTCTAGTCTGTCGAGCCTTTAATGAGTTTCCTGTTTCTACTCTTTGATGTACAATCTTTTTAGGTAATTAGTAGGACTTTTCAGCATTTTCATCCTTGTGGTGCTCAAGTTTTTAAAGGATGTTGTGAGAAGCAGCTAACAGGTATGTGCTGCAGTCACTTCTCTACAGCAGAAAAGCTCTGGTCCTGCAGCACTGATGTGGGAGCTTTATCCCTGACCTCACTGGGTGCAGGTTCAAAATCCCCAGCTTTGGTATTGACAAATGATTTATTACTGATGCATGGAAGAAACAAGAATTGCCTTTAAATAACTTCCAACAAACAATGTTTATTTTGTAAAGCATTTTTTAATTCTACAGCAGTACAAAATACCTTCTGATATGGGCTATCCACATTGAGTAATTAACCTTGCATGAGTGTTGGGAATCTGGGGAACATATGTTCTTTCTGAGAGTCTTCGTTAGTGAAGCAGTTGAGTTCAAGGTGGTGAATGCTCATCCACTTTGAATAATTGTTGTACATAAATAATATTCATTACCAGACATTCACAATTTTTCATTAATGCATTTTAATTGGTACTTCCCTAAAGGGAGCATAAAGCTGGCAGCTTCTTCCAGTACTTCACTAATATCCTGGTGTATTATATATGTTGACTCAAGTGAAAGGATTTAAAGAAATATTAGATAATTACTAAATGTGGCATCTTTGTATGTACCTCAATCCAGATAAGTGTTTCTAAAGCCATCTATATCTTTGCCATGGAATACAAATATAATGCAATATGATATAATGACATTTAATTGGTAATAACAGAGAAAACAGTAGTCTTCATTAAAGCAGCAAAGCTAATTCTGGTCTGATAAAGTGCACTGAGCATCCCTAAATAGGTTTTAATTAGCTGGCACCAAAGCTGCACCACCCTTAGGGAGGGTAAAATTAATGAAAACTAGCAGCAAATAGATCAATGCTACTGGATGTTCTCGCCTTAGGTGAAGGTGATGAGAAAGAAAGGAGTGTCTTTTAAGGATCATTTAGAAAACAATCTGCGTTAAAAGTCACTTTCAATAAGCAATGCTAAAATAAATCTGTGCTAATATCACTGGAGCAGTCTAATATTTTCTGGACTGCGGGCTCCATTTGTGTTTGTACTACAAGCATCTCAGGCTAACCCCTGACAACTGCACCTCTGAGCAGTGCCTGTGATGGCCCAGCTCCACATCTCCTCTCAGGGCTGGCAGTGGGCTCAGACCACTCCTGTCCCACTGCACGTGCGAGGCACTGAGCCCCAGCAAACAGCCAGTGCTTTATGGGTGTTTGTGGTCACTCTCTTTGTGAGTAACTACTGAAAAGAGCCTTGTGAGCTCTGCTGAAGAAATGTGTCCTGAGCTCCTAAAATTCCCAGTAAGAGATGTGAGATGATGTTCTGAAACCCAGCCAGTTTGGTAGACAGTTGACTTTCCACGTACACTGTCTTAACTCTGACAGTGCCCATCCCATACCCAATCAGTTCAATTGAACATTTTTTGGAGATTAACTACACACATGTGCCTTCAGGAGGCAGGTTCACTGAGCCACATTTGCAGTCAATGACTGTTTCTGAAAGAATTCTGTCGATATCTTGGCCAGTTCTGAAGAAACTAAATTGTTTTTGTGCTTCTCTTCCAGAAGTTCTTAGTTTCCTCTGTTCATGCCAGATGGTGCTATGTGTTAGGTTGTGAGAAAGCTGTTTTATCATTCAAGGCAGAAGGATGCATCATTCTGATCGCTGACTTCTACATCAAGATTCAAAATTTGGGGTTGTGTTCAACCTGCCATTTTACTCAGTTCTGCTCACTAATTATTTATTACTTTGGTGATATATGAGATCTATATTATATCTCTGTCATTTAGAGCTAGCAAATTACATTCATCTAAAGTTTGGATTGACACTGTTAAGACAACTGCAGTCATCACAGCTTCACCTCAGCTAATATGTGGTTTTTCATGTGTCTGACTAATCTACATGAAGCTATAGTCTAGTAAAAATGTCATTGAAATGAATAAATTAAATTACATTCTCTGAGGTTCAAGTAGCTGCAAGTTCTATTGTTTGGTGATATTCTCTGTGAATTGAGGTAGTAAAGCTGTCAGTGTCCAGAACATCAGAGTTTTATTCTATGTTTCTGTTTGTTGGCTTAAATTAAATATTATAGTAAAATTTTCATTTTTACACTTGCTTCCATATATATATTGGTTTCTCTATCAAAGTTATTCAGAGGAAATATAAAATCTTAGCTTAAAATTTGCAGAAAACAATTTTTCATAGGGAAGCTGTGAACCCTGGCACCAAGCTTGGCTGTGAGAGTTAAGTTTGGGCACTTGGGAAGTACATTCTATCAGTGCTTTGTATTAAGGTGCTTTTTTAAAAAAAAATATATAACTTCTGGAAGATGAGTAAAAGTTCATTTTATTTTAAATATAAAATGAGCAGGGATAGGGAATATCAATATCTTTAAATTACAGAACTTTAGGAAGAAAAGGATGAAAAAACTGATTCAGACTGACTGAGGAAATGTATAATGCCTGTTGGAACATTTTTAAGGACAAAGATTAATTGTAGTTTACATCTTGCTATAGTCTTTATCACAATGATGTAATATCTGCTGCTGCATCAATAAAGCCAGCAAAAAGTTCTCAACTGCCTGTGACCATCTCAGTAACCCCAAAAATAGGTGTTTGATATAGTGACAATTTTTTGAGTACTTGGCAATGGATCTTTCTTAAACCATTGCTTGGCACTTCCATTCTTTCTTTTGATAAAGTAATTCCTTCAAAAAATGCTAATGGATTTGTCCATCTTAATTCATAAAGGGTTTAAATGGTTTCATTGTCAGTTAAGACTGCTTTATTACCTGAAAAAACAAGGGTCTAAAGCATGAAACCTTAATGAAATAAATAGATTTTTCATTATAAAACACTTAAAAGCTCAGCTTCTATTGCTATTTGTGGTCAATCACCAGATGGTTAACAATTGTTTGGGGGTTTATATCTGCTCTTCCATTTCCTGGTAAAACACCAGTTGTTCCTGAGTGTCCTACATTTATTCCCTGCAGCCCATTAGTAACTGCATTTATATTCTTTATGAAGATTTTCCTAATTAAAATGAACATTTTTCTCTATTAGGCAGATGGAACTCAATAGAAGAAGTCCGTTCTTTATTAACATGCTAGTAAATGCTGCTCAAAGCAGCAGCACTTCTGTTAAGAAACACAGCTCCTACTACATTACACTAATTACACAGTAAAGTGAAACTTTATTAAAAAATATCAATATTAGCTATTATTTTGTGATAAAGCTGTGGCTGCATATAGATTGGTGTGAGCTTAGAGACCTATTGATTCTGTAGTGGTTGCTGACTATAGCCATGGAGTTATTTCTTTTTAATTAATGATTAAAGACATGGAATATATAATCAGGATCTACTCTGTCATTGTGCATTTTCACATGTTCTTTGAATTTATCCATTTCTTTTAATTTATCACGTTTTCTTTAAGTGCCACTGGATCTGTTTTCTGCTCCTGATTAACTGTATGCTGAATCTTTATAGAGTGTTTGCTATAGTCCTAATTACATGCACAACTTTTTGTTCTGAAATTGAAATACTCTACAACTTTTATTGTTATGAGGGAATTGCTGACACCTCTCAGAAAGAACTGTACACATGGATGGGATTCTGGAGTCGATCCTTGAGGGTCCCTTTCAACTCAGCATATCCTGTGATTCTGTGATTCTCACATCCTGTGAACATCCACCTTTGGAAAGGATGATGTAAGTCACTGACTCATGCTGGCAGTGCCCTGGATTGCAGGGCTTCCAGTTTTGCTGCTGATAGTGAGGATATTTCATGGTTGCAAAGGAAAAATGTCTTGGAGAGAAAAATTAGCAGAAGCATAGATTTTGAATTAAGCCCTTGGTGTTCATCTACCATAGTTCAATGTTTTTGACTTTTCAGATCACAGTGTGTAAAACAGACCTTGGTGTTCCTAAAGGAGCTTAAAATTTTGAAGGAATAGAAATTTTTAAAAAAGGATAAGTTAATCTATTTTTTAGAATTCAGCCTTGCTGCCAGCTGAAGTAGTTGTCTTGAAGAACACAGAGTAATTACCACTGAAGTCCATACTTATTACCAGATGTCACATGGAAGTTCTTTTCTAAGATATATTAAATAGAAGATAAATGTAATGTTTCTATTGCTTAAGTGTGATACTTGTTGGTTACTGGTTACTGTGGGGTTTCTAATGGAAGTTCCCTAAAAAGCACTGAGCCATATTTCCAGTGCTAAGTAAAAATACTGCAATCAAACTGCAGGATATGCTCTGGGAGGTTTGTGCTACAGAGCTGCTGCTCAGGTGAGGATAGCAACTTTAGGAGACAGGGAATAAGACTCTACCATAATTTCTTGCTTTGGATAGAGAAGAGTTTCTGTACATCTGCCCACTCGCTAGCTAGTCAAATTTGTTAGAAAATACTTTTATGAGAGAAGCTGTATGAGAACTTAATTTGAGTATCTCTCTGCATGATATTTAGAAAAGATTGTCTTCTCAAAGCTTTGTATAAGTAGACACAGCAAAAGAAAAACTGCTTGAAAGTAGAAAAAGTTTAGCCTGGACTTATGTTTGAGAATTCTATCTTAAAATTTAGAAAGACTAGTAAACAAATTCTGCATGGAAAACTTAATGGGTAAGGAATCAAGCCTGTGTGAGACCCCACAGACATGGGTGGGAGGAAAACAAAGGGTAAATGGTGAATTTTTGTGACTCATTATGTTAATTTAGAACTCATTGTTAACTAGGTGCTTGCTTGTGCACATCTTCAATATGTATTTTTACCCAGATAAAAACAAGGCAGATGTTCTACTTTTTTTTTTTTTATTGTTCCTGTATCTGTTATCCCACATAAAGAATTTAGGCTGCAATTTCAGAACAGTGAAACTGTACAGATATATGGATTTATAGCACATGCCTTTGAAGGTAACTCAGGATTCATAGCAATGCCTCTCAGGGAACCTGATGTGCTATTGGGATATGCTACAACCTGTGTTTAGAAAACAATCACTCCTACACAGTTCCTGTGATACTCAACTTCTCTGGGCTTTTAACTGTGAGACAACTCTGCATTTAAAGAGTAACAGGCACAAGAGCAGCAGGTACAATTTTTCTCAGAGATTCACATCTTCAACAGGTTTTGGAACTTAGTAGAGTCTGGAAAAATGTAACTGTATCACTGGGGGATTTATTATGAATCTTGAATCTTATGTCTTCAAACAGTTTGTGTGATGTCTCAGATATTTACCAGCATGGGACTTAGTTTGGGTGTGCAGGGAAATACTTTTTAATACAGATGTTCCAAGATTCAGCTGTTCTATTTTCTAGACTTTGTAAGTAATTCCTGATTGTGGGGAGCGTTCAGTACAGTTGGTACCAGATGAGAGACACCACTCATCTCAGAACCTGAGCAGCCCTATCTGGTGCATTAGAATTCAGTAAACATGCAATTGCAGTAGAAGAAAAAGTTTCTAATCGCTCATATTTGTTCTTTACAAGTTTCTTGTTGGTGATATCCCATCCTTATATTTGGAGACTTCTTTTTCTTCATTTTTATTTTTAAATTTAAGTCGTCCCAGCACATCCTCTCTGCTCTAGTCCTACTGGTTACAGAAAGGAGGCATAAACTCCCTGTCTAATAACATTCTCTACATGATTCGTTAAAAATTTCAAAGCACGGGATTTTCTGCAAAGCTTTAAAAATTGCTGCAGATGATGTCACTAGTGTAGAAAAAGTCAGAGAAAGGAAAGAAAGAGTTAGCAGATGAAATTCTGAGAAACAAACATCATGCTTTTATCTTAACAATAAAAACAAAGATAAATGTCAGGAATATGTGCTCTGCGTTCAGTTTGCCCTCCATATGTTGTCTCAGAATTTTTCTTGAATAAATTCATTAGATTTGCTAGTATTCCTGTCTCCAAAAAGTGTCCCAAATGTTTTCCATGTGAGTATTTCTGAAAAACATTGTAGGTGTCACTTAAACCTCAAAAAGCCTTTGTGAGGCAAAGGATATTTGTACCTTTTTTACAACTTGACTTCCCTAAGAGAAAATTACACTGGGGGAAAGCAGAAGCTATTGCTGTGCAGAAATTCATGCCCATAGGGCTTTTTGAATATTGTATGCTTACCACGAAGGTGTTTCTATCTCATACAGTCCTGAATTAGGGTTGGAATGGTCTGGAAGTGCAGTATGAAACAAATTTCTGGTACTCTATAACCTGTTTTCAGCCAAACATGGTAATGTTATGGCATTCCCTTCTTAGGGAATTAGCAGTAGTCTCTTTTAGTTGACATTTTACAATCAATCGAAATATTAGGAAAACTATCTGAAGAGTATGTGCAAAGCAGCATTCCTCTAAAAGAAGATTTTCAGGTTCAATTTTTTCAAATACTATTTTGTATTTTATCAATATTCTGTGTCCATGCATTTTAGCATTCTTTACACACCTTTCTCTAGTCCATTTAGAAGTGTGACTAGTGTTTGTCATGTGCAGCTTTTTCTTTTATCAAGAGAGAATTGTGTCTTTGCAGGAGCTCAGTGGTTGTGGATTTTTGCTCGCTCTGACTTTATATAAGTGATGACACTGTTGAAATATGTTTCATGTTTGGAGTAGAAGCAAGCAGTGGTCCTTAACTCCTTGGGGCTAATTTCATGGTCTTAAATTGCCTTTACCTCCCCTTCCAAGAATGCACAGTGTTCGAGAGATCTGGATTTCAGCTTCGCTGTACAGAATGTGCCAGGGACTCTCAGCTGCAGTGACATCCCAGAGCCTTCACACTCCTGGAGGTATTTTGAGATTTGCTCATGAAGTGCCTCTTGGATATGAAACTTCATTTAACTTTATAGAGGACATCCCCAGGGTATCCTCAAGCTTTATGTACTGCTTAGATCTGTCTAATCACTTCCTGCCAAGCTACACTGCTTTGCTGGGTTAGAAGGAAGGCAGTGAAAGGATAGAAAGAAGGCAATGAAAGGATGAGTAACTAAAGCCAGTTCAGTGTTTATCAGTGGGAAATGTGGGATTTCAGGCACTATTTGTGGATATGGTTTAGGATGGTACTTGGTAATGATACATTGAGGGAAGCCTTATTCCAGTTTCCCTTCCAAGCTCCTAATTTTAGATCATTTGATAGTTCTCCTTTGTTTTTGAAATAAGAACCACTGGTGTCATATAAATTTGACCAGTTTCAGGATAGCAGAAGCAAGAGCAGCTCCACGTGTTTCCCTTAAACTTTTTTGGTCTGCGTTCTAGGCCTGAGACTGGCGTGTAATATTTTTCATCATTATTACTTTACGTTTTTCCTTGAGGCGATCACACTGATTTCAAAACCACGGTCATCATTATGCTAAAATGGTGGCATTAATACATTGGTCTTTGTGGGTAGATTATAATAGGAAGTTTCAAAATAATTGCCCACTAATATGAGAGGTGGATGTATAGTATTCTATTGCTTGTAATGTAACCATTAAAATAACAATTATGTGATAATGAAAGGACTCATTATGCTTTAGTTTATCTTTGCATAAAGTTAATAGCTAATGAAAACAGGAAAGATTTTATCTAATTACATTTTACAATAGTTTTGCTCTTCCCATAAAGAGAACGTTTTGCACAGAACTGTAGATTGGCATGCCTCAGTAAATCTCATGTTCACTCTCTATGTGCTTCAAGTTACAACTGTTTTAAGACCAACGGTTGCATGTTCTTTTTTATCAAATGGTACATGTAGTCTTCACAAAGAACATTTTTGAAACTAAGTTATCAGAGGGAGTCAAATTTGCAACTTGACTGTGCTGAACAT
Organism: Vireo altiloquus; assembly: GCA_013396875.1. Lineage (NCBI taxonomy): Eukaryota > Metazoa > Chordata > Aves > Passeriformes > Vireonidae > Vireo > Vireo altiloquus. Next base: position 121,758 of record VZRF01009226.1, on the reverse strand, counting down.
AAGTTTTAAAATAAATTTATTTTCTTCAAGTTTGAAGTGTTAGAAAAATGAAGGCAGCTTGACACTGAGTCAGTCAGTAGAATACTGTCTCTCTTTGTGTGAATGAGAAACGTCAAACAGGTACATTACCTACCACCTATGGTAATTTGTATTCAGTATTATCTACAAGGCATTGTCAGGCAGGTGAGCAAGTTCCTTTTGTGTTGTATCCAGAGGTGGAACATGCAAGAACAAATAGCAAAACAGGGCTTTGGCATGGTTAGAGAAACCTCTCATTTTGTATGTTGGGATACTGAGTTCTAAGTGAAGAGTGTTGAGTTCAGGAACACATAAATAGAGCTCCCAAATTATCTTCATGGCAAGAAGACTAATTAGATTTAAGACATTTTGGTGTTTTTATATACAGATCATACTACACTGATTTTTAAAGATGCAGTAAGATTGTCCTTCACTTTTCAATATTTTGCATATTTTTAAAACATAGTGATTTATTTGAATGTTACCTTTAAATGCCAAACTCATGGTGGTGGGAATTATATAATCTAATCCATTTCACTCCAAGACAGAATTAAGAGATACGAATTAAGCAGTTACAAATGAAATAGGCATTAAAACTATAATTGCATTAATTTTACTAGGTATTATGCCAAATTATATCAATAGAAAATGTCTTTGGTCTAATAGTGTGATATTTAATTAATTTATGTTCCAGTGAGCTAAATGGTGAGTTGAGTTTGTGAGCCACAGTGTACATGGTTTTAACATGTTCAGAGCCCAGTTACTGTCTGATACTCTGTTTGGATGGCAGGACAGCTCAGTACTTTCTAAGACACACATTGTCTGTGAGCCTTGAGGCCTGAAGTAGTTCCTGAAGCATTTCAACTTTCAAGCCTTCTCTTACAACTATCTCAGACTCCTCTGTTTGGATTAGCTAACTCAAATCACAGGCTGTAATGTTGTCACTGTGTTATGGTCAAAAACTCTTTCTTCATGCTTCTCCTTCACTATCTCTTTCCGATCACAAAATCACAGAATCGTTAGGGTTGGAAGGGATCTCTGGAGATCATCCAGGCCAACCCCTTTGCCAAGGCAGGGTCAGCAGAGCAGGTTACACAGCAACGCTTCCAGATGCGTTTGCAATGTCTCCAGTGACAGAGACTCCACGACCTCCCTGGGCAGCTGTTCCAGTGCTCTGCCACCCTCAGGGTAAAGTGATCTTCTTCATGTTGACATGAAACTTCTTGTATTTTAGTTTATGGCCATTGCTCCTTCCTCTGTCCTGTTACTGGGCACCACTGAAAAGAATCCAGCACCTTCCTCTTGGCACCCACCTTTGAGATATTTATTTTAATGAGATCCCCTCTCAGTGTGCTCTTCTCTGGACTAAAGCCCAGTTCCCACATTCTCTCCTCATAAGAGAGGTGCTCCAGACCCCTCATCATCTTTGTGGCCTCTTCTGGACCCTCTCCAGTAGGTCCTTGTCTTTCTTATCCTGAGGAGCCTGGAACTGGACACAGCACTCCAGACGTGGCCTCACTAGGGCTAAGAAGAGGGGGAGGATCACCTCCTTCCACCTCCTGGCCACACTCTTCCTGATGGGATACTTGTTTCTATATTACACTTTCCTTGCTTTTCTTGAAATATGTTTTCCTTCTCTGACATTTTTTACAACTGGACACAGCACTTTTCCCTCTTTTATTTCCTGCCTCATTGTTTGTAACTATGTCATCTATACAGCTTTCTTCTTTCAGCCTTTTCTCCTTTTACTGTGAAATGTATTGCCTCGAACACACCTCCTGTTTTCGGCACAATCTCTTTTAAAACAGCTCACAGACCTGCAAGGTATCTGATGAAGAGCAGCTTTTCCCTGTGTGCCCTTGCCCTTGGCCTTGCCCTTGTGCTTCCTTATTCACTTGAATCCTGGTGCAGAACACCTGAAAGTCTGCAGGTCTGGAACTGCAGATCTCAACTCAGTACATCCAGTTCTTAAAACAAAAACAAAATATCACAGTGGGGCGTAGAAGCTGTGCATGATTATTTATTGATGATTGTTGGTTACAGGAATTAAAACAGCAGGGAGCTCAGATTTTGATCAGAAACCAAGTGATTTTTCTGTACACTTTTTATTGTAAAATGTGAACATAATATAAACCCATTGTGCTCCTGCTGTTAAATGCTAAGCCCTGGCCTGACCTGCTGTATGAACAGTGCATGTTCCCTGTCACACAGGTATGTAGCTCTGCATATGTGAACATTGATTAAGGCTTGAAGCTGTTATAAGGCAACTTATATGTGCATTTAGGAGCTTTCATGGTTGCTTCACGTCAGCTCTCAAGTGTGCCAACCCCCCAGCACAGTGTGATCTCCAAGTGAAAAGCAAAGGGATCTGGGGAGTGCCTGCATGCCTGCCTGGTGCTGGGAAGCCTTTCTGTGGGCTCCCAGCACAGGAGCGTTCACATCGACACACTTCACGTGCTAGCAATGAGCAGAGTGCATGTGCTTTTCTTTTTTAAGCACTTTTTTATTGTAACAGTACAAGATAGCCAGCCTGGCAGTGACTTCTAGGTCTACAGTTATAATTTGTTTGCTTTTAGTTTTTGTAACATCACCAACTGCTGAGGGAATTGATGTTTAATACATTTCTAAATAAGTAAAACTAAAGTATAAATAAATAATGCCTGGTTTATTAGTCCAGGTGTTTTCAGTATTGCTGAAAGTGGTTTGATGACAGCCACCAGCACTAGCAGTGGAAAAAAACTTGATTTCACAGTGATTATTATCATTATAATAAACCATAATTGAAAGATTACAAAATTGATTCTTTTAAAAATTAATGTTGCGTGAGTGAGCAGGCTCTGTGGCATTCAGATTTTTTCAGTGTTACTTGGAAGGAAAGTGGCTTATTTTATTTCCTGGCAGAAAACTGCTGATTTTCAAACAATCACATTAGAGAAAACAGTCCCAGAGGGTTACAGGAGGCAACAGGCCTATGTCATTATGCTTTACCCTTTCCTGATGGGTTCGGAGAAGAGCCAGAAACAAAAGAAAGTTACATTCATTATTGAGAGAGCCTTGGGAAAATCTGTTTGGCCAAGCAATTTTGCATGAAACGAGTGAGAAAATATTTGACTGCAAAGAACATAAACTCCTTCCATCAATATGCAATTTTCTGGATCCATTTGTCCAAGTGATTATTAAGAACAGTTTCTAAATTTGCAGTGCTTTACAACTTCAAAAGGCTGTGAAAGCATCAACTAGTTAAATGGATGGAAGTGTTTTTTAATAAATAAAAAAAGACCAAAGTCAGTTGTAAGACAGTTTAAAGTGCAAAGTATTGAAAACAGCAGGAAACCTGAGGACCTGCAATAGCAATCATCTGCTCCAATCAGGAACATGGAAACCACAAATTTATCTTTGATGATTTCCTGTAAATATGCCCTTTGAGGACAGATTGCCCTGCCCAGTCTTGCGGAAAATGCTCAGAGTTACAACTCTTCTCACAGCAACATATGGATCTCAGCAAGCTCTGCTTCTCCATTTCCGAAGTCATTCTTCAGATGGAAAAGTCTGAGCAAAAATGTAGTGCTGCAAAAATGCTGGTTAGCATCCTTCAAGCTTTGTCAGTCTGACTGAAAAACACCTTTCTGAGTTGTTTTTTTTCTTGCCCATTTTCTTCAGCAAGGTCTGCCCAATTTTCAAGACCTGTTATCCTAGTGGAAATGGTTTTGTTGATGTTTTCATTCACTTCAGAATGTCTCGTATTTCTCTAGGATGCTGCAGTATACATACTTTCCCCCTGCCAGGTGTGTAGCAGTGTGTGCTGAGGGCTGGGGAAGGTACACTTGGGTGTCTCTGAGTGGCCCCAGGAGCACTCTCTCCAAAGGACCCCACCTGCAGTGTGACAGTGCTGTCAGGGTGGCTGTTCAGCGTGCTGGGGATGACTGTGCACATGGGGGGGCTGGTCTGTCTTTCTTGCCACATCTCTGTGGCACTTTACTCCTGGTGTTGTGTTATTGGGTCTGAACGCCTGGAATCTGGGCTGCAGCCAGCAGTTGTTACATCCTGGTAGCTTGGGGTTTCCAGTCAGTGACACATCTCAAGTTTATGACACAGATGTCAAAGAAGCCCAAGAAATTGAGGTTAGATGTGGCTTATTGTTTCTCCACAGAGAACATCCTGAACAGAGAACATGCTATTCCATTTTAAAGCTGATGTTTATGCACCATTTCACATTGTCCAGATACTTTGCAGTCTCTGAAGAAGTTTTCTGTGCTTGAATTTACGATAGATATATAGTCTACCACATTCAGTATGTGTGCTCTTACTTGATGACAGCCTCCTACTGGCCCTATGTAATGTTTTATTAAATAGAAGGACATTTCCCAAGCTCATCTTTCTTCCCAAGACTGAAGTCAGTGTTCTTTCACTAGTTAGGTTTCATTAATATTATTTAGCATTTCATAGTGCATATTATCCACAGACCTTAAAGCACTGCAAGACGTTAAATCAGCTTTAATTTCCCCATTTTCCTGATTGTAAAACTCATGCAGGGAGTCATTTGTCAAATTGCACAGAGGTATCATCCTGCAAGTCTGTGGCAGAGCTGTGAAGGTACCCCTCAGTTAGGTTTCCCAATTGTCTCTGATATGTGCTACCCTGACGTTCAGAAAGCACGAGTGTTTATTCGTACCTGTGTCAGTTCATGCTTACCTGGGATGGAGTTGTGAGTGGCCAAGAGATGATCATATCTGTATCAAGTGCATTTTTAGTGGCAGAAAGAACTGGGATTTCTCAAAAGAATTCACTAGAAATTCTGGGTTTCCTAAAATGTTGTATGACTAGAACTAGCTCTTGCGTCTTGGCCTCTGTGCAAAGATAGGCTTGCTTTGCTCAGCAGAGCCTTGCTTAAAGACAACACTTTGCAGGAGGGAGGGGTGATCATTAGATTTGGGAAGGAATATTACAAGACATGTTGGAGCACTCCATATTCAAGCAGTTGCTTTCCTGCCACTTCCCAGCAGTTAACATTGCCCATCAAAGAAAATTGCTAAATAGCTCTGCTATAACATTCTTCATTTGCATTAGAAATGGCTCTAAGCAATAACAGGATTACAGCCAAAAAGTGCCAGCACTTTATCATTCATTTATTTGATTTAATATATAGAGGTACCTATTTGAAACAGCATTTACTTTTCTTGAGCTTGTCATAAAACCCACTCTGAATGGAAGTGTTTAAGGTAATGATGACTCCGATTAATTCCCTTAGAACAGCATGACTGGAATCAGATACAAAATTTCTCTTCTCATTAGACATTTCTGAGCTGCTATGAGGGATCTTATAGCATGGGAGGAAAGAAATTAGCTGAATAAATCCCCATGCAAATAGTCCACAACATGCTGCTATTCTTATGCAACATGGTGAGCTGTAAGCTCAGAAACCTTTGTGGTGATGTCCAGATGGCATTAATAAAACCTGATGCAAACTTTTTGTTTTAGAAAAGGCAGAAAAGCCATACTTGCTGTGTGCTGCAGATTTCACTTCACCTGCACTGTGAATTGAATAGTGTTTCAGCTTTCTCAGCCAGCCATTACCACCTTCTTCCCCTCTTCTCACTGCCACCAAATCCCTGTAAATCCAAGCCTGGCCTGAACAGCAGATCTCTAATCTGTTTTTCAACATGCACATCCCCCACCAAAGTCAGGAGGTCAGATGTTGTGTTGCACTTTTGTTCTCAGACAGGATTGATACATGGGATGCTGTGTCAGGAACTGTCTTCTAAGAGAGGAAGATGTTTCAATTCATTCTAGGAAATTTGAGGGCTGGCAGCTAAGTTTTGCCGGTGTTTTATTCCTGTTTACATTTCTTGATCATCAGTAACTACTATTTATTAACAATGGACATTGCACAAATATAGGGAAAAACATTTTCCAAAGCACCTCCCTGAACAAATAACCTGTATTACATCTGAAAATGAAACAGTTCTCTGAGTAATTTTGGCATCTTGATTTTTTTTTTCCTACTGAAGTATCTGAAATTCCCATTTTCTTCTGAAAGCAGAATTGGAAACACTACTGAAGGATGATTACATTAGTTGAAGAAGCAGAGATTTTCTAGTAACATTTGTCTAAATTTCTTGTGCTGTTTTTCCTAAACATGATTATGAAGTTCTGCATGATTGCTGGTATTGCAGATATCTTAGCATTACAAAATGGTAGTAGTAGTAACTAAAAGAAAGGAATGGGTAGGAAGGCAATGTGATACAAAATCTTAGTGAAAAAAATTCTGAGAAAATACTGTTTAAAGTCAAAATTACAAAGTGCATGCTTTTCTACTGAGGACCGAACCTTCTGGTTTCAAATTAAAGGTTTACACAAAAGTTATGTCTGCTGTGCCTAACCTGCAATAATTGACTCCTCTAATTCCTAGAGGAGCCCTCTCCACTTAAAGTACAATTGAACTCCACATTACCTTAAAATGTTACAGTTTAAGAAGTTGTATCAGCCTAGCACTGTCCAGTGTGGAGTGGACTGCAGATGCAAGTGGAAACATTAGACCCTTTTCACTTTGTTTCCAGCAGCCATTCCCACCCTGTATTTCCCACATGCTTTCATTTTTTGCATACCTGTGCATGACAACAGAAGAGGAGAATTCAAAATAATATTGTGTGTTTTCATTCAGACTGGCTTATGGACTGGGTTTTCTTTTCTGCTTTCTCATCTGATTCTAAAAAAATCACCTGTAATCACATGTAATATCAAGGCTAATATAACAGCCTGATCTTCATTATTGTTTGAATAAATTTTCAGGAAAAAGTCAGAATTCTGCTGAACCATTACCTTATCTATCAAAGGAAAATGTATTTATAAGCCACTGTATGGAAGATAAGTTGTATCTCATCATGTGATCTGCACAGTTAGGGATTATAGAAGTGCTGGCTTTCCAGAATCAGTTTTTAACATTCTTAGTGGCAATAAATTTAGTCAGCAGTTCTAGAAAAGTCTGGCTGTAACTAACAAAGTGTGTGTATCTGTATTTTTAATGACTGTCTTGATAGTTTCATATTTCAGTTCAATAAAACATCTTCCACTCAGGGGAGACATTTGGGCGGGAATATCTCATGACATCCTTGCCATTCCCATTACCATCACTACACACTCAGAGTAATACATGTTTTAAAAATTGATTGTGTATTTACAACATAGATCATAGGGCATGTTTTCTTAATGGTGAGAAACTCCCAATGAAGCATTCTGTGATCTGGAGCATTGATTTGGGTTCTTTGATTTTAATGCTACAGAATACAGTCATAAAACTTTTAGACCCTTAATGTCATAGGGTGCAGCTTCTTGGCACAGAATGTAAAAGGCATTACTGCAGACAAGAGCCAGTGGAAACCAAGGGCTTTCATTAAACATATCTAACTCACTGAATTTGAATTCTTAACGTGTTAAATATAAAATCTGGAGCAGTTTATTGAAATGACATAAGGCTGAGATAAAAAATCCCTAATGCAGGTGGGCTTTCAGTGGGTCACTTTGGCAGTGTGGAGGATACACGTTTGGTTTAGAGAGCTCACTCATCTCACTTCAGGCAGTTTCCAGTAAGCATCTCTGAAAGTATTTTTCTGAAAGAGTCGTGTAAAGATGGGTGAAGCAAATTTTCCACCCCTTCTCAGCTGACTACAGATGATCTAGATGAGTGACATTGACATTTAGCACTTGGTTAGCAAAGGACAAAATAGTGGTTAAATGTCATGTGGTATGTTGTATCATCTAACAGGTATGTGCTGTTTTACTTGGTTCAAGGTTTTGGTAAAGGCATGACAGAGGTGATTTTGTCTTATCACAGCAGAAAGTTTAACTGCTTTATCACACTGTTTTCAGTCTGGTTGCCATCCTGGTTCTTAAGAATTACTTGTTTCTGGCAACATAAAACTGGGTCTGAAATTTAATTCTACCGTGGGTCAGAGGTAAAAACGGACAGGGAAAAATAAGTGAGAGAGGTACCGAAAAAAGAAGTTTGTTCAGATAGCAAGTGTTGGAATAGCTATGACGTATTTTTCCATAGATCCAGTTATACTGAAAAATATTGGGAAGCTTTTAATTGTTATACAGAAGTCCTACAACCTTCCAAGGTTGTGTTAGAGTTCGCTTGGATATAGAAAAGTCTTGACATTTCTCACTGCAGTGAGGTTACTGTCCAAAGTTACCTGGAATCCTTCCAGTGCAAAAATTGAGTTTAGAAAAGGCTGAAATTGCTTTGTTCTAGTTCTGTATGACTAAACTCAGATGGGACACTCAAGACAACAGTACTGTTGACTTAAGTGTGTGAGTATGGTTGGCAGTTTTAGTTGACTGCCTTTTCTTACGAAATTCATTCCTCCCGTTGGCACATTAACACTTGGCCTTCTAAATTCTTTGAATTGTTTGGGTACAGACTATTTTTCACTAAATTGTCGTTTCCTTTTTTAAGAGAAGGGGGGAAAGCTAATTGTTTGTGGAAATGCCTTTTCTTTGTTACAGGTAGACTGAAGCGTCTGCACTGAGACATCTTTGTTTAGAAACACACATTGTAAGCCTTTAGTAGACCAATCGGTTGGTAATTTGGCAACATTGGTGAGGACAGAGCTTGCTTTCTCTCCTGGCATTGTAATCTTACCCTCTGGTCATGCAGAGCCCTAGCTGGGTCAGACTTGCCCATGGGCTGTTGTGACTCTGCCGAGCACTTAAAGCTGTTACAAGTTTCCCTATGGGATGAGGGGTAAAGGGCAGAGCAGTGAACCCACTGGAGGGAATGAGAGAAAAGAAACTCTTTTTGCAAAGGAATAAGATTCCTTAAGCTGATGCTGGATTGTATTTACAGTGCCTGTTCAGACCTGTGTGACTAACCTTTAGTGGCGTCTGCCGTCCAGGAGTAAATTAACTTTCCCATCGGCCGTGAGCAGATTTTAGTTCTGGGTGTTACTATTCCAAATGTTTCCTGCTGCTGTTAACAAGAGTGCTCCCACTGGCCGGGCTGGGGCCTCAGGAAAGGCAGTAAATCCTTGTGAGGTTGCTGCCTGGAGCCCCATATCCCCCATCCCCTCAGCACGCAGAGCCAGTGCTGGGGTGTAGCAGCGAAGGGGATGGCAGCTGCCCCACGCTGGTGGGGGATACTTGAATCTCCATCACCTTCCCATGCTTTGCGGAGTGTCAGGTATTGCCACAGTGGTAGGATAGTTGAATGGAGAGGATCCAGCTCTGGCAGGCTGTTCTTCGTTGTTCCAGCTGTTCACAGCTGCTCTAAGGCTGATTGAAAAGACATTTACTCCCCTCATGTGAATAACCTTGAGGGATCAGAAAGTCAATTGTGCAAAGCACCTGCAGTCAGTGCCAGATGAGTGTCTGGGAGCCACTGCAAAGGCGACTGACGTTCAGAAGAGCTTTTTGGGGGTGATTTAGGGACTGGCAGGTGGCTACAGCACCTCAGGAGAATTTATTGCTGGTGAGAGGGGTGCAGAGGTTACTTAGCACACAATTACTGGTATTTAAAAGCTCTCTTTGCACCTCCTTTTCAGAGCAATACTGAGCATACATCCCCCGTAGTTTTCAGTCTGTTAGTTCATCTGTGAATGAACCAAATGTTATTGAATTGTAGTTCATTAGTTCCATCTGGTGCCAGGGTGGGGAATGGAGACCCTTTCTTATCTTACAAAACATTTTATATCTTTCCTGCCAAGCTTCTCTACTGAATAATAGTCAGAGCCTGAGGCTAACTAAATGTAAAGATTTGGAATTGTTTCTCCACTGGTCTTCCCACAGATACACACTTGGCTCCCTAGATCTGGCTGCTGTCTAAAGAAATTAAGACCAACAGTATTTTAGTTAAAGCAGTAGTACACCATATGCAAGGCCAGAGATGCTCTGTGTGATACCCACAAAATTGGGTACCTGTCTGCTTTTTTTCGTTCTCTTTAATCGATAAAAATACGATTTCCCTCTAGTTCAAAGGAAATTGAATTTTCACATAGCAGGGGAAAACAAATACCCTTCAGCATTGCTATCAGTGAATTGGGGCACCAGATGTCTTTTAAACAGGTTCAGCATATTGTCTCTCCATTTCCAAGTCACTCTTTTATGCTTCTATTTATTGTAGGCAATTATGCTTTGACCCAAAGACATAATCCTAGTGGAATTAAAAATCATGTGACCTCTTTGTATAAAAAAGCTGAGTCTGATTTTATGAAAAAGAAATGTAGAGAATGAATCTAGTGGGAAATTAGGCAGTAGTATTTGATGACTGTAAATGTATTTATTTATAACAGCTAATCTTGGTGGAAATGAAGAAATAAGAAATAATTAACTTTACTATTTATAAAAGAGTCTCTTTTATCCACTGTGTAATGCAGTCACCTCCAGGATGAAATGCAATGTCTACTAAAGAGAATATAGACATTTAAGAGAGAAAGAAAAGAGCAAATGTGTGTTTGATACAGTGAGGAAAATGTAGCATGGAAGGAAAACATTTACATGAAAATGCTGCCCCTTCTAGTTGAAGACATATTTTTAACTGGTTCTTGTAATTATTCAAACTGGAACTTGGTCATAAAAGTAAAATGTTTCTGGCCTTGCAAAATGCACTCTGACATTTTTAATAGCTTCAATACAGAAAAAGCACTTACTTAACAGTAAAAAAGAACACTTACTCTCAAGAAGATAAAGAGCTTCATTTTCCTATCACAAAGACCAGCTTTACTGATGATGTCACTGAAGTTATTGCAGACTTAGAACAGTGGAAGTGTGGAGGAATTGGGATGATCACTCCAGCAGCACTGGGACAGAGGTAAGAGTGCTGCTCATTGAATTAACAGCTCTTTTCATAAGCCCAGAGAATGAAGGAGTAACGAAGAGGCTGCCTGGCTGTTGATGAATTCCTGACTGTGTGCAGTGTATCCTGGAGCTCCAGTTAAGCCTTTATATACCTCAAGAGAGAAAGAGAGTGAATGATACAGTAAAGAGCGCTTTGCCAAACAAAATAGAATGATCCATGGGATTGCTGCACTATTACAAGTGTCAGCACACAATTAGGAGTCAGTTTATATATGCAAAATGTTTTACTGTGCTTGAGTAAAATTTAGGGTTTTTAACAGGAGACATATTGAAATTTAATCTACCACACCATCTGTGATACATGTACTCCAAAATTCTACTGCTCATCTTAGATCACTAAAGTTAAATACAATATATGCTATTTTACATATAACTATTACCCTCAAACCAATCCACATTCAGACAGTAATATCTAACTTAGATGCTGACTGAAAGTCAGAGGGAGGCTCAGTCTTGATAAACTGAATAAAAGCAGCAAACTGATTTTAGTATCTTAGTATCATTGATTAAATATGTGAAGCTAACTAAGAAAATAATCTGCAAGGAGAGATGTTGTGATAGTGGTCACGTTGTGTCATCAATTTGTATTAAATGCTAGGGAAGAGAGAGAGACAACTTTGAAGATTTGCTTTTCATTATGGTATGAATTGATGTTCAGCTACTAAAATGAAATCGGTTTGCATAAGAGTTATGACTGTCAAAAACCATTTGGAATTTTATTCTGTGCAGAGAAATTAAAATTTTGAGTGATTATGTGAAAGACTCTTCTGAGGCAAGATTATAAAACCACAGGTTTCTCTTGTTACTGGACTTTTTAGATTAGGTGAAATTCTTACTGTTTGTTTTATCTCATCTCAAATGCTTTTTTAGTGACTTGCTGAATTAATGTCATATTAAATTCAAGAAACTATGGTGATAGAACTGTATGCTTCAGTATCTAACTGCATACAAAGATATGCAAAGTTATAGATCATACAGCGAATGTGAGTTAACCATGTGGGTGTATACATACAAGAAATATTTATTTTAGTTTCTGAAAACAGTGTAACTGAATAGATTGGGCAGATACTCCACTAATTACATACTACAATACAGTCTGATCTGATATCAGGAATGGAACACTCAAAATGCAGAATCTCTTGATATTTTTCATTCATTTCCATAACAATCAACCACTCAAACCACTCAGTTTCGAAGGAAATAATGATACTGGAAAAGCACTGAGTTTTACAGTATGCTTTCAACATCCTGGGTTCAATTAAAATGGAAGAATATATTCTGAAATTATAATCTTTGAACGAGAATTTGCAGATGAATGTATACAATTCCCATTGGCATAAATTTCCCAGATAAGCTTAACTAAATCTTGAAAAGCAGAACAATTTTGAGGGGTCTCGAAGTTTTGACTGTTAGATTTCACAGTGTTTTACAACACTTGCATATTGCAAAGTGCTTGCTCGAGTTCTGGGCCTATTACTATCACTGCATTCTAGAAATAGAGAATGTGGCCATGCCACTTTATCCTCTTAGAAATGTTAGAACAATCAGATAATACAACTTACTGCAAGATCCTAATGGACTTTGTAACCATGGATCTGAATGACTCACCAGTGGAGAGCTGTCAGATAGTGATGCACCACAGAAAAAACAAAGGTAAACTTTTGTGCATTTAAGGCTTTTAGCCTGGTTTTGCTCTGTTTGCAGCTATCATCTGTTTTAAAGGAAACAGCGAAGCAACAAAATTGCTCTCTTGATGACAGAATTAAATATTTTTTTGCATGTTTATAATCGGATGTTGAGTTAAAAGCACAAAATGAGTGCAGTCCTTTGAATGGATGCCCACTGAAATAAATGCGCTTGTGGGTTTTTTTCAGAAAGGGTTTCTAGACATGTAGTAACAAGCTTTAAATTTTTTTCACTGGCATGCGAGGTCACTGCTTCAGTCAGCTGCCTTACCTTCAAGTCCCAAAGTGTGTTGGTTTTCTTGCCTTTTGAACTTTGTCTCTTCAGTGCAGTCAGTACTGTTGGGAAAAAACACCAGGTAAGAAAGTGTCTCTGTGCAGATGGTGCCTGTGCTCCTCATCACATCTGCATTGACACATGCTGGGAGCTTCTTCTCTGAACCCGTGTGTTGATTCTGAGCCAGGAACAGAAGCTTGTTTGAGGTGTCAGTAAGGGTCTTAATGCCATCATTCACAGGTGTTCAAGGCTGGAGCTGAGGTGATGAGATTTAAGAAGGATAAAAACAGAATCCTATTCATTTTTGTTCTTTTTCCTGGGCTTCCAGAGTTTGTTTTCTAACTGCTCTTTGAAATCATGATGGCTAGGAAATTTCTTTGGTTGCAGCAAAAGTGGCACATGCCATTGAATCAGTTGATTCCAAAAAGTGGGGCTCAAAGAATGGTAGATAATGTAAAATTTACAGTGAAGTTGTGAAATCTCACAGCCCTAGGGTCTTGCCATTAGAGCAAAAGATGTGTTTGGATGAAGTTTTCCTGTATTTATGTGAAATGCTGCACATCATAAAAAATCCTGGGAAATGGTTTTGCTACATTTTTAACACAACAGCCCAGATCTGATTGACTTTCCTTTTTTTTGCTGTTGAGTCACTTGAGTTAAGGTACTGCTGGCTTTTTCCCCTGGACTCCCAGCAAAGGCAATGAGTGAGGCAGGCACAGTCCTGTTGAGAGATCCTTGAACTGTGCCGAAGGTTCAGCTCCCCATGCTCTTCAGGCATGACTATGCAAATAAATGTGCATTTCCTCCCCCAAGCTCACATCCTTTTCATTTGAACTGCAGCCTCATGTAGGATTTGCATTATTGGCTTGCAGCCAGTGTCGTGTCCTGTAAGGCTGAGGAAGGTGTTACAAAGACAATTCAGCAAAGGGGAACACTTCAATCTGAATAGTGCAAACTTCCTCGGAGGAAAATGGACTTTTAGTAGCTCCTCAAGATCCTGCCCTCTCCACTCTGCCACACCACTTACTGGTGATGATGCATCACAGAAGAGGCTAATAAATTTGTTCCAGCACTCAGCCATCGATACATTTCACCATTTCCTTTTATCAGCTCTGCTCTGTTTAATAGCTGTGTACTCAGATGACAGTTTAAGTGATACTGGACAATTACTTTTGGATTATGGTCCAGGGACCCGATGAAAGAGAAGCTAAAGTGTTAAACCTTAGGAAGGGCATATGCAGTCAAAAGTACATTACTGCATCTCATCCTGAAGACAAAAACAACCATAAATAAACATTAAATAGACCATATTATTTTTCACAGACTTTGCCAAGTAAAACATAGAAGCCTATATAAGAGGCTTTTAAAAAATCCTGTTGTTTTCTGGAAATCTTCAGATGCTCACTCTGGCTCTGTACTGCTGAGATACTGCATTGGTGGTGTTACTCTGGCATTACTAGGGAACCCTGGGATAGTTTTACTTTCATACCTGCCTTTCAGGATGAACTGGTCCTTTCTGATAAATCTGGAGACCAGCCTAAAGTGAAAACCAACCTCATATACTTTGAAAGACTCCATCTCAATGGTTCCTATAATCATTATGACACTTACTTAAATTTCAGCTAAGGCAACTTGCTGTAATTTTTATGTGTCTGTTTATAGCAAGATATCTCAAAAAGGCTGCCTGAAGCTAACATCTTAAGTCTTCATATAGAAATGTAAAGTATACCCCAGTTTTTCAAAGTATGCATACAGCAGTTCTTGTCTTTTAAAAACATGGTATTTTTTCCTTTTAGTATCACTCAAAAATAAAATTAAAATTAGGATAATAATTATACAGCAGAGTGCATTGATTGCCAGTGCCTGATGCTGGGTACTAGCAGAAGTACACTTTTAAATATCCAAGCAATTAATTTGGAGATAGTGTTTATTGATTGTGTAAAAAATTCCTACAAGTCAATCTAAAATGTGTCATCCAGAGACGTATTGTTATAAATACAATAGTGAGCTTTGCACTGAATGTGCAATGAATGTAATGGCTTTTGAGTGATCCCAATTGCATTATTTATGCATCAAGTCACCTTAGATTTCACAAAGATATTTCCCTGGAGGATTGAAGCCATGGCAAATAAAAGCTTAGCAAACCTGGCCTTTGCTGAGGTGACACAAGGGGGAGGTCACTGGAGGGTTTTTCCTGTGTAGTTCTTTAATCTCCAGCTACAGGTTATCTGGGCCCCTCTCCCCACACAGGTTGGCACAGCCCTACCCCAGCTGCCTCCTCTCTGGGGCAATCTTTGCTTTCAAGCCTGTCAAACCTGGTTTAGAGCAGGGTGACTGCAACTGGCACAAAGAGATGGTGTGCAAATACCAATTAAAGTCTTGAGGCTTTGATTGGCACTGCTGGAGAACTGCCACTCTGTGCATTCAGTGCACTTAAAACTTGAGATTTTCTGTTACCCCTTACAAGGTGAAGACTGTTCTGCAGCCGGTGTTGCCACAGCAGAAGTGTTGTTCTTGAGCTCGTCAGGAAAGTCAGGTTTAGATTTCAGCCCTTTCCTCCTTTCCTCCCAAAAGTATTCCAGAGGGTTTGACTATGACTGTTTATTACCCTTACTGCTGTTATAGCTTGCAGCATTCTTATACTGCAGAGTCTCCAGTTTGGGGGATATCTGTGTTTACTGCAGCCATACTTGTTAGACTCTTGATGCACAGCTGAGAGCAAAATATCAGCATTAATCTCCACAATGAAAATGTATTTCGGGACATTAGCACACATATGGTGAGGATTTTTTAACCTACATTATTGTATGTAACTTTGCAGCTTAATTAATCAATTAGGATTAGTGCATTTGTAATCAAGTCCAAGAATGATTGATGCATGCCATATTAATTGCAACATTCACATGAAGCATGTCATATACACAGTCATTTTACAGCTGGATTTCACATTGGGTTGCTCATAAGCACTTAATGGCAGGAATATTTTAGACTTGCAATCAGGGAAATTGTATTGCACAATATGCTTTATATGTTGTACACCCTGCTTAGATAATAACTCTTCCATCACTGATGTATCCTCTTGCTCCTCCCTCCTGGTTCGATCGTTGGCAAAGTAGTCCATTTTCAAATGCTTTTCTTTGCTGTGGAACAAGAGGTATAATTAAATTGTATCCCAGTAGTGAAGGTTTCTAATGATGATGAGCCAAAACTAATTGTATTGATTTGTTTATTACTGGCTTAGGAAGCTCATCAAACAAATGGACTGAAACTATTTCCATATTCTTATCTGTTTGGTAAATGAGAAGCAAATAACACTTCATATGTCTGTTGTGTGGTGTCACGGCATTAATACTAATTCTGAAGATAGACTCAAGCACAGGAAGGGAGGTTATCCCTGGTGCAATTTTCTACAACTAAGAAATGCCACATTTTTTTCCACATTTGTGTTCTGGGATGAGCAAAATGAGGATATTTTCTTACTTTTTCAGTATAGATGTTCTGACTGCCAGAACTGGGGAGTAACAGGCTATGCCCAGAAAATAGAAAGACCGGGGCAAAAGAAAGGAAACTGGTATTATGTTCGTGTCTCCCTTTGTTCTGCACATTTGTTCCTTGGCTTCCGTATTAAACAAAGCTGGATTAATAACGTGAACTAAAAAGTCTATGAATATTCATTTTAATTTTTAGATTAATTTACTTCACACCCTCACATTAACTCTGCAAACAGTTAAACAATCACATCTGGTCTAAACGTTTGCAGAAAGTAAATTTTGCAATTTCATCTAAGAGTTTTTGTAGAAGAGTTTTGATTTTGAATGTGCAAAAACGTGTTACTGCTCACCCAGTTGTGGGCTGGACAGAAGTTTCTCTGTCCTCTGTGAAAAATCACTTTTGTTGCATAATGACTTAAAAATTCTGGGCTTTTTATTACTAAATATTTGTGATCAATTCTTAGAGCAGGAATCTGCCCAAATTTATTTAAACGGTTGCTATCTAAACCCATTGAAGTCACCAATAGTAATTCATTGGCTTGAGTGTGTTTTGGATCAGGCTCCTCATGCATGCAGTTGAGAAAAACCAGAGCTAGGGGAAAAAAAAAAAAAGTTAATTGTTTAAATTGTTGTTTTAATTGAGTTTGGGGGACTGATTGTTTTGAGACTGTGAGAATGTGGATTCCTCCATAGTGAGATGTTGTCTTGGGCTGTATTTTGCTCTTAGAGTAATAAAAGTAAAGTGTAATCAATTTAGAGCCTGAATCTGCTTCCTGTGGAAGCCAAAGCAAGTCTTTTATTCTTAGGAGCTGCATAACATTAGATAAAATTGCTATTTATACATGTGGAACCTCCCATTCCTTTTCTGAAATGCAGCTTCCTCTTGCACTCAGCTCTATGTTTTCAATTACAAATGTTTGCCACATCTCACATCTCTTACATGCTATAGCAGATGACACATTGTGGCAACTTTTGTTCAACTAGCAGGTTTTGGTCCAAAGAGGATTCAGTAAAGTTGGAGGGTGAATTACCCTTACATCCCTTGAGAAGCTGATCCTGTCAGCTTGGCAGAGCATTGCTCGAACTGCTGCACTGCACATCATGTCTAGACTGCGGATAAGTTAATAACACTAGAAGCAGAGCTAAATGTAGAGAGAATTATACACCACAGTTATTAAACTTTGACCTTTATGATTCTGTAAAATCATAAGACACTTTAAAATAGGTACAGGATAGCACTTCTGTTGGGCAAACTGCCTCTCAATACAACACGCAGCATTTATATCAGCACATCTCTTCCTGTTCCAATTTCCTTACATAGCAGACTGGCAGTGCCACCTTACTTCTGGTTATGTTTTCTGTGGAGATGTGCTGTTAGAGGTAGAATTTGGTGTGCTGTGACGTGAAGCATCACATCCTGCCTGTTGTGCCTCTCCTGCTCCCATTGCACAGCTGTGGTGCTTTACAGGCTTCAGCATTAACCTCAGGCCCTGGAGCTGGTGAAGAGACCCAGCTGAGGCACCTGCTTTTTTTTTGTCAGGCACAGTCTTGTGAAATAAGCATAAACACAACTGAGGAGATTCAAAATACTACTCAGAAACTTACATAGGACAACTTGGCTTTCTTGCTTTCTTTGTATTTATTGGAGAGAAAGCCTATTTTCACAGCTATTGGAGTCCTTTTCAGAGTCATATCCTAGAGAGATGATTAGACGTAGAGGGTTACTTAAGGGCTCTGAGTTGCCTTGTGTAGCTGACTCTCTTCAGTGGCTGTAGAAAATCTGGGGAAAAGTGTCTCCATTAAGTTGTGTGAATATCCTCTCTCCCCATGCAGTGCCTTGTGCTATAATGATAAGGCAACTTTTATTCCCTATTTGTTGCACTGATAGGCAAGGGGAGAAACACAGGTATCAGGAAACAAAAAAATTCAAACTAGATCCATGACTTAATCTTATCCCCTAACAAATAGCTCAAAGGTAAATATTTTTCAGTCAGAATTTATATTTGGCTCATTTTAAAGATCCAAGACCCTTTGCAAAATGTGACTATTTTCTGGTTCAGGTCTCATAAGTTGCTATCTTTCCTCTTTCGTGCAGGGCTTGCTGGCCCTGGATGACAATTCCCCACCACCCTTGGAAGTTTACATTTACAGAGGTGAAAAAGGTGCTTTTTTTTGTGGCAACAAACACAGTACTTTTTTTCCCCAAGCTGTCTGAAAACCTGCTCCTACATTTGTGTGCACACCATTATTTTGTTTAATATTTACAAAACTTGTGGAAGTTTTTGCATTTAAAATGGAAGGTGAATCAGAGGTCTTAAGAGCAGTAATGAGCCAGTCCTGAAAGAGCTATTTCCATATGTCATATCATTTGACTGAAGTTTGAGTTCAATAAAAACAATCTCAGCCACTTAGTATTCAGACATTTGCATGCACCCTCCAGTTTCTAAGTTTTGCTCCAAAAGTCAGCTCCATGGCTACTCTACACTTTAACAATACAAACTCTGACAGTTCCATTTTTTTTTCACCTTGCTGTAGTAAAAATGTAAATGATGATACTGGTCCCACGGGTATAAAGAACATATATTGAGCACCAGAGTTCTAAAGCAATAGGGGAGGTGCTCAGCAGCAGGACAGGAGCAGCCAGCACTTGCAAGGTCAGATTTTCTGCACACATTTAAAAAGATCCAGTGGCATTTCATTGCAGAGCTATTAGAAGAGCGTAAAGCAGAAACTTCAAACTCTTGAATAGCACATTTTTATTTTTTGCTTTCACTGTTTTTGTACCTTTGCATTGCTTTCATGTTGCGCAGATGTGAGCATTGGAGTGCAAAGCATTGTCAGAAGTATGTGTGGCTATTCACTGTGCCCACTGTACCTCAGAACAGAAGAAAGGTACTGTCAGTGTCTCCTTATAATACAGAAGAGCAAAAGAAAGAGAAGTTTGTCACCTGTCAGGGCTGTGTAGTGGTAATGTCCCTCTCTGTGGTTCACTGGAGAGCAGCAGATATTCCAAGGAGAAGCTGTCCTGTAGAGCAGACATCCCGTAGCTAAGATATTAGCTTCTTATGCTGCTTAATCCACATACATTCTGGGAAGAAAAACCTTGGAGATGGGTTTTACTATCAGCAAAGGCTGACGGGGCCCCCATTAGGTAAGGGACGCTTCTACCTCCTGTTGCACTAACAGCAAAGTAAACAATCGCCTGAATGCTTTTGAAAATCCTTTCTTTTGATGCTGGGATGTTTGTAAATATGCAAACAAAGAGGGATGAGAGAGGACCAGAAGTGTCAAGGGATTTTATTTATGAAGCGTTTGACAAATACCTTTTGCTCTGTTTACTCACCTCTTCCCTTAAGGAGAAAGTAGATAATGCCAAGGATTTTTATGAAACCAGCTGAAATTCTATTATAGCACCAAAGCCCAGAATTTTGTTTTTTAAATTTCACTAAGACTGATATGCTAGGCATGGCATAGTGGAAGACATGAAAAAACAAGAGATAGAAAAAAAACCTTGAAGGGGTCCTGAAGGCCAATTAGAGATAGTAGTGTTTTCAGATTTAGATAGGTCTGAAAATTAAAGCACTTCAAGTTCATGGAAACCTGTGAAATGAAGGAATCTAAAGCCATTATTTTTCCATTCTTTCTATCATAAAAATGAATCTTTGACTGGGCATATTATAGCTACTGTCAGTGGGAACAATTCAAATTCCTGTACCCTGCAGATAAAGAACCCTAAATTGCCTCTTCCTAAATATATCCTCATGGACAGCTGAAAAGCTGGATGGCCTTTGTGAGGCTCTCAGGTGCAGTTTTCAGAGTCACAGCCGCTGTACCAAGACCAGCAATGTTTCAGCACGCTTGAGTGCACATTCCCGGGGGGAGCACAGCGAGTCTTGGTGCAGACAGTAGTGAGGTGCTTGAGGACAAGTCTGGTTTGGAGGTGACCTGTCCTTTTGCAAACCCAGGAGGATCTGTTTGCTTTCAGAGCTGCCTGTGCAAAACTGAAACCTTACTTGCCTAGTCAAAGAGCCATAATTCTTTCCCCATGTAGCTTTCATTGACTTTTTCTGAGAAAAAGAGAACACTCATGCTTTACCTTCCTGTCACAGAGGAGACATCTTGACCTCAAATCTCCGCCTCCTGGCTTTTCCTCTTTATTTTCCTTCTTGCCCAGCCTTCTCCCGACAATTACCCAGCTTTGCTGTTGTAGGTTGAATAATTCATCTGGAATAAAGTGTGAGTTGAAACAAGTGGACAGTGTTCCACCACTTGTCCACTTAAGTTATTCGCAAACTGTCCTGAAATAGGACCTTTGCTCTGTATCTTGAATGGTTACAGTGTTCCAGGTCGAGTTATGACTGTGTAGTATAGTAAGCAGCTGTGTTCAGTTTTAAATAATCAGGCATGAAATACATTAACAGTTTTTCCTTACTGTATAATAGAACATGTATTCTTTCATTTTAAGTTCTACTTTGGCCTGACACTAATGAGTCATGTCACTGCATTAGATTGCACTAGATTTTCTTAACCTTTTTTTTTAATACTTCTTCATTGCACTTCATATTATTGGCTGCTCCTATTAATTCCACCTGCAGTTCCAGTTCCCAAGTTCATGTTAAGCCAAGGTACATATTTGGGTGTCATAGAGTCAATGTCTCATTTTCTAAAAATCTTAACTTCCCCCAAACTTCCATCAATAGCAACTTTGAAATCCATTTGCAATGTAAATGACTCCAAGTATCCTGCTGTGTTCCAGAACGCTTCCTTCTTATTTAATTGCCATAGACACTCTAGTTACTAATTAAGCTTTATTGTTTATGATGTTGCATTTCATTAATAGCTGTGATAAAAATTGCATGTTCCAGCAGATTTTTTGCATGTTAATGCCACCAGTGGGGTAGAATTCAGAATTGACGGGAAAGAGTTCATCTCAGAGGTTTCAGGATTGCGGTCTTAAAATCACATAGTGAAACTACCCCACAAGCATGATCTTGAAAAAAGAGGGTTCATGACTGAGTCTCATGTCTTTCAACTCTCATTTGATGGAATAACTTTAAAGTTTCTTTAATTGTAATGAAGATACTGGAAATAGCATCACAGTGTTTTATAGAAAAAGTACTTCAGATTACATACACAAATATATGTTTATGTTTATTAGAATGACAGAGAATGGTTAGGAAAAGTTGGAACACAGTTTGAGCTAAGAATTTTTAGGTTCAGGGGCTACTAAACTCAAAACCTGGAATTAAAGATATTAAGGACAACCCAAGGCTGAAACTTTAGCTCTAGTTACAGGAAAAGAATGGGAAGTGTCTTAGATAGAGGGCAGCCGAGAAGTCACTGAACAGATAATATATAACTCAGTTCTGTGATGAGAAAGATGCCTTAATTTCTGAATATATGAGTTTTGCACCTCCCAGCTTCATGGATTCAGGGGAAGGATCATTTACATCCAGAAGCTCTAAAGTCGCTCATGGGACCTCTCTGTCCCTACTGTTTCACTTCCCTCCACAATACCAGTATGGCCCATCAGCTTTAGTTCTGCCACTGGTAGTCTTGAAATAGCATCTGGCATGTGCTGGAGCACCCAGAGAAAATGGTGCATTGCAGTACTGCTGGTATCTGACAGTACCGAAAGCCACATTTATACAAGTTACTTCTTACAGCACAGCATGATTATACCAGGATCTTGTCCCAGTGAAGCTGTGTTTGCTTTCCTGTGCTGAACAGAGGCCTTCTCCCTTCTCAGAGTCCTGCACAAAAGCCCTCAGGGATGAGAGCAATGAGAATCTCACTGATGTTTCCCTGGAAGAAAGAGCACAGGAAGAGGCTTCCCTGGACAACTCACCCTAAGTGTTGAATGCAATTACAACAATTCTCTCATTTCCAAATTTCAGCTGCATCTGCATTTGGGTAAACAAGCTTGCCAATCTCAGACATTATTTCTTAATGGAAGCTAAGGCTTTCTTTCAAATACAACCGGTGGAGTCCTCCTATTACCTGCCTGGGCCAAGTAAAGGTAAAGAATATGTTTAAGTGACACAACTGATCTTGTAACCTCATCTACACACTGTTACTCCACATCTCAAATGCTCACCAGTGGCACATTCAGCACCATTAGCAAGATGCTAAGCAATTATCACAGTCTTAACAAAAAGTTCCTTTTTCTGGATCCGGAGTAATTCTTCCAGGCTGAAGCTGCATTGAGCTGACCTGGCGAGCAGAGCAGCCCAGTGCTGGACGCTGCCAATCTGCAGGGCATAGAGTACAGGATTTGTCCTGCAGCTGAACAATAGCTGTCTTTCACCTCCCCATCTCTCCTGATGCAGCCCTTTCAGCTCATAGGGAAACTTTGGTCTCCTAATGACTTGCCAGACTGTGTGATTAAGAATGATTTCTTTTGTGCTGTAGCAGAAAAAGATTTCAAATAGATGTGATAATGGTATTGCATTCAGCATGTAAAGATCATTGAATATAAACGTGGAACAGAATGTACTTCTGTCTCCCAGAAAATTGCATTTAGAACTTGTTGCCTACTTTGCTGCTTTTGTAATAATGCTTCAACCTCAGACCCTGGATCTCAATATAAATATGTTGGCGTTTCACACAAAGGAATCAGAGAACAGCTATTATCTCCAAAAGCTGAGAAATTCTGGAAGGTGCATTAAGACATGATGGGATCCTTCCACTTGTGCCTCTCAGAAAGTCACAAAAGACACTGTTTTGGAAGAACTAATTTTTAAAAAACACTTTTCATTATAGGACTATGTCATGCTGGTTTTTGCACGTACTGACAAGGCCACAGATCTGCTGCAAGAGAAGAAGACTGGGAAGAGAATAAGTGCTGGGTTAGAAGTTCTGACTTTAGCATAGCCCAGAAGAGTTAATGAGTGTCACCACAAATTCATAATTACTTTTCATTTGTCAGCCATTGTGTGTAAAACACAGTGAAAGTAAAACTAAGATTTACACACTTAGGTGCCAAAAGTTAGATGTTCACTCCAGAGTCTGACAGTGATGAGATTTCCCAAGGTGCACCTGGCATTTCTGTTCCCATGACTGCATGTTTTCCTTGTGAAAATCTTCCACTTAATAAATAGATTTAGTTTAAATTAATTCTGAGGTACAGCAACTTCACTGGTAGCTGCTGGATAGTTATTACTTTAGAAGGTCAGGCCACTTGGATAGACATTTCTTGAATTGTTTTATTACTGTGTAGACAGGAGACATGGAACTTGTTTGCACTTCACTCCTCTAGCTAAAGTTAAATATATTTTGTATTGCACTGCTTTGTTTTACACAGGTGTATCCTTAATTCAGAAAAGCAGACTAACACTGAGTATTAATCAGCCATGTCAGTTTTCTGAATATAGCATGATTCTTATAGGTCATATTTGCATTAAACTCAAAATAGTCCATAACAGAGATTACTGCTGTTTTACTGGAAAAATAATAAATCAAAATTCAAACCTCATTTTTAAATTGAAACTTAAGGATTAAAAAATGGCCAATGACACAGCTTATAGAGTTTTACTTTGGAAATTATATTTATTAATTTGAAATGAGATTGAATTTTGGACTATCAATAATTGCTATGAAAAGGAAAACACATTCCGGCCCTGGGTTTTTTTGAGCTGAATGAGTTCCAGCTCACCCTCATCACTACCAGAAAGACACCTTGTGGGATATGAGCTTGCCTGACCATAGCTCTTCTCTTTCTGCTGGGAACTAAGTGTTCTACATCACTCTTGATATCCCACTAGTTAGGATGCTGGGCAGTTAGGGTGCTGGGCGGTTTGCCTTGTCAGCACTGGAATGTCGCTCAGAAGTAATTTGCTTTGCTTGGCTTTGTGGATTTCATCAGATTCCTAATGAACATTTAAAGGGAGAAAAAACCCCAAACCCTTTTTTCTGTCTTGATCTAGCCACTCTTGTAGCTAGCATAAGATCTGTTTTAAAGACACTGCGACCATATGTTATACACTGATTTTATAAAGTTTTTTTTTTTAGTATGACAAGATCTAACAACATAGGGCTAAAACAGAGGAAGTTTAGGCTGGGATAGCTGTGTGTGGATGTCCTTATCCCTGTATGTACCTAATACATCCTTGAAGGCATGTTCTGCACCCCCTTGAGCTAAGGCAGCTTCCTAGTCTGAAATCCTGTTCTCATCAATTCCAATCCCTTTCCAGTGCACAAGCTAGTTCCTGCTTCTCACACCAGCCATCCTCTGCCATGTCCCCTTGCTTGTAGCCACACTTCCAGCTTATTCCAAAGATTTCCTGAAGTTCCTGTGGGATATGGCTTGTCCTGACTGTAGTTTCTCTCTTTAGGAAACAAAGTGCCTCATCTGTTTCGTGCCACAAGCTACCAGTGCCCAGGGTCCCCTGGTGCCCCCAAAGGCAGTTCCAGGGGGTCACAGCCAAGCCATTGACTGACAGCAGAAAACAGACTTGTGTTTAGACAGAATGAGAAGTGTGCAGTGATACACAGTAACCTCCTGAATGCAAATATGTGTGACATTTCCATTTTTGCAGTTTTCGGGGGAAGCAGCAAGGCAGGTCATTGTAATGAATTGGTAAACATCACGCTGTATTACATATGAAATTCATTTCCCAGAGCTCAGGAGCAGGGTGTTAATGCAATGCTCCCCACTATGGTGTTTGCTTTGTGATATTGGTTCAATGCTGTGTTCTAAAATATTCGTATCCCAGTCATACCATACCACTGTGTTGTTAGCCTAAACCTATGAAGACAAAAAGGACGAGGAAGAAAGCTAATTTCACTTTTGGTTTTCAATTCTTATGCACTGTAACAGAATGTGAATAACCTCATTACTATACAAATTTTGTGTGTCACATAATGACCTCTATACTGAAGACCAAAGTTTGCATAATTGAGGAGAGACTCACCTACAACAGTGCTGGAATTCATTAGCATAAGGCTGAAATAATGCTAAGAAAATAGCATTTGATGTCACCTATTTAAACTGAAACACTGGGTGTTTTGTTTCCTTTGGACTTCTTAAAGGTATATGCTTATTATGGGGAACAAAACTTGTCCTACTGGATCTGGCAGATAGTGAGAGATGGTTCTGTAACTCACTGGCCCTTTACATAGCAAACAGTAAAGGGCTGTTCTTACGTAGCTTGGCAGTTTCTTGCAAAGATCAGTGAAGTACATGTTACCTAATAGGTTTATTTTTATAGGCGATATGTTAATATATTTATCTTGACTTTTAAGTGTTCATCCTTCGTGCTAGGTTCTCTGTGGTAATTAAAATATACCATAAATCAAATCCACTGTAATTAACAAAATACCCTGTAATTATCTGTTGATCTTTTGTGCCTATTAAATAACTACTGGGATGTTTCAAAGCTGAGTTATTCTTGTATTCCTTGAGATAAACCTACTGCAAAATGTTGGTAATTCACTTAATATTGCAGCATAGATCAGCTTGGGAGTGTTTCATGTCTCCTCTCTCTTCTCACTGTAATGTTATGGCAATTCTATTGACTATCATTCTGTTAAAAATCACATTTATGAATGTCACTTGCATCATGTCAGCTGACGACAGTATCCTGGGGTATGCAGTTATCGAGGATCACTCCTGCAGGCAGCTATTCCTTTCATCCTGCTCTTTGTCTTTACCATGACTGCAGACAGAAATTTTACATGAATTGCGGGAATTCAGAACCTGAGTTGGAAAAAGGAACAACTCTTATCTGAAACCTGCAGGTAGCTAAACATACTTCAGTGCATCTGCTCAGAATGAGAGTCATGAGCCCTATGGTTATAAGCACAAACATACAAAAACAATCCGAAAAATGGCAAAACAGTTCTGCTTTCCTTCAATGAAGGTACAGGTATCCATGTATGAGTGTTTGCAATCTAGCCTTGGAACAAATGCACCAGCCATTGCTTACTAAAATGTTTCCCAAATGTTTCCCTTTTTGCAAGTATTAATTCTAGCTAAAACACAGGCATCCTGCCAGATTTTTTAATATTACCAAGTCTGTGGTTGTATAAGAAGTATGAGGATGCAATTTGTTGTAGTGTTTTGTCAGAAATTGAGGTGAGCCCAAGTGGAATTATATAGGTGTCAGGGTTAATTTTCTTACTCTTCATGGAAAAAACATTACATCAGTTTCCTGCAATCTTGAATTTCCAGTGATAGTAATATCTTGCAGCCGTGGTTGTGTGTAATGTAGCAGTGTTAAATTCTTGTCTTCAGAGATTTATGCAAGTCGTTATTTAAAAATAGAGATCTGGGAGTCACCGCTAGCTAATTAATCTGTACCAAGGAAAGCTAAGTGCTTGGCCTTTCAGGCATCCTGTGATGGCTGAGTACACTTGCAATCCCATAAAATTCTCACTTTTATGTTGTTTGGCTTTTTTTTTTTTCACTCTTTTTTTTTTTTGTTATATGAAAATTAGATGCTGAACCAATCAGCTTATTGCAGACACAGTTTTCAAATATTTGCATGGCTCTAGTCCAGAATTTGACATGAATTGGAAATAATCAGTGTACTGAAGATTTGTCAAGCATAAGCCTGTCAGGAATGTAACCAGCTGAATATTGCTTTCAGATTGTATATGATATTAATTTACCACTGCAATAATTCAGCCTTCTTACCTGATATTATTGTGGGGTTTTTTTGGTCTCATCAGGATGTTTCTTGATATCTATTGTCATATTGAAGTTAATTTTAACAGCCCTATGGCCAAACCCAAAAGCTGACCAATTGTTAAAATAAGACAAAAAAAAAGTCTATATTGCATTAATTCATACTATCAGTTAATTGGAAAGGTAAAACCATGTAACCGTAATAGTTGATTGGAAATAGTGATTTTCTCATGACGACTGATAGAGTGCGTAGCAGTAGTCCCCAATTCCCTGTAAACAGTAGGTGATCAAATGGCTCCAGTCCAACCAGTAGAATCTTACTACTTCAAGATAATCCTTTGTAGGTTAATAAGCAACTAATTATTTTTACAGTCATAACAGCATTCACGGCAAAACTCCAATCTTCATTTGGCTGTAACCTGAATGACATGTAGTTTCTGGCACATCAGATTGGAGAAATGCAGTTCACAGGAGTGGCTGGATGTCATGATATCCTTCACAGACTCTTTATTCTGACAAACACATTATTTTCCATAATTTGTTTAGTTATTAGTAACTCTAGTGACTAATTTAATTCTGTTCTTTTAGATGTATGTATCTATAAATTGATGATATCCATCTCTTGTGGAGGCAGGAATTACAGGCTTTAACAAAAGATTGTGTATAACGTTTTGTATATCTATGCTACGGTTTGAAGTTCTGCAATATCTGTAGGAAGGTTTAGATCTAATTGTAATCACATAAAGAAAGTAGGTGTGAAAAGGAGGTTCATGTCAGGCCACAGTTCCCTTCAGTGAAAACAGGTGCCAGTCCCACACAGGGCAGCGGAGCTTGTGATAAGTAGCTGAAATGAAACTGAGGTAGCAAAGCACATTGGGCTTGTGTACTTATGATGAATGTGTGTCTAAATGTCACTGATACTGTGTTACTTTTTGAGTCTCTTTCTTCTGTGTGTTTACACAAAGAAAGTCTCCTCTTTAACCTCTTTTTTTTTCTGCCCAACAGAACTGGTGTAATCACTGTAATATCCTGACATATTTTGCATGTTTGAGTACACTCACCTTCCAGGTGAAGGCAGATATATTTGCTGGCTTCCATTCCCACAACTGTTTGGAAATACAATATTCCTGGATCAGTTGGCAGAAAACAACGAACATCTCACACCAGTCAACCTCTATGATGCAGAAAAGATAGATGGTGATGCCCTTAATCAGTTGTATGTCTAGCAAACTCAAGTGGTAGCCCCTCAATAATTGCTAATTTTTATTCCTTTATCTGGGCAGTGTGTCTTGTTTATCTCACACATTGCCAGTCTTCCAGTGTAAGACTCAGATGCTGTTTTCATAGTCAATTCAAATGATTTAAATTATACAAATGACTTGTTCTGACACAGAACTGTGTGAAGACTTTTCTCTTCTACCCGTTCTGTATCACTGAGCAGTGCCAAGTGCAAATTACAACCAACTTCCTCATTCAAAGATAATTTTGGTCAAGTAATTAGGTGCAATTGTTTGTAAGTTTTTTCCTTAGTTAATGCTAAATAATTTCTGTGAAGTGTAGTCCATAGGGCTTCTTTCCTGTATTTGAAATAAAAACTATTGAGGTGTTATTTTGTTTTTGTCAGCAAGAGTTGTAATTTCATTCAGAGCAGGGTTTTTAACTTCCTATTTCTTAGTGTCAAATGAAAGGAAGAAAATTAATAAAGGTATTTATAGTCCTGAAAGGTAGAAGTGAGAATAATTCTTGTTCTTGCAGAGTCCTTTCATGAATATTCACAAATATTGTGCTAATTACAGTGTGGCCATAACTGTCTGTAGGGAGGAATGAACTGATGCAGGTGTGAATAATGTCCTGTACACGCTTACGATGGTTTTAGTCCTACATGTCAAAGTTGATTGAAGAAGACTCCTTAACTCTTATGGGAATTGAATTTGACTGTCCCTGCAATCCAAGAAAAACAACTCAAACTGTGCTTCTGTGGTGTCCTACATTGGTATTTAGGAAGATTTCATTCCCTCTCCTGTCCGCATACCTTAATGAAATCTTTACAATCTTCTTTTCACCTTGTCTCCTGTGGGAAATTCTGTGTGAATATGGGCTAATGCTTATATCTAGGTTTATTTAATGAATTCAACTTTAATAACACATTTTCTAAAAAAACAACCTGTGCAGGCAACTGGGATGCTTGTCTTTTCTAAGGTACTAGAGGGGTACTGATAGGCTACCCAAAATCGGCAGGTATATTGACTTCTTTAATAGTAAATCATATTTCTACCTTTCTGTGAAATTTAGCTTTTATCTATTATAGCTAGTCCTTCTAGGGAAAACCCAGTCCACAGTGGCCTCATAGGAAGAAATGCTCAGCTCAGTAATTATGGCTAAGGAGAGTGACCTACACCATGTACATTCCTTCCATTATTCTCTTTTATTTCATTCTTTGCTCCTGACCATTTATGACAAATCTTATGTAGCCTAATGTAAGCAACTCTGAGCCCAAAAGAGCAAGAAGTTACTAAATAAAGTAACCAGAAAATGCTTTACCAGGAGTAAATATGTGCCTAAATATTTTTTATATTCATAAAATAAATTGTGATGTCTTGAGCTGCTAGTTATAAATTATCTTGTGAAATTAAAACTTTTAAATTAGTCTTGAGGGAGAGAGATGATGCAATTCTCAGAACTTTTTCCTGCTCATGAATAGAGACAGTTCAGCTTGACCTCTGGTTATATTTGTTTACTTTTTATTTGTGAAAAATGCAGGGAGGAGTGATACAAAACTCTCAGGAGTTCACTCCGTGATTAACCGTGACGTAATTGACAGAGGAAAACAGCAACAATTCATGCAACCAGTAATTAATCTCTAGCTTTATGGCCTCATTTGCCAACTGTCTCCATATTTGACAGCGAAAGTGACTTGCAGAATGTTTAATTTCCACAGTGACAGCTAAGGTATGAAATCAGATTTGAAGATAAACATCTTCTGTGTCTTCTGCTTGCAAAAGAGTAGCCAATTAAGTGTGCTTACTTAGTCCTTGCAAATATTTGCCATAGGATTGACATAGGAAATAGAAAATTCTTCCCTGCCTGGGCAGGAGCCCCACCTCACTGCTCCCCTCTGCTGTGTGTATTCAGGAGCATTCTTAATTTCATGGACATGAACCATGCAGGCATTTTAGTTTTCTCCCTTCTCTTCTTTTGGCCTCTGTGTGTAAAAGGGCCAAATCCCATGAGATGCTGACAGTGTCCCATGAGGAGCTGCATGCCCTAGCAAGACACGGGCAGTTTGACATATCCCAGGAGACAATTTGCACCTCTTGGGATTGGTAAAACAAGTAGCTCAAAGATCAGGCAGTGAGCAGCTGCAGTGAATTATTTCCAGAAAGATTTTCTCCATATTTTGAGGGCAAATATTTTTATTTGCGTGGTTTTTGTAAACAGGCAAACTTGCCTATCTGACCCACACCACATACTGCTGATCTAAAGGAGAAAATTTCTCCCCGCTGCTCTGCCCTGACAATTTGAGATTCTGTCCACGTTCTGCATTCCCTGGACAAGTCAAACAATCTGCAAACAGACAGCTGCAGCCCAGAAAGGAGAGAGAAATTTTACCATAAAAGAAGAAATTAAATTAGAGTCCTGCTCACCTGCATTTGCTTTTTAAAGTAAATACATTTGATATGTTTCCCATTTACTACTATTGAAAGGGCAGTTTCCTGACACAACTCATATAAAACAATCAGGAATGTGAATTCTGGCATTCCTGTACGTAACAGGACTGTGCTAGTCAGAATCTTCTTTTTTATTAAGTTGAAGTTGGTAAAGGAAAAAATTTTTTTCTTCCTGTAAGTTTTAATGTGCTTTTATTTTGAACTTGTCATTTTTATTTGCCTGTGAGCTTTGTTTTGATTTTTCTTGAAGATTTCTAGTAACAATAATTGTTTGCAACAGGAAGATTCATGTGAACTGGCTTCCATTTTAAACATCTGTTCCTATGAAATGAAAGGAGGTTGCAATGTGATGTGGGCAAAGAGGGCTGATGCGGCCATACAATGCACTTCTGCTCCAATGGTAAATATATTTTCATGATTAATAAAGAAAGAGTAGAAGCCATTGTACTCTGTTAGGGTTTTGTTGATGGCTGCTCCCCAGAATACTGAAAAGATGCCATCAATACTCTTGACACTCTGCTTAATCAAGATGTGACCCTCCAATGCAACCAGACAGTGTGCTCGTTTCAGAGCTGGAACAGTGCTGCAGTTAAGGGAGTCGTGGTTGTGTTATTTTTGGTTGCGAGATTTTTTTGTAATTTCATTAAAATTTAATCAGTGCCATTAAACAATATTTAATGCCACTAAAGTGCTGTTGGATACGTATAGGAAATCAATCAACTTGTGCTCTGAGTGGCCGTCAGCTGTGGAGCTGCATAGGTACCTCAGGGGGAAGGGCTGCACCTTGCACAGCAGACAAAATCAGATCAATAATAGTATGTTTAGTTCAACTTTTAAAATTGCTCTTGCTTGGAATGTGCCAACGGGCACCTTCAATATCAGATATGTGGGCTTGGAAGAAGTTTTCAAGTGCCCTTGTGTACTTGTTATACCCTTAATATTTACAACTTTATAAGTATTTTTGTTCCTTAGGTGCTGCACATCAAAAGCCAAAATTTTAAGAATGGAGATTCCCCTGGGCAAGCTGGAAAGATTTGTCAAACATACAGCATGATCTTAGCCTGGTGGTGGAATTAGTCAGGACTGCTCCTTGATGTGCTTTCCAGCTTGAACAGTAGGTCAGCGTTGTTGGCTCAGTGCAGTCTGCTCTGTCTGTGTACACAGATACGCTGGTACGGGGTGTCCTGAGAAACTGTGACAATTGAGATAAGTTTGGAACTAAACCACACTCTGGCCTCTGTTACAGCCAGTCCCAGTGGGTTAATGGAGTGGCTTCCTCTGAAGGATTTAGTATGATCCCATTAACTGCAGTGTGTATTTGTTCACATTCCCTACCTGTGGGGGCAGGGGGAAAAGGGATTACAATTGGTAGCCACTAGCAAAGGAGAGCTCTGCTGACTGTCAGTAATGTCTTTATAGGGCTGGGGAAAACTGAGCAATCTGGTAAAATTTCACAGAGTCCTGACCAGAGACTTATGTCTTCCTTCAGAAAGTCCATGTGAGGTGAGTTTTTGCATAAACTCAAACTATTTCAAACACTCCCACTGGATCTGGCCAGAATGCATTTGACGATTCTTTGCAACTGTTTAATTCCAACATAATTGCCTTTGAGATTTCCTTCCTTGATTTTTCTGTGTAAGCTGCACTAAGCTATGTAGATAAGAAGCAATCTATACATTCTGTGTATAGGAGTAAATCCGAGACTATAACACAGATGGACAGAAGCAAGCAAAAGACTCTGTTCTTGTAATTTAAAATACATTGCAATGTGAATCCCGCTGAGGTGAAATATCTAATTTCCAAGAATTTCCTGGGGCAGGAAGCATGAGGCTGCTTTATTCCACACCAGTCACATCAGTCTACAAATTAAAAACTAATGAAACACGTTTAAAACAATTACACGCACCTTTTCTGAGTTCTTCACACAATAAATTTATGTAAGCCATCCGATGACTAGCAAGCAATTCCTGCTGACAAATATGATAATAGTTCAAATTGGTGCTACATAATTGTGCTGAAAATGTGCTTTTCCCCTCTGATCACACAAAGATGGCTTGATCAACCTTCTGTCATCTATAGGTGGCAGATGGACGGAATTATTAAATCTGTCCCTTTTGTATGTCATTCCCCTTGAAATTGAAGCCTGCCATACCCTATTTGCACTCTAGCACCTTGCCATACCCACAGTACCAATTCCGATTGTTTGGGGTTTTTTTCAAATAGATCCTAAATTCTAAATGATACATCAAAATAGTATTGCCAGGGCCTTTGAGCACTCACCCTCTTGGAGCAGAGCCATGGACTATTCAAACCATTGCATTAAACATGTGGTCCCTGACAGGTAGGTGTGGAAGCTGTTGAATACGATTTGAAAGAACTAAAAGGAAAGGAAGGAAGGAAGGAAAGGTGGAAGCTCCATTCAGAAAGAGAAGGATTAGTATTAGTGAGGGGGAAGGACTGAATACCCCACACCCCCCCCCAGCTCAGCCATATCTAATCTGCAAAGTCCTCCAAGGAGAAGCAAGATGTTCACTGTGTGCAGCTGAAAGAGCTATTCAAACCATGCCGTAGGAGCACGTTGCTCTGTTTTGTGAATTTAGCTCCTCACACCATCTCCATCCCAGCATGAGAGAAGTCTGTAAGCTCAGTGCAATCGTATCATAATTTGGATCTCTACAGGAGACTGAACTCGCATCACCAGAATGCATCAAGCCAATGTATGTGTCAATGCACAGTTACGTATACACACCACGGTTACAGGCCTATGGTGACATTTTTCAAACTAATATATTGACAGGAGTGCCAGGATATTTTTTAAGCATATCCAGAAAGGAAAAAGAGCATTACAATGAGGAAGAAAACCCAGCAGAATGCTGACACCCAAGTACATTACTTAGTGTGCAGTTGCATTAATGAACCATTACTTCAAATCCCAGGTTTGCCAATAGTGTCACTGTTCGTTTATCAAGGCAGAATCATCCTGGATGTGAACAGAATGCCTGTATAATAGATAGCTTCTCAATCCTCCCATACCATACATTTCCTTGAGCCCATTACAAAAGATTTATTTTTAAATTGGAAAATTTTTTTGCGACTGGGCAGAATGAGACTGTTTGTTGAACAAATGATGTTAAAATCCCCAAGGCTCTGACTTACTTCAGTAATGACCAAGACTACTGCTTGAGCCAGCTGATGCTCTTTTAATGAGCGCTGCTTGTCAGAGGATCATATCTGCAAGTTGCTGTATAAAATAACCGTTTTCCATGAGTTCATAAAGCAGCCTTTCGTTTGAAATGGATGAAGTGTTGTACCAATCTCTGCAGCACAAAGCAGACACTTGTTTGAACTGAAAGCAGAAAAAAATCCTAACCCAAAGTATTTGACAGGAGGTTTTTCTCTTCTTTTTTAAAAAATTGTTTTTCCTGTCTATGACAGACAGCCTTGTGTTTGTACACAACAAACTCAGTTGGTTCAAGACAAAAATACTGATATACGAGCTTCAAAATGAATTTCAGCTTTGGCCTGATTGAATTAATACAAGCATGACAGGTTGCTTATTTAGCAAACTGGGTGGACAGTAAGATTAAGCCTTTTTCTGTGACAAGACATCCCCAAAAAGTCTCCCGCTGTCCCTTGTAAGGTTTTTCAAGGCAAATCAAGAAGAAACTCCTAGATAAATCAAGATGACAAGTTCGAAACATGTGAGTCCTTTTTTAAAGAAAGATCATCTCCATAACAAGCCCAAGCTTATTAATGTTGCATTCTGACAAGCACAACCACTTTATGATTTTGTTCAGTCTGTGGAACTGATCTCACCATGTAACTACTGTACTGCTACTGCTACCAGTGGATTCAAAGCTAGGATCACAAAGTTAAAGAACAGCATTTAGTAGCCTTGCCATCAACCTGTTCTTTTTAATATATCTGTTATTTATGGCTGCAGGTTAGGTTATACCCTTGAATATCACATTTCTCACCAGAAACAGCAATGAGTAATTGGGTACTGCAGGGTTTAATGTGCAATACTGAGTCATTTTGATTAGACCCATATTTTATCACTCACGCTATTAACATCAAAGATTTTTTAAACTAAAATACTCCATACACTTAGTATTCATGGGAATTAAGGAAATCAGGTTCTAACATGCTCAAGTACCTTGAGTTTTCTTTGTCTTGCGCATATCAAACCCACCTAGGTCACTGGTAAAATTCAGCTTGTGGATGCCTACAAACTAGCTCTGTCCTATGAAAATGAACCACTAAAGTTAATTCATATTTGTTCAGAGCCTTGAACAATGTAAGTAATGAATCTTTCAGACAGTTAATTCAAGCTGAACAAAAATAGAATCCACTTAAATGTTACTACTGCTTGGATTGAATCCTACCAGCCTTGATAGGTCTGCCAAGATCCAAACCTCAGTGGATGAGATCTGCAAATCCCAGCTATGATATCAGCAAAGGGAGCAGTAATGATTTGGTCTGTTTAATCAGTGAAATTACTGCCCTAGCTTACTTTCTGATCAGAAACATAAATATGTAATTCTATTTTGCTCTAAAAGGAATTTTTTATATTTCTAAACCTTTCTCCATTTTGCAGATCTTACATCCAGGCTGATAAAATCATGAAGCAGGAATAATAATGATTTCCTGCACAGAAAAATGTGTATGTTAGAGATGTTGGTCGAATGTTTCACCTCTATTAACCTCTCTTCCAAACCAGCAGAGAAGTGGGAATATTTACTTATCATACAAATTCAAACTAAGATACTTTTCCTGTGAGCAAAAATGCTCACCAACTTTGTTTACAAGGGTAAAGTCGTGTGTGGTTTGCTGCATATGTTACCCTCACACTAGGTTTTCAGATTCTGTGATTCTGCAAAATTATTTGGTATTCTTAATATTGGGAATAGTAAGCAGTAGTCTCACTGGTATTTAATTTTTTAACTTCAAACCTGGTTAAACTTCTATTCCTGTCTATCTGTCTCAAGTTGTCACAGATTTTCCAATAGTTACTAAGGTGCTGTGTTATGATTCAGGTTTTATATGTGATATTTAGCACGCTGTGTCTCTTTGCTGTTCCAGGCTACACAGAAAGCAGCCTCTAGCATATTAACTGCCTGTTTCACCTGAAGTAAAATGGGAGAGCATTGTAGAAGATAAGTTTTCCTTTGTCACATTTCTTGCTTTTGCTGTAGATTATCAGAGCCTTTTCCCCGTCACATGTAAGCAAAGACAGATATAGAGAAAAATGATTTCTTTGAACCACAGGAAGATTTTTCTTTACTGTTCTGTTAATATCTGACTGAAATATAAAGGAAAAATTCTGAATAAATGACTACAGGCATCTTAAAACCTGTAAAATTATTTTTTAAACAGCACTTTTGCTTAAAAAATGGGATCTGAACATTTGTGTAATGGAGCCAGACTCTCAGAGGAAAATTGCAATTTCTATATCTAGCACCTGTCAGGTTTCTTCAAGAGTCTAAAATGTATGTATTATCATGATAACACTTACTTACTCCCAAACAGACCAATCAAAGCCTGATTTTTAGAAGTAAGTCTTAGAATCCTTTTGAAGTCCAAATTTAAAACATGATCATGTGTTATCCATCAGAGGCCACTACCAACTAGATTTGTTTGCAACAAATGTAGCTTTGGAGCATGGTAGTGATAAGAAATACTAGAGAAACTATCCTCCGCTATTGAATAAGGAGTGATAACAGCATCAGAAATAGTACTAGTCCTAAAACCTGCCTCTGTGCTCCAGTGGTTTCACACCAAGCATTTAGAGATGATACACAGAACCTCAGAGCTGGGATTCTGCTGAAACCTCTGCTAAGATACTGGGAGCAGTGCTCAAAGCAGGTAGCGACTGTATTGCCCTATATATCATGATTAATCCAGGACAAAGAACAGATGGCATGGGAGGGAGATGGATTCCGTGAATATGGAGTGGGTGGCAATTGTAGCTGGTCCAAGCTTTGAGACCTGAGAGAGTAGTATTGGTAAATAGTGATAAATGTGAGGAGGTTGTTTCCTGCGTATTACGAGTTACAGGAAGACAGAATGGAGTTGTCAGCTATCTGACAACTAATTTTTATACATGAGGGTTTTTTTATGGCTGCTTTTATTCTGTGATGTGTTGTTTCATTTGTTTGTTTGCTGCCAGGCACTGTGAGATTTCAGTTTTCCCAGTTTTTGAAGAGATGGCTTTCTGTGGGGAAAGCCTGGGAGACCAGGAAAGCAGTAGTTTCGCAGTTAGAGATGAATTCTCAGCTAGTAGCAAATGTTTAAGCCCTGATTTTCAGGAAAATTAACATAAGCAAATACATGTAACTTTCCTTTGAGTTTTGTCCCACAAAGTTAGTTGTTTGATGTTGAATTTTTATTGAGGATTCCTTTCCCACATTGCAGTTGCTGTATCAGGAGGAGGAATGCTTTAAAAGGTAGTCAGAAGAGGAAAATACTCCAAAGGAAGTTGGACTGCTAGTCTCCTGAGAAACCCAGTGTATGGATTTTGTTGGCTTGTGAAATGCACATCAGTCACACCTCCATTCAGATCAAGTCTGGCCTGTTTGTGAGACTTAGTGTCATAGGCAGCGAGTAATACCTCTACAGTGGAGAGATGACGTTTCAATGGAGATGCCAAGGTGTAAGCATGGATTAGTTCAAGTGACCTCTTCTTGGCAGATGACTCGATATAAAATGGCTCAGCAAATCCCATGGGAATACATCTAGGATTTTTTTCCTTTGCCCTTACAAATCAATTAATTAATTGCTGGTTTTCATCCTTTTAATTGCTATAATACTGATTTTTATTCCAGAAGAAACCAGAAGGATAATGATGTACAGTTTCATGAATAGATTTTTTCTTACCGTTTTCTTAGGAGAGTTTATCTCTGTACCTAATACATATTTTAGACCGTAATAGTTAAACACTTCCAGAATATTTTTACTTCTCTTTGCAGAAAAAGAAAATGAATTTCAGACTTTCTAACAGGAAAGCTATAAAATAATTTCTGCTTC
Organism: Vireo altiloquus; assembly: GCA_013396875.1. Taxonomy (NCBI): domain Eukaryota; kingdom Metazoa; phylum Chordata; class Aves; order Passeriformes; family Vireonidae; genus Vireo; species Vireo altiloquus. Next base: position 84,118 of record VZRF01009226.1, on the reverse strand, counting down.
ATACTAAAGAAATATTTTCAATATTTACAACATGTGCACTGTCTTTCTTCTAAATAATTTCTGCCACTTGCTAGAATTTAGAAAAAGGCCATCAGTACTTTTTGTCTTTCAGCAAGATATTGTTGCTTCAGATGAGGTTCATGCTCATTAGTGGGTGCCGTATAGGTTAAATTTAGTACACTGTTTCTATATTATATATAAATTCTGTAATGAAAACTGGTTATTTTCTTTTGCCTTCAAAGTTGATTCCTTGCCCTTTCCAGACCAGTTCATTTAAATAGTTTGAAGATTTCCTCAAACTTCATTGAAAAGAGCATTTTGTGAAATATGGAGAACAAGAATTGCAAAACCCTCAGGAACATTAGGTCAATTTATTGACAGGAATTTTGCACCATTTGGGTAGATGGGATTGAACAGTAACTGTCTCTTTTCTATTTCCTGTTTGTAGGAGCCTGGATCCTGTGACAAAGCAGTCATTTTGTTGACTGTTTTGTAGTACAGTTGCACTCGTTAGAGGGAGGAATATGCAGGGCTGGATGAGAAAACAAACCTGTGTGAGAATTTGAGCCAATGAAGGATGGCTCTCTGGGAAATCAGCTTCCCCATATTTCAAACCTGTGTTCAGTGAAAGGACAGACTGCATAGCAAAAGAGGATTTACTGGGGTTTAATCTTGTTTGAAATTCTGTACTTTGAAAAGTTCTCCATGCATTCCAGCAAGGATGGAGGTTTTTCTTTGCATATGAAAACTAAGCATACATCCCACTTAGTTATGAGATTCAGGGGCAGAAGCAGACAGTGATTTTCACTTTTTAGACGGATCTCCATTTGCTTTGCCATCACAATTGCATATTGCTGGCACATTGCCTGCCCACAAGGGAGTCATTCAAGAACAGCTAGGACGAATTCCGTACAGGTAATCATGTTGCCAATGCCTGTGTATGCCTTGTGGACATCTCACAACTTGTCTGTGAAACTTGTATTTGGCGAACATGTTGTTTTCCTGTTGCCCTGTGGTCTATGGTGCCTTGTTAGTGCAACTGATTGAGAATTAGATTTCTGTTTTGTTGATCTGCAACTTACCCTGGGCTTGATACTATGATTCTGGGGACAGTGAGAGTACAACTGTGTTATCCATGAGTAGGCCATTTGGATATCTCACACGGCTTCCATGTGCTTCAGTTAGTAAGTCAGAATGTCAGAATCACAGAATCACGAATATTCTGAGTTGGGACTCTTACATGAGTGACCCAGACAGAGATCAAACCCACAACCTTGACATTACCAGCACCACGCTCTAACCAAGCAATGCCTGCTGGATTCACAGGTGTGTGAATAGTTTCATAATTCTGTTTGCAGAAGTACTTGGAACAAAGCCCAAAAGGTTGTTGTTTATTTTGGAGCACTCCAAAACGTGAAGGAATGTAATAATAATTCAATACAACTTTGTGCAAATTCTAATTCTTATTTTTTGGGCAGTTGAAGTCCTCTACCCGCAAAGTCATTTGGATATAAGCACACTACAGTTTAATGTCAGACCGAAAACCAAATGAGATCATAAAGAACATAAATAATTTTACTTTATTTTAATGGAATTTTGATAAAAATTAATTTGGATTTAAACTTTTTTCTTCTCCTACAAAGAGGAGGAAAGAAAAAACATATTATTTTCTAGAACATGCCTCTTCTACCTGCTGCTATTGAAAGAAAATCCATCTTAATATAAGCCTCCACCTAACCACTTTGTCAAATATCTTTTCTGCCTCTCCTCATGATTATTTTTGAAGAAAGCAAAGCACCTGAGGCAAAGTACTGAAAAGCTCACAGCATTATTTTCTTAAGGAGGAGTGCTTTACTAGTGGTCTTGTCTCAGGTTGGCACTAGTCTGTTGCATTGTATAATATTTGAATTGTGGGAGTTTGTAGCCACTGTTCAGGTAAATTAACAATGCCATGCCAGGTAAAAGATACAAAGAGGTGAATTGAATGATTTAATCACAGCTGAATCTGCTGCTCAGGCTCCTGGAGTAGCAAAGAAATTACCATTATAACAATGACCTTTGTATGTGAATGTCAGGCATGCTTCAATCCAGGCTGGAAAAGACATGGTTCCAATAATTGTCTTTATAAGCACAGGGCTGCTTTGGAGCTATTTACTTGTCCATAATCAAAAGATTGGATATTTTGCTCACCTATGGTGGATTTATTTTTTCCGATTTCCTATTAATAGAATTCTAGGAAGCTGCTTTGCCAGGGCTCATGAATGCACATTCTTGGAGGGCCAAGGTACACATTCGCGGCCGCACTGCTTTAAGACACAGCCGCTTCCTAGCGGTGCTGTGCCTGCTGTTGTGCTTCCAACGTCCATGAGTTGGTCTAGTCTGGTTATTTTGCTCTCAGCAGGTTAGAGACCTGCACCATGTGCTGCAGAACTGTGTGGGATCAGGCAGCTCCAGCTGTTTGGTGTTGACAAACTGGAGCAATAACATCCTGTTCCACACAGCTCGACTCAGGCAGGGTCTGACAGGCTGCTGAGCATGAGTGGGGAGGGTACGTGAGCTCAGCTAAATGGAACTGAGCTGCACAGACCTGGCTTTGCCCACTCTGGCTTCAGCTTTTCTGTTTGTTGGTAATATTTGTCCTTACACACCTTGCATAAAACTGTGAGGGCTTGTTTACGTGCACCATCAAACTTCTTAAAAAGGAACATGTTGCCTATTTAGATTTCACCTCTGGATTGCAGTGTATTTTCCCATGGTTAATTTTCATCCCTTCATGCAATTCACAATCACATTTCATGTGATTTATGCACTAGCAAAATAAGTTACCAAGAAGAAATAACCTTATATTTGCAATGCCTTCATCCCAGACTCTCTTCTTAAGGGGAAACTCCAGAAATCTGTAGGAAAGACAGTTTTAAAAAATTTTCCAAGGAGAAATGAGGTTTGACTTATGTGCTCATTTACTGAGGACTGAGGGAGATAATATCTAGCATCTTTTCAAACACTATTCTGTACAAAATACTTCCACTCCAGTTGTCTGCCTCTGTAAACTCTGTTTTAATGTTCTGGAGTCTGCCATACATTGTATTTTTCAAGTTAGAAGTGGGCAACTCATTTCACAGTGGGGAAAAAAACCCATGATTTCAAACTAATTTTTGCCTGCACTCAGAGAAATCAAATAAAAATACAAAGGCACAAAAGAATAAAGCTTCATTAAAGTTCAGAGAAGTGACAGCTCCCTGGTTGAAGAGCAGTTCTCTGGTTATACTTGTACAAGTAAATGACAAACTTGAATGATCTCAGTTGAAGATGTTCTGTCTTCTTCCTCCACCTGTATTGTTGTTCTCAACCTTTTGAACAATTGCTGAAATCTATAAAATAGTTTAATTTATATTCCTTCCCCCACAAGTACATTTTTATTTCTTACATCCACTTAGGAACAAACAGAAGGAAAACAAAGTCATAATGTCACCTCTGAAATCGTTCAACTTTTAGAAAGCATGATCTTCCAGTGTATAAACTATTGTAACTCTGCTGCTTTGCCTTGTAAGGGTGAGGAATACTCTGATGGATGTCAGTGCAGTGTTTGTCTGTGGTATCTGTGAATCAGTTGGTGTAATCTGTGTGTGTTACATACATCTACAGAGGCAGTGCACGGCAAAGTGTGTAATAATGAATACTGCACAATGGAGGACAATACTACACAGCATAAAGATAAAGGATAATGACAATGCTCTCAAATAACAAACCCCTGAGCAATGCTGGCAAACCTATGAGGGGAAGTAAGATGTCTTCATTGTTTCATATGGTAATAATCTGTGTACACATGTGATTTTCATAATGATCCATGGTTACAGACTATTATATGAGCAGTTCAAGAAGAAACTACATGTTTATATTGAATAATTTCCATATTAATAGTTTGGAGGGTGTGGGTTTTCTTGCTTTGCTTTTCTGACATATGCAGTTTCTAACACTGGCTTTTTATCACAAACTTTCAGCCATACAACCTGAATTTCATCAGATCAAACCAGTTAAATGTAGTCAGAACCAGTCAATACTTAGGTAAACAATTTCCAAGGTAATTCAAGAATGCATTGGGAAACTGCTCCATAGTAGTATTCCTCTCTGGCCAGCATTGAACAAGCATCTCCCTTATTTTTGGGGAGTTCGCTTGATACATGATTCTTCATCCTCATCCTAAATTGTCCTCTGTCATTGCCATGCACAAGTGGCTGCATTTGTCAGTGTCCATGTATTCTACCAAAAACCTTTTGTGATGAAGCGTACTACATAAGCAATGGTGCCAGCTCAGACATTATATTTTATATTTTATTTTTTATATTAGCCGTGTGCAGCCCTGCTTTAGTAAACCTAGCAAAATGTTATTTTTAAAGCACCATTTAGGTCAGCCTTTGAATGAAGAGTACAGAGCACTGTTTCCTTGTCAAAAATACTTGTGCAGAATCAGATGTGCTGGCATATACCTATCAAAAGGACAAGATAAAGCAGCATTTCTGTTACCATTTGTGAGATAAACAAGAATTATTATGTTTGTGGGATTTTTTTATTTGCTCATAAGCTGTGATTTAATTGACTTATTGGACTTAAGGGAGAGCTGGACCTGTACATTGCATCTTGATGTTTCTGTTTGCTTTCACTCTAAGCCAGTTAAAGTAACATTTCTTTATTTTTCTATAGCACCTACAGTTCTACCTCTCTTGGAGAAAATGTATGAGATGTCATCATGATAATGTATGCATGAGAACTGTATATTATAATAGCCAAGAGCTATGATAAAGAATACAAACTCACTTGTTCTCATCAAGCTATAAGATAGCATCAGCACAAAATGAAACAAGAGGCTATTGAACCTGTTGCCAGGAGAAAATGCAGATTAAATACAAATAAACAAAAAGTACAAATGAAAGATGTGAGTAGACTTATATAATGAAAACAGGGAGCCCAACAAGCTCCTTTACTTTTTAATGCCATACTCCAAAGACAAGTACTACAGCTAAGTTTTCAAAGAACAAAGTCATGCTTTTCTGTGTTTTTTTTCCTGAATAAATAGCAAAGCCATGGAATTATTTCCTTAACTGAATGCACAGAATAAGACACATAGCAAAAATAACCAAACTACTATTAGTGTGATTGTAATTGTGGTCATGTATTCGCAATTGATTTTCTTCCTCTAAGACTATCATGATCCACCATTGTGAAGGAAAATCGCACCAGAAGTGAATTATACTCTGCTATTCATTTGGGCGTTCACTCCATATACTGTGTCAAAATGCTGATGCCTGTCTGATGCCTGTGCTCTGAGAACTTCCAGTGAACATATCTCTTCAGAGCAAACAGCAAAATGAAGTTATGAGTCAATCACTCCTAAATCTCTTGTATTTATTTATAAAGCTGGGTATGTGTACTCCTAGAAAGAACAAAGGAATTAAATCTCTCTTTGTTGATGGTGTTTCTTGCAGTTTGGAAAAAGAAATATTCTCCTCAAGATTCTGGATACTTTTTAATATACACTTTTGCACTATTTCCTTCTTCTGATCCTAAATGAGGGTGCTCATTTCCAAAACTTTTAAAGCATAGACAAGTTTGATTATGACTTTGAAAATCGGATTTAGGTAAGGAAGTCCAATTTATCCAAGCTTGGAGAGGTTTTGTAATACAAAGGATATCTGAATATGCCTGTCTTTGTACCCTTGCAGGATTTCACATTGCCTAATATAATGTTCGTCATGGTTTTAATTTTTCCTCAAAATGGATCTCTTTTATGTCTACTGTTTACCATCCTTGCCAGAGTCATTGAGCACAAGAAATACAGTATCTACAAGATGCGGAAACTGCTTTCTTCCTTGCACCCATGTAATATGTAATGGATGGTTTTAAGAAAGGTTCTTTACTCTGTGCTTTACCTATTCATGTGTAGGATTTTGATTTCATTTGAAATGAAAGGCGTAAACCTCAGGTCTGAAAACTAATAGAATTTCTGCATTTACCTGCTGATCCATAGCCTTTAGGTTAGATTGTGTGTCAGCCAGCAGTCGGCTTGTTGAATGAAGCAATACTTTAAAACTAAAATGAAAAGATTTCTGTTATATGTAGCCTGACACCAGATATGAAGGCAGATTTCTGCTGGCTTATTATTGGAAATATTTTCCAGTGTGTCTGATAAGCGAGACTGAACAAGCCATAGGAAGTAGACCTAATCAGATAATGCTGACTTGCAGACCAGAAAAAAAGGAGAAATGTATTTTCCTAAGTGCTATGCCTTCACTTGTCAAGACTGAGGACAAAATGGTTGGTGTAATGGCAAAAGGCACTGCAGAGAGCAGGGAGTAAACCTGCTGGTTCCTGGGGTGGCTGTTGTGTCTGATCCTTTTTTCTTGTGTACATTCATGGTTTGTGTTACAGAAAGCTCACATCTAAGTGCTCGAGTGCATTGGCACTCTGGAGATGGGGCATGTAAGAAGGACTGGGACAACATCAGACTGGATCAGCTCTTCATTTTCCAGTGAGTCTAGGTATTTTTTTTGAACTTCAGAGGAATTCAAAATAGGCTTAGGAGAGGGTCCCCCTGAAGGAGTGAGCACTGTGTTCTGCTCCGACTCTCAGTGCTGCCCATCCTTCCTGGAAATACACTCGAACACTGAGGATATTCACAGGAGAAGCAAATTCTCAGTATGATTACAGGACCTTCATGATGTTGCAGGATAGAGGACAAAGGAGGGTCTTGTAGTAATTCTTAGAAAGATTTCCCAAAGAACTGAAGCAAAAAGTGTCTCATGCCTAGGTATGAAGTGGTCATTATCACAGTTTGATAATTAACACAGAAAGATATTTAACACAACTTCAGATTCTTTTATGTTTTCAGATTGCATGTAGATAATAGATTGTATCAAATGCAAACATAGTGCCACATTAATATTGCATGACAAACATGCATACTTTTATTTTTTGGCCTGAAGAATTTTAAAAAGAAAAATTGATGGAAGATCCTCTTTATTATAAGGGGTTTTTTTAAACTCAGCTCTTGGTTTTGTACCTTAACTGTCTCTGCTCAGGGAAAAATGAATTTAATTGCATAAAACCTACTCTGCACTGATTTTTCCAGGGAAAAGATTAAAGTTTTAAATGGATTGAGTGTCCCTGTAAGTATATTCGCATTCATACGTGTCTGGACTGAGCAGGCCATCTGTGGTTTCTGCTTTATTTTTTTTACTGTATATTTAGAATTCAAAATAACATTTATTTTGTGAGAAAAAAAATCAATAAATCATTTAAGTTTTCCCATATTTTGTATAACTAATTGTAATTAGTATAATGTCTTTGTTGGCAAGGGCTTATCAGGCACATAGCATGAAGAGGCAAAGAAAAAGCTTTGTAAAAATGATGTTGTTTTGTAAAGCTAATGGTGATACTATCTCTGCTATTGTGTGTGATTGAATTCTTAATTTTTAATCTGGTATTCCATCCAGCAGTGTAGCTCCTAGTGTTACCTGAGGTTCTCTGTAATGTAACCATAGAACAGATTTTTATCTGTTCTAGATTTTACAGTTTGGTGCCAAAAGGATGTGGTCTAGGCTTGAGTCAGCTAAATTGTGGCAAGTGGATTGCAGTGTTTGGTTGTAATGAGTTAGCTTGTTGTAATGTTTGTTATGCGAATCTTGTAGATAAGAATTCAATTAACTGTGATGTCCTGAACTTTGGCCCTATGGGAGCAGCCACAGGCTCCTGTGATGGATCCTGTCATGTGTATGGCCTTTGAGGAGCTGCTTCCCTGCAGAATTCTGTGGCAGCATAGCCAAGTCTTAAGTAGGTGAGACTGAGAATCACTGAAAAGATGATGTTACTAAGAGCAATATAATGTGGAAGAGAAATCAGAGCATTTATTTATAAAGCAAAGGACCACTATCCCACTTAATGAATGAGTTCTAATAACTTGGGTTCACTGGAAATACCATATTCCTGGTGCTAACTGAAGTCTTCACCATTCTTGCTACCTAAGCATTAGCTTAGGCTAACAGTGAGCTGGCTAGATGATTAGTATGATGATTCTTGTGTTTACTATTCTCAAAAAGCTGGATTGTGAAAGGCTCGTATAATTAACTAATTTGCTACTTCAGTTGATAGCAGAGAAGCCATAAAAATTCTGGTTTAGAGCATTTCACTGCCATTCTAATAAGTATGGAGATTTTTCTCAAGGCTTCCACTTGTATTATTAACCTCCTGCAGACTATTCAATGAATATTGGAAGAAAATATTCTGAAATTGTCCGGTGGTGAAGAAACCATTAAGTGGGATAGAAGGAAATCTACTGTGACCCATAGTTCCTCTTCTTATGAGCTTCTCTCTAGCAGTCTCTACTTTTCTGAACTGTTTGCTTTATCATGCTTTTTCTAAAGGCTGCCCTCTGAGAGAAGAACTTGTGCCATTCTTGCTCTGCCAAATATGTCTGCCTGCAATAAAGGTGCTGCCTCCAATGTAAATATTTGAGCCAGTGGCTGCAGGCATGTGCTGCATCAATGTAGTGACTCTAGGGGAACAGAAGGGAACAACAAAAGCTAATCCTGTGTATCCTGAGGTTTTGGGACCCTATATTTTAAGTGGGACTTTAATTAGGCTTCAACCTCTTCTGCCCACAATGTGTGTGATTGAAAGATGCCCATCAGAAAACCAGCTACTATGTAAGCCAAGCAGTGGAGAGGTTAGAGGGAGTTTCAATAGCTCAGATGTGAGGATTCTATTTCAGTGAAAGACTTGATCCATTTGGATGGAATATAGATAGTAAGCAAGACCCTAAAAAAATAGTAAACTGTAATATAATACCTGTATATGTGTGTGTGCTTCATTAAAATGTATGTCACAAAAAGAAAAAAAAAAAGGAAAGAGAAATATTTTGTTCCTTTTATACATTAAGGAAAAGTTAATCTGGAGAAAGTTACAGTAGTAAAAGAGAAGGCAACATCTGTGTTAATTAGCAGTTCATCTTCAAAGCTTGACTGATGGGTTACATTATGGCCTCTTGCAATTGAATCAAAATTCAGACCCACACAAGTTCTATTTTTACCTCCTCTTTCCGTATCAGAATAATTTGTCTGGATTTAAGACTTCATTTTTGCTAAAAATATTGATGTTCCATAGTCTAAAATGAACTTTTGGTTAGTGCAAATAGGCAGTGTAGAGAAGAGCTTTGTGGCTTTGGATGCGATTCCAGAGCACGTGGCTGTATGACATGATGCAGTGTTAGGGATAAGGACTTGTATGTTCTCCAAAGAATCTGTTTTTCTTGGGTATTTGGCAGTGAAGCTCTTTGGTTCAAGGACTGTCGTGTGTACGGTGCCTTTCACAGTGAGCCTTCACAGTGCTACTGTAATCCAAATAATCAGTTAGTAATTTAGCAATAAATTAGGAATTAGTTTTAGAATGCCCAGAAACACTCTTAAGAATACCACAGCTGGGGAGAAACAAGTTGTTGAGAGAGGAATGCACACACGATGAAGGTCTAATCTGTAGAGTTTGAATTCTCCTTTCCTGGTGAATATTATCTGTTCAGAAATAAAGCTTACAGTTAATATTCTGGCCCTTCGTAAGCTTTTTTTTTCATGGGCATCCATCCTGGTAAAAAGTAAAGTTCTCAGATAAATGTGAAATGTAGGGAGAACAATGTAACATTGCCTTCCCTTCCATGTCAGTATCAAAGAGGTGTTGCTTGAACTACCATAATGACTGCAGACTGTGGAAAATTTGAAAGGGTATCAGCTGATGTAGATCAGTGTGGGTTCTGTCAGCTGAGTATCTGGTCCAATGTCCTTCCCACTTAGATGAACAGAGTTAAGGTACAATCTCATGCTAGCTATTCTTTCATTTTCACCGTAGCAATAAAACAAAATATCTTTATAAAAGCTTCTGCTCACGTCCCAATGTCATAGACATACAATGTACACCTTTACAAAATTGTATCGTATTTTTGATTTAAACATAAAAAAGACCCAATCTAATAGAAAATGTTTTTATGAAAAATTTAAGCTGCTTTCAGACAAGGTTAGATGAACTCTTTTCAGTATCTTGTATTGAGAAGGTAAGAGCTAATCAAGAAATTTCTTCTGTATTCACCTACAATACATTTCACTAAAATATGCAGCTAGGAGTAGTGAGTGCCCTTTAATACCAAAAGAAAAGGGTGGGAAAGCCTCCTTAATTAAATCTCTTCAGGGATCCTGGATTAACTGCAACTCTGTTTAGTTTATATCCTCCCTGTAGAAAAATGTGCAGACCCGAGACAGCAAATATTGATTTAAATGTAGATGCAGGGAAAAGGCCCTGTTGTCTTTTTTTCTTCCACTTGGCACAGTTTTTAGTTTTGATTAATTTTTGGTTACAAAGGATGAAAATCTAAATCCTTCTCTACTCGCTTTTGTACTGTGTGAAAATATTGAACCAGGACTCAGCAAACTGGATGCAGCTACTGGTGAAGGGAAGAGCACATAAAGCTGCCCTACAGAGGACTGTGGCATCAGTCCTGAAACCTGAGTCAGGGTTTCAGCTGTCACTCCCTTTGTCACAGCCACCAGGGATTGCAGTAAGTCTTCGGCCTAGCATAGTCCAGTAGAAAGTGGGGAACAGTGGGACTGTGGCACACCATGGTGCCACAACCAGGGAAATTTTGGCATTACCTCCCATTTGATTCAACCACTCAGGCATAAGTAATTGTCCTGTGGAGCAAGTGCTCTGCTGGCATAGACGAGAAGAGTTGTGTTTCCCAGTAAACTCAGTCTCTGTAAGTTACTCAGGTGATTTTTGAAGAGAAAAATTGCTGTGTAAAGATGCCAAGAGCTTAGCCCTCAAACCTGCTTATGTGTATTTAGTTTTCCTTCATTCTAAGCGTACTTGCATGTTTGTAATGGGTGACATTTCTGTGCATCCTGTCCTGATTTAAACATACATTAGCTCATCAACAAAATCCAGGTGCAAATGGAGATGAGTGGAGCCTTGTGCTTCTTTCTGCACAGTACAGCTCCAGTGGGTCGAGGTTGTTTGTGATTGTGCATAAACTGCTCAACTTCAGACCCCAGGGGACAAGTGCAACCCAGGCACTGACAAAAAGCATCTTCTACTAATAACTTGAGTGCATGCAATAGCATGTGCTGTGGCTCGGACCACAGTCTGTTTTTAAGAAAGAGAAATAAAGAATCTCGACTCAAGAGAATATGTATTTCTGGAAACAGAAGGATTAGGGAAGAGAGTGGGGAAGGAAAAAAGATTGGAATTGGGATTTACTGTTCTGCAAACAGTTTGCACCAAGACCACAATTCGTACCTGAAGAATTAGTGCAACCTGCAGAAGCCCAGTAACTGTAAGAAATTTAGCCACCAATTCGTCCTCTCTACAGGGTCTACCATTCAGCTTGAAAAGATTAGCACAGGTTTGAGAATGCATGAGAATCACAAGGAAATAATATATATGTGCAATGGGCTGAGTTTACGATTATAATTCTTTAGTCTTGTTTCTCTTCTGTGTGCTTTGCAGCAAGCTGGACCTCCATGATCACCCTTGATGAGCAGGAATTCTGCTTTTCTTCTCTAAGCTCAGCAGTGGAGGCGTCTGAAGGACCCCTCTCTGCCTGGGTGAAATAACTTCCTTCTCTTGTTGCCTGAGTTCACAACTGAACTGAGATGCATCAAAGTCAGGTCAAGGAATCAGAAATAAGGAAACTACAGAAGCCTGGACAGCAGAAGTCAATTTTCCTAGGCTGCTGCATTTTTTTCCCCACTTTGTTTCAGGTTTCCGTGACTGTACTGAATAGACCAAAGAAAGAAAGGAAATAATTTTTTTAAATGTACATAACATAAAGATTGGAAATACATCCATAAATTAAATAGCCAAGCAGATGCCTCAGGTATTTCAGTACTTGTAGTAACATATTAGTTCTTATTTCTAGTGTTGGTTTTGCCTGTCTTGCTCAAAATCGTAAATAGTAAGTCAAGTAGTTTTGGTGTTTTTTTAATTAGTGCAGTTAAATACAAAACCATAATTTCTCTGCTCCCTTTTGTGATCATTCAGAAGCGTCCTTCCTGTCTTTTTTTCAATGCCATTTTGACATGGAATTTTTTAATTGTTACATGTCTTTTTAAATCAGATTTTGGGAGATTCTTTTGGTCTAGTTTGTGACCTAGGAGTAGCCTTTACTGTGGGTTAAACTCAGCTGAAATTGTCCCTGTGTTCCATTGGTACAGTGTTAATATAAACTGAAAGCCTGTATTTCTGGAGATGTATTGAACAGTATGCCACCCAACTGCAGTTTATTTTCAAGATTCACAGTAAGGAAGGTCTACCAGGAGTTTGGGCTGGCAGGAGTGCAGCACTTCTCCATACCCAGGTACATCTTGCTGGGCACAGTCACTGCCTGAATCTGGAATGGGGTCTGTGCTGTTCATGATACATTCCACTTGTTTAAGCTTTGCATAAAACTATACATGGTGGATAATAAAACATCTGTCCATGCATAAATGTTTCACTTTTCAGAATGACTTGAAGCATGATGTGTGAGGCAGCCTGCTCACTGCTAGAGGGGCATGGCTGTTTATTATTAGATGTCCTGCACCATTATGGAGTGCAAAGCAAGCACATGTGTGTACACACACACACACACACGCACACACACAAAAGAATGAATAGTTATGATAAATGGCTGCCTGACAGGTATCCATATAATGCAGAAGTAGCAACCATTTTTACCAGGGGAAATCAATTCTCTGGGCTTGCATCTTCTTTACTCTTCTTGTGCTATTTTTTTCTGCAGAAAGTATGTAATGAAATAATTAGGAACAAAGCACCGTGCCTTAGAGAAAACAGAAATAAATCCAGGCTAGGGCTGATATTCTTCAAGATTTAGAGTCTTGCCCTTCTCCTATACCAAATGTACTTCCTTTTCTCCTCTCAAAAAAACAGCTCTCTGGCAAGAGAAGTGTATGTGCTCCTCAGGGGAGAGGTGAGGGCCTTGCTGTTCTCTCAGTGGTGGGTGCATTTTTCTGTCAACTCATTCCAATCTGTCATTTACAAATCTACATCTGATGTGAAGAAGGCAGCATAGACCAAAACCGTGACTTGGGGAATGTGGGTGTTTAATTTGGGAAAGCAGAAGAATTTTTTAGCAGCTGTACTCAGAGATGCTTCCTCAGGGAAAAAAAAAAAAAAAAAGAAGGCTCAGTCAACATAAGTACAATGTTAGCATTAATTTGGTTAGTATAGAATTGTTTAATAGATCACTAGTATGCACTTGCAGATAAATTTCCCATATTTTTAGTTGTAAGGAAATATACCATGATTCAGCAATGCGAAAACCCAGAGAAATCCAGGGAGAAAAAGGGCTGGTTGTCTTGAACAAGGGGATGCAGAGGGGACATGTGCCTTCCACCCTCATTCCCGAGGACCTGTCACAGATGAGGCTGGCACAGGGTACATGACAAAGTGCCAGGCAAAACCAGAGTACTCTGGCCCTCTCCCAGAGGATTAATGGTCTCTTGATGCACCACAGATACAAATAAGTACCAGAGACAATTCTACCTGAACAAAGTCTAAGTTAATCCTGGCATAGTTTTGAAAATATTTCTGTTTATTTTGAATGATTTAAAGAAAACCTTTTTGTTGGAAGGGCATCTCACATTATAAAGCCTCTACTCTTTGGATTTTAGGTCTCTTTGTTTAGACCAGTACTCTTATTTATACTTGTTTATTAATCAAGAGGCCTGACAAGCTGCTGCAAATAAAGCCGCTGCTGATTCAGTAGTTTGGTAGGAGAGTCATCTGAGGATTAGATTCTATAAACAGCCTTTATGAAAAGATATATTTTTTGTCAATTAATTGGCCTGGAGAATTTTGTCATTTCAATCTGTCATTGTTGAATTTTACTTTATTGCAATATTTTGAAATTAAGTCCAAAAAGAAAAGTGTCTATCTAATGCTTTTGGCAAGCTCTCTGTTAATTAATAGCTTTTTGAAGTACTAAATGTCCCTGCTTTTTATCTTAATTAACACTCTTAATTGACCTTCTATGATCTCTAGTTTCTCTCAAAAGAATTAAAAAATAGGCTTCAAAGTTCTTTTCTGCAATTCGATTGACATGCAATTGCTTGTCTACACATCTTCTCTGCCTTCACGAATGTTTTTTTCATTTTTATTTTTTACCACTGGAGTCCCCACTGGAAATTACAGTCCATTGAACCATAGAGCTAAAATTGATTGTGCACATAAAAAATCCTGGAGCAATTGAATGAAGAAAAGAACTTCCTGGAATTCTGTGGCTAAATCAGAACTCAAGTGACAACAAAACTTTCTCCTGATTTGAACTCACCTGCCCTGGATCACTAAGGAAATATTTTATGTTCCTCCATTCGCCCCTACTGACAAAAAGAACTAGTTTTTCCTTCATTTTGCCTACATCAAAGCATGGTTATACATGTCAAAGAAGATGAATTTCAGTTGCCAACATTTTTTGGGTGCATTCTCTGTTCCGTCTTCTTTATATCGATTTCTTATTATTTTTGTGAAACAGTGGAAGGTTAAAGAGCCCTGTCTAATTGCTTATATTTTAAATTAATTTTTAATTAAAGCTTTTTGTATCACATATTACAATTCTAGCAATCCTAAAAGTGCCTTTTACCATTTTCTTCTAAAATATAGAATGCAAGTCTCTTTTGTAACATGTTGTGAGAAACTGTAGTCAGTTCTTTCTGCTGGAGTTTATGGAAGGCATTACTAAAAATGCAAATTCTATGTTTTGAGACTTGAAACTTTCAAGTAACTATTAATCTTGGAGCTTACTTTTATATTCTGAGATTAAATAATGACATTTTAAGCACTTAAACCTTCACTAAGAGCAAGATAAGCAAGCATATACTTCGTTTTGAGCATTTTAACTAAGTTGATTCCACTGGTCTTTTCATGTCTTTAATGTTAAGCATATGCCTATGTACTTTTCTGAAATGGTGGATGGTATTTAGCAAAGTGAATTAAAACCAATAACTAACATTTCTTTAAGAATCCCTAATAAAGTAGGTTGTATGCAAAATAAGCTTTCATTTTTAAGACAAACAAAGTAAATTTGTGTGAGCTTTGCTGTTTTATTGCTGCATTCAGCTGTAAATCATGTCTTGAAAGTAAAACCTTCTTTTAAAAAGTGTTTTTTGAAAAATAGTGCATTATTTTCTCCTGAGCTGTTGAGACAATTTCCTGTCTAGATCTGGTACCCCATTAATTTTAGACTATTAAAAAAAAAGTTGCTCTGAGCCATAGGAAACAATTTTAGGATTGTTGCACACACATATATCACAGTAGATCTGCCCACTGTAGTTCTACAGATGATGTTTAACAATCTCCTGTTTACCCTGTTTTGGAATTAATATCCTCATTCCCCCAGATTTGAGCAGTAACATAGCCTTATCCTCCTATAAATGGAGGATTTTTTTTCTTTCCAATGTGTAAAATTTGAAATTTGAGTGCAATTACAGTAACAAGAGGAACTCTTTTTCTAATGAGTCTCAAAAACCCCTGGCCAAGAAACATGTAAAACTCTCCTGTAGAGAGGGAAATTGAGTGCACAGTGTTAGCATAATAGCAAGGGCTGCGACATTGCTTTGCACTACAGTTTTATGGGATGATGTTTTAAAAGGTATTTGGAGATTTATGGCTTTTTAGGGACAGCTAAAATTGTTTTCACATTTCTAATATTGCTTTCATTAGAATTTTGAAAGTATGTTTATGGTATCAGATTGAATTCTAAGGTGTTACCAAATCATTCAGAATCCCCACTGCTTAAGTGTATTCCCTTGTATCCCTGCGTATCTTCAGAGGAAAAAATGAGATGAATGTAAGTGCTTTGGTTTAAAGTATATAATCTGTATTCTGTCATGTACTTCATCTCCCAGGGAAGGTACCTGGGAACTCACTCTGCTGTTTTTATTTATCCTGCCAGTGCAGTATATAGATGAGAGGACTAAGGTCCAATGGTGTTAAAACAAGACATGAAATATTGACTAATTCCTTTTTAAATTCCTTTTTCCTCCCGAGTATAGCAAATTTCAGATGCTGCTGTCAATACAGTGCTCTCCAATAAACCTCCGTTATCGGAAGGGTCCTGATCTTCATCATGTTCTTATAAATGGTTATTATGATTCTAAAATGCTTTGAAAGCTCACGGCCAGTGTTTTCCTGGTGCAAGAGCTGAAAGCGAGTTAGAAGCAATGCAGCCTTTTATCATGGCAGAATGTTATTCCGAAATAACATGAGTTGGACTGGGAATTCTCCCTGCTAGACAGCAGCAGAACATTCTGGTTTTTAAATTCCAGATCCTGATGGGGCAGATAAACAGATGTACACTTTTGTGGCTAAAAAGGTGTCAGAAAAAGAAGCACAGTTACAGTTGGTATCCACCTAATGAAACGTGAGTGTTTGACACACTGCCTTTGGATCCCACTTGTCATTCTTCACTTTAAGTTAACCCTTTATTTATTGTTTCCAGTATGGTCCTTTACAAAAGCAGCTAAACAGATACTTAGCTGTTTCCCCAAGGAAAAGGGCGTTTCAGGAAAGGTAGGGATAGAAGTTGACAGCAGCTCACCCATGAAGGATGACAGACATGGGCAAGGAAGAGAGTATTTGACTACTTCCAGTGTTCTTGGACTCAGCTCTGGGAGTTGAGGTAATTGTTTTTCACTAAAAAATTCAAAGGTTTATTTAAACTGGAGTGTACTTGAGTTTCTTCAGGAATGTAAAGCTCTTGGAGCTTTTCTTCTATTCATAATAAAAGGTATAAATCAGAGAAGGAATTCAAATGTCAGCCCTGTATGTGCCAGGTAATTGTCATGATAAAGGTTGTACAACTGGTTTTTCACCCCTTAAATAGCATTTAATTCAACTTGAGCAAGGAAGTAACACAGAATCTGTGCCAAAAGCCAGTGATTGGTATATTTATGCAAGAGGAGGGAGGCTGGAGACTTAGTACATTCTTTCTCTGAACCAGGAAGAAACCCCTGAGGTTGATTCTTCTGTCTCACAGGGAAGTTGGGGCTTATAGGCTGGATAAGTTGCTATAGGATTTTTTTTTCTACGTGAAAGTTTTATTTCTATCCCAGGATGAAAATGTTTTCAGGAGATTTTGTTGGTGGCAATTACTGATTTGCATGTAGGCTTACTTGGGAGTTCTTTTACAGCAAAACTTAATTGTGTGCAAACTTTAGGCTGCTTTAACTTAGCATGGAGAACAGACTGCTCCCTGCCATACCCAAAAGCTAAGAGCTTATAGGTATGCCAGAAAGCTCATATATCACCTCCTCCACTCACACCCAGCTCTATTAAGGTGCTCTCCTAAGATGGTTTCATGAGTTTTATGGTATCTTTCTTTGGAAACTGATCATTTTAAAAATAATTTCAAGATAATTATTTTCACTGATTTCAAACTGAAAGCAATATGTGCACAAAGCTGGACTTCAACCAGTTTGTAAGCAGCAAGGGCTGACTGTGTTCTCACTACTTGTGAGGTTTGAAAGCAGTGAGTCTTGCATGCCCAGGTTACCTGGGGTAACTCTGTTGACTCCCAGTCCCCCATTGGTAACATTTGTGTGAACAGAGTGAACAGGATTTGGTTTGTGGTTAACAATGCATGTGTTTGCTCAGATAGCCAGTCTGCGAGCCAAATCCTTACACAGGTAATTTTTCTCACTTGTGCAGGTAATACTTTTGGGCTGATTGAACATATCTAGTCATTTGAGCAAAGACTGTCAATCTGGGCACCATACCGTTGTGAATTCATCTCTGCTATATTATCTCAAAGAATGATAACACAAAATTATATAAAGGGATGTGCACAGAATTTTGGTTTTGAAAATCTTATATTAGATGGTTTTGTACCAAAATATCCTTGGAAGTCTCATTACTGTGTGAATTTCCAGGTTGAGGATAGCTTACTGCAGATGAAGATTTTGTTTGCAGAAGAGGATGATGCCTACTCACATGCACACACCACAAATTGTGACAGTACTTTGTATTTTGGTAAACTTTATCTCATTTTACAAACTCCACTAATTGCTATCTTTCAGATGTGAAAATAAATTATTTTCTGTCTTATGGGAGATGCATTGTTTGACTTCAGATATTTAACATGGTATTTTTTTCTGTGGACAATAGCTGGAGGCCCCAAGCTGGGAAGAATGAGAGCATATCTATAAATAATTCAAAGTAATTGTACGGTTTTGACAGATTGTCAAGCTGCTTAGTGCCTTTTGTCCCAGGCAATAGATTGTATTTCTTTGAGAAAGTGTTGATAATTTCTCATTGCAATTTATTTTGTGTATGTTGTATTTTTACAGAGTCCAGTCAGGTTCATATCTCAGCACGGGTTGGTTTACCTTAATTTTGGCTATGGATGCCTGCTATGGAATTCACGTCTATGGGATGATAAATGACACCTACTGCAAGTAAGATCACAGAAAATTATTTTCATGCATCTACAATTCTGATGTCTTGTCAAAATTTCACAATTGATTTTAATATTATAAATCCAAAAAACAGATCAGGCAGTCATTTCCCAGTGTTTTGCATTGATGTGACACTATTGCCAGCATATTCACTCCTGACATGGCATTTGCTGTTCATAAAATAAAAACATTTACAAACATCAGATGTCCTAAGGAGTCATTTTTAATCAAAGATCTTTTGCAGTTTCTGAATTAGCTGGAAACAAAGTATGCTCATACTCTTTTGATAAAATGTACTTCCTTCCAGAGGTAAAAAAAAAAGCTATAGAGGAAAAAATGAATATATTATTTTCTGAATACCAAATACACTTGGAAGTGAAATAAACTGAGTAGCCCAGGATAGTTACCTGAAATTACGTTTCACCACCACTGAACAACCTATTTGAACTTTCTAGGTTATATATGGCTTGTTTTGAGTAGCAGAGGTTTCTAATTAGATAATAAAACAAGTCCTGTGAGCTTTATCACCATAAACTGACATAAATTCCAACCAACTACTGTTGCTGACCTTACAGTGACAGTGGATTAATCCTGTTGTCAGAAGTGTAACTCTAAACACAATTTTTAAAAGTCCAACTTAAATACTTTAATCTACTGTGTATGGTAGAAAAATTTAAAGTGAAACTACTCCTCATTCATTCAGAAAAGTAGAAAATGTCATGAACAATGTATGATACTAGTGCATACACATCTACTGTATCTAAACTGGTTCAAGTCCTGCATGTAACCAGTCCAGTGGATCATGATCTCCTAAAGTCAAATCTTTGTGCAGATTCCACATTCTGTGTCACTTCAGTGTGAGACTCATTCCTGGCAGAACCTAAAAAAACTCACAAACGGAATTTGAGTCACAGCTGTTTAATTAGGATATCTTAACATTAGAGGCTGACTTTTTATAACTTGCAGATCTCACTGATTGAGTCATCCAGATGGAATGAACAGAGTGAACATATGTTGTTCTTTGTTTATGAAAATACACAGTAGGCACCCTGAGATGAGGGGTGACAGGACTAAGGTTGTCCTCAGAGAGCTCAGCCAAGCTGGCGTTGCACAGCCCTGATGTAAAACCAGTCAACAGCGTGATAGCACTGTTGGCAACAGAAAAGTATATGTTTCCTTAAAGCTGTAATTGTGACTGGATTACCTGCTTATATTGGATATTACTCTGATAACTGCCTTGTTCAGCCCGTTCAAGAACGTGTTTCAACAGCCGGGACCATCCAGTGAGAATACTTTACTTAGGGAGGGAGGTTTGTGGGCTGAGTTATCACAGGTTAAACAAAAGTGCAGTGCCTGTAAGAGCCAGCCCATCAGCTTCTTACTGACTGATGAGGTCAGTGTATGCTGAGAGATACTCTGAGCTGCTTCTTCCTTAGGAAAATTCCTAGATATCATGTAGTGAAAGCCCTTATACAGTTTAGCAAAGGAGTTCAAGTGCTGACACATGGAAAATATTTCAGATCATGCAGAGAATTGTTTAGGTTGGAAAAGACCTTTAGGAGCATGGAGTTCAATCATTAACCCATCAGTGCCAAGTCTGCACTAAACCAGTTCCCAGATGCCACATTTGTACATCTTTTAAGTACATCCAGGGCTGGAGAGTCAACCCCTTCCCCGGGCATCCTGTTCCAGTGCTTGACAACCCTTTTGGTTAAGAAATTTTTCCAGCTATCCAATCTGAACCTTCCATGATGCACCTTGAGGCAATTTCCTCATGTCGTGTTCCTTGTTACTTGGAAGAGAGTGACCTCCTCCTCCTTACGACTCCCTTTCAAGCAGTTGTAAAGAGTGATAACGTCCCTTCTGAGCCTCCTTTTCTCCAGACTGAACACCCCCAGCTTCCTCAGCTATTCCTCAGGGGACTTGTGCTCCAAACCCTTCACTGGCTCCGTTGCCCTTCTCTAGACTCACTCCAGAGCCTCAGTGTTTGTCTTGTAGTGAGAGGACCAATACTGAACACAGGATTCGAGGTGTGGCCTCACCAGTGTCAAGTACAGGGTACAATCCCTGCCCTGCTCCTGCTGGCTGCACTATCGCTGATCCAAACCAGGATGCTTGTATCCTGTATTCAGGTACATTATATATTTATGGTTTTCTTGAAAATAGTACTTAAGTATATCTTTTTTTTCCCTAGGTCAGAAGACTTTCGTAAAGTTCCCTACCACTATTACGAGCCAGGAAGAGATGAGTGTGAGGAGTACTTTCTCCATGAAAACGCTCCATATGGAGGCCATAGGTTTATCACGGAAAAGAAAGTGTTTGCTAAATGGGCCAAGAAGCACACAATAATATTTACACATCCCAACTGGACAGTGTCTTGATACTGGTTTAATTTACTCTCCCTTAACAGCATATTACAAAAATGTCTCAGTTTACAATAGTTTTGCTTACATCTGACTGGCCTTTCTCAGCCAAGGTAACACTAAACTAAAAAACAGAAGACAAGGAGGGTGGTGGTTCAGCTGTTAAGCAAAATTAATCATCTGTGGAAGGCAGACACATTGTTTGTTATTTCTTAGGGTTTTAATCCACACTATGCACTTTAACTGGATTTTACTTCAAGACAGGAGCAGTTAAAGACAGATGAGATTTCCTGTATATACAGGTGCACACAGAGAACATAGTGCTCCTTTGAAAATTGTCCATCATCTCAGATATTTAAAATTATTATTTGCAGCTCATTTGCTGTACTGAAGCACTAGTTGCATTTGTGGTATCGGTAGAAATTTTTGACAAGAGAAACGTGAGGAAAGATACAGACCTCCAAGGTCCATGAGTGAGTAAATTTTAAAAAACACCTGAATATATTGATACGCAATATATTGTGAGCACTTGCATATGTGGTAAAATTAGAGATGAGCTAAGCATGGTTCTTGAACTGCACCCAACTCTTGAATGAGAAGATATTACCTGCTCAAGACTCCTGATTAATTCATAACTTCTGAAATGCAGCTTCCTTCCGCCCTGGTCAGGCTGCACCATCTGGGACGATGTAGTTTGTACTTTTTGAAGCTGTTGTCTCACAGTTCAGCTCCAGCAGAATGGCACTTGTAAAAGATTGTGTTTTGCAGCCTATGATGAACCCTTGGCTGTGGTACCAAGCCTGCTGTCAGTACCCAAGCTGGTGAGTGTAAAGTTGTCTCATTAATATCTCCATTTACTCCAGTTGTGCCTTTGACTTGCTCCAACATCCAAATAACAATATTTTGACAGTATTTCCCATGCAGCCATCGTAATTTATTTTAGATCTCCAGTTTCACCATCTTTAAAAACAAGGATAGTGTCTATCTACCTCACAAAGGAGTTGTGAGGACTAATTTAATTTAATTTAAAGGACTTTCCTGATGAAGAATGCTACAGATCATTTATTCTTAACACAAAAACAATGCTACCTGTCATTTATTCTTGTCTGCTGGGTATTTGAAGAAAGTGACAGTGTGTCTGGATCTGATGGCAAATTGTTCCGTGCATCCGCTTTCCTACTGAGGATAATTTGTAATACTGAGGTCTATCAGCTTGCATTGCTTCAGATGAAGTTGAAAGAACTCCCCATCTCACAGTATTATCTGCACATTAAAATGCAGTTCAAGAATTTTAAAATATACTCATCTCTTGCTTAAATATGTATTTCCAAGCTTACTGTCATGGAAAGTTTTCAACTGCAGCAGACTCATTTGTAATATGACCATAATTCAACTACACATGTGAGTTTTATTTAAACTGATTTAAACTAGTGCTTTAAGTTTTGAATGTGTCCTATGAATATTTTAACATCTGGAATGTCAGATTCAACACTGTAATAGCCAATACTGTGAACACTTGAAGAAATTATGTGTGGAACATGTCACACAGGGTTTACTCACACTACTTAAACATTAAGCAACAGGAAACTTTGTATGCTTTTGTAAATCAACAAAAGGGGAAAGTAAAAAGCTATTTTTACATGTAATTATTTGTATACTGACTATTTCCTATTGTATATTTGTATATATAAATCTATATTTTATATGTTCATTGCATATATATTCCCTCATCGACAGCTCCAACTCTTAGGATGGGGAGGAAATCTCTTCACCAGTATTCCTCCTCCTGATCATTAGTTTCCTGTTCCTGTTGGTATCATCTCTGTTGCCCCTTCTGTTTTTTACCATAAATGCAGCCCACTGATTTTATTTTTTAATATAGCTCAGCTTTCATTGCTTACTTTAGTACTCTAAGTATTCATTCTGGTTGTCAGATAAAGGCTGGCGCCATGCTTATGATCTTGGATAAACATCTGTATTCAAATACAGACTTTGTCCCAGACTTCTTGCATGACTTTATGTGTCACCTTCCTGTTTGGGAAAGGAGAATAATAGTATTTTCCTACTCCCTTTCTTAACTGACTTTCTTGAAAGTTGTTGAGATGAATATTCCTGTTTTCAACTTATTTGCATAATGCTTTGAAGAAGAGGTGCCAAAAGTGTCTGTAAACTACAGGCAATACTGTGATATACAAGTAATTAAAAGTGGCTGGTTTTCGTCCCTGGAGTTTAAAATCAGCTGTAGGCTGATACAACATGGGATGAAATCAAAAGGGGAAAAAGGGTCCTGGTTGGATGAAGAGCTGTAGTAGCAAAACCAGATTTATCACCATATGCATCTTTTCAGTTCAGATGGGCAGCTGGACATATGGAAATCTAATGAAAAATTGTAACGGGATTTGAAAAATGCAGGACATCCAGAATTAGGGAGAATGTTCCACACGTGTTGTACAGGGCAGCCTGGGAAATCCTATCATTCCCTTGAAGGAAGAGGAACTGAAAAGAAGAACATCAGCCAATTGAACTGGTATTTAGAAGGTTTTTGAGTTAACAGAAAACTGCTGTGAAAGTGCTGCACATGGAAGTTGTTTGAGCTGGACAGACTCACATAGAAGTGTCCTCATGTGTCAAGTACAGGGTACAATCCCTGCCTCCCACCAGTGTTTCTCCCCAGTGAGAAGGATTCTGCCTGAGTTGTGTTGACCTGCAAGGTGGTTTTTAAGCCTGAGAAAGTTTTTAAGATAATTAATACTTGCCAATTCACCATAAACATGCTGTAAAATATGTGCTTCATTCTGAAGCTCCTTGAATAGTGCTTGCATGCTGCATGAAACAATATCACAAAGGATAGCTAAGAAAAATACAGTTCTAAGAGCACCTATATGTACACAAAATTGAGAACACAATTAGAGTTCCTTTGTCACAGAGCAAAGTGAAAGTGTTGCTCTCTGCCTAGGTTTGCACTAAGAACAGATCCACTTTAGAAACATTGCAGCAGGATTCATTCATACTAGAGAAAATGAACATCAGTTCCCTTATTTAAATGAGCCTGTCTTTAGCATAAGTTAAATACATATTTACATGATTTTTATTTTATGAGTAAGTAACTGTGACCACTGTGTTAAAGATGATTCTACAAAGAAATTACTTAGTTGAAATCTGTTAAAAATCAGCTGTGGTACTAAAGAAAGAATGTAGTACTTGGATGTGTATAAGGGACCTTGGTGGTTCACCTTCTGAGAGCAGTTAAGACATCAGCTGAGAATCACTTAGTAATTTTTTAGGATAAAACCTACTACAGTTTACCTGAATGTAATCATACCCTAATTGCTTATTCATTCAAGCAGTCCTATTTTAATCAACTACTCATGTGTATAAAACAAGCAGGGAGTTTACTTGAGGTTTTCAAAATGCATTTTCACATTGCAGCTAATAGAGGAATGCTCAAAAATAATTTGGCCTTTTTTTTTTTCCATCAGTGAGCTAAGTAGTCACCAAATGTTTCTTTTAAAATTAGAGAGATTTAATAAACTAGTTGAAAAAAAAGAGAGGGGAAAAGGCATAAATGGCTTGGTTTTAACAAACATTTATATTTTTATATACTTTATATTTTATGTTACATTACCTTTGGACTTTTTTTTCAACGTAGAAAGTTTTAAATAGGGGCATAAATTTTCATTTGAAAAAATCTTTTTGACTGGCTAATTACTATTCATGGATAATTGACTGAATAAAATTAAAAAGTGTTGTTTTTTCTCTCCAAACTGACACAACAGATATGATCACAACCTTTTCATCCCCATTAGATGTCCAGATCACATCCTTCTGCTTATACCAAGGCCTCTTCTCAGAAAGAGAAAAATTAGTCTATATATCCAGCCAAATTCCCTTTCCATCTGGGTTGGGAAGCTCCATCTGCAGACTGCTCCTATCAGTTACATCAGTAAATGGGAAGAACTGATGGAGAGCTCTACTGAGGAGCAGATGGTGTTCCAACTTCTAAAAAATGCCCCTAAAGTGCTTTAGGCAAGGAGTACCCGTTGATCTCTCCTGGAAATACTTTACTAAAGTATTCAGTTCCTTCAAATGTCTTTAGCTCCTGTGTAGAATAATTGTCCTACTCTCTCTAGTAGGAGTTATCAGCAATGGGAAAGCATGCCCTTTACAGGAAAAAATAGAGGCAAATTCTGTGGTGTTAAATATTTCCACATAAACAACACCAGCGATGAAGAAGTGCCTGACACAAATTATCTGAATGCTCACTGATTTAGGAATCTCCGGGGACTCGCTTCAAAACCAATGGAAGTGACTTTGGCAAGTTCATGAATACAGCACATATCCCAGTGAAATCTTTGCACTCCTGGGTGCTAAGGTGGGCAGTATTTTGGCTAGGAAGTGCCATGTGCACATAATGCTTTGCATATGTGCAAATAAATAAAGAGAAGCCCATCTGACTCTTGGCAGGCTGATGCTGATGGTCTTTCTTTATTCACCTGCTTGTGGACTGGACTGAAGTAGGACTCCACACAAAGGTAGCTGACAGCAGAGTACAGATGCACAACCAGAAGACATGTCCAGGTAAGAAAGAATTAAATAAGTAATCCCTTGTGAATTATAACTGGGTGATGCCCTTAGTAGAAAATCAGAAGCACTTTACGTATTGATGCTTATAATTTGCTGTCTTTTTTTCTGCATGTATTTCAGAAATAGTGTGTCTTTAGTTGTGCTCAAGCAAGCCTGGGGTTTGTTCATGATGAAGTACAAGAGTGAACCTCTGTGTTAGTATCACACAAGAGCTGTCTGTGGGCATTGTGATGTACTGTGAACAACAGTCATGTATTTACTTCAAAAAATTCTGTTTTTCCTGACTATATTTAGTTCCTTTGGGGAGGAAATGTTTTATTTTCAACAGATGTGTCCCATTCTGTTCCTTCTTTCCTGAGAGGATGCACAAGAATGGAACTTAACCATAGAGAAGTGAAACCAGCTACGAGATTCATATATATTTTTCTGATATTGCTGTGATGTATATAGCTAAAGTCACAGAGAAAGGGAAGTAAACCTGGTGTAGCATAATCTACAGAAGTCTTGTGTGTCTCTTCTGGGTTAGAGTCTCCTAGGCAAACCCTCTAAAAGGGGTTGAAGGAGAAAGAAAAGGTCTCTCTCCATTAAAAGACAGGGCTTCTGTGGAAGCCATAATGATGTGTTTGGTACATCTGGGCCTGCTCCTCCAGCTTTTGTAGGTCCCCACCCAGCTGCAGCTTTGGGCCTTTTCCAGGCCCATTGGAGAAGAATTCTCCATCTGACTGATGCAGCCTGTGATCCACACAAAGCCTGCCCATCCTCCCCTTCTGTGGGTCAGGAAAGTGCTGAATCTGCCCTGGGGGTGCAGTGTCAGAGCAGGGACACACTTTCCAGTCAGCAACATGATTTGCTTGGGGCACAGTCTCACCTCAGGTGCTGAATTCAGTTTCTTTGAATATGATAGGAAAGATATCACTGGGTTTTGTTATTGTTTGTGTGATTAACTCACAAAGAGTCACTATTTTATGAGTGTCTTAAACAGCTGATTTCATGTCTTTTTTTGCATTGCTTTTGCTATTTCTGGGAATTCCTCAAAATACACAGCAATCGGCATCTGCCACTGCTGTTCTAATTTACTGGACATAAAGAGACTGTAAACTTGAACTAATGCATGTTCTTTCCATGTATTATGTATGATGGCATGTTACACATTTTATTCTCCACTATAATAAATAATGTAAGTTTTGTGTAAACTTAGTTCAAGCAGCAGAAGTAATACCTTTTTTTTCTCTCATATCAAATGTTGCCCAGAGCACTTTGCTGGAGTTCTGTAAGAGCCATTAGCAGCTGGCAGCAAATAAACTGTTGAAACCAGTGAGGAAATAATTACTAAATTTGACATTTTTCACTGAAATATCAGAAATAGTTCAGCTTGCTTTTGTGAACCTACTCTGGCACTCACAATCACAACTCTATGTTCTGTTCTAAGGAAATCTCACATCCCAAGTGTAACTCGGGAATGACTTTTTTGACACAGATGTTGTTAAGAGGCTGGGAGGGCGATGATCCCAAGGTTTTTGTATTCGTGGGAGTATCTTTTTAATGGGAATTGAACATTAAGAAGATTGGCTAAGATGCCTGCAGAGTTTTTCATGTCATTGCTACTGAAAATAGTATTTCTGAAGAGGGCCAAAGGAAAAACAAACTGTGTGCCCTCTGCTCTTCTGGCTGTTCACCTGTGCCCTCCTCCTACACAGGCACACTCACACATCTGCAAACACAAGGGAAGGTCCTTTTTTATCAGGTAGGGGCAAGTAAGAACAACTAAGACTAATCTACATGGTAAATACAGCTTATTATATACAGTACTTGTTGGTTAATGTTTATTCTGTGTATTTCCAAAGCCTGTGTCTGTGTTAGCAAAGAATTAGCTTAGCTGCATAGGATCTGTACCCTGAAACTGTTGGTGCTAAGGACCTGATCTCTGTCTTTAGTTTGATCCCATGGGCTGAATGCCACTAGTGATTGGAGCACATCCTTTGTTTCCATCCAAAAGGAAGGTGGTGCACGTGCTCTACATCATGCAAACTAAAGCTCATTAAGTGAGGCTACTGTACTGGGCTGTCCCACAGGAAAGTAGAATTCCTACTAGGCTATCTTATAGCTCAGGCTTTGCATGGGTATTTTTTTCCATAGCTATTTTCCTTTCAAATCTGAGATCTGATTCCTCCTGTCAGATCATGGGAACCAAGGGCTCCTGGTTCTTCCTAAATTTACCATCCAAATGTGCTCTGTAAGTCAGGAGTGTGATATAGGACATAGTGATCCAGCATGGGTACAGCATGGTAAGTGCTTTGTTTGATGAAGAGTTAGTGTGATTCTGCTCGTGGATGTAATTTTATCCGGAACATGCTGGGTGCTTGCTAATGCATGCATTGTTTTTATATACAGAGAGACACATAAAAATTCCCTTCATCATTTTCCCAGGGTAATTTCGTTCTTGTGGCCTTCCAGTTGTATCTGTATATGTGTGCATATGTGCATGTATATACAGTGTGCAAGCCTTCTTCTGTTCTTAGAAAGTTGCTACTATATGCTGTTAACATAAACCTTTTTAGGCAGTTCATGTTAGACAATTTATTACATGTATTCTTTGGTTGCCTTTTTGTAATGCTGACAAGTGTATTGATAGCAGATACCACTGTAAACTTAGAAAACTTTCATACTATTTATACTTATTTTATATGTTTTGCCATGTGTTTTCTTGGTATATGTTACTTAGTTTTTGCTCCCATTTGGAGAATGTGCTTCTATGTATTTGCAAAATTGTGCCTGGATTATTTTAAAACATGAATAAATGTATACAATTTTCCAATTGTGTGACATAATTTATGTATTATTTTGTGCAAAACACTTTTATTCTTGTTTATGTATATGCCACTATAGCAATAGCTGACAGTTCACTGAACTCAATGAAACAAAGATCTTTTTTCTCAAAAGTGTTATATATCAACTGCACACACTTTAAAGACATTTTAAGGCATCTGCCCTAAAAATATTCAGCAATGTTGGGTAAACTCAGCCACAAAACCTACACTAATAATAACTCCTGATTGTATTTCTGTGTCTTAAAACACATTGCAGGCACAAATGCACTTTGTGGAAAAGGTCCACTGGATCCTGTCCATAAAGGGCACATCCTTCCCAGAGCATAGCAGTCTCAGGGGCTAAGCCACTGAAACCCCCGGAATGGACATTGAGCACATGCTTAAGAGAGCCATGTAAGTTTGAAGGGCTTGGGGAGAGATCACATCTCAGGAGAAGGTGCGAGCCTCCACTTGCACCTACAGTGTTAACAAGAGTGTGAGGACATAATTTTTCTTCCCCAGAGGACCTCATGGTGCTAAGGGAGGAAGGGAACTAGAAATCATTCAGCCTGTAGTCTCTTAACTTTCCTATTTTCCTGTTCCTGGCTGAGAACAGGCTTCGATCTGTAAATTTTAACTTGGTCTGTATGTGCTGAAGTAAACACATGTAGAGTAATGTGGTTTGTGGAAGGACTTGAGATTCTGGTTGTATTTGTCAGCACTGGCATATGTAATGCAGCAACTGCTACCAACTAATTTTGGGCTGGATTCTGGTATAGACCGCTTAGAACTGGGCTATTTTGCCAGCTACTACGGTGAGAAAAATGAAAAGAGAATTTCTGTGATAAGGATAAGACTAAATAAAGAGAAGAAATGCCTTTCACGTGCTCAGCTTTGAGGGTCCTTCAAGTCTGATATGCTGCCAAAGGGCTTGTTAGGAATTTGTGTGTTACTGTTTCAGGCATACTCTCTCCATAAACCGTAATGTTCACTTCAGAACTATTACAGTGTGAGCTCTGAATGCGTATTAGTAGCATGACATAATATGGATTCATTTAGTCCCTTTTCCATGCAAGATGATGGATATATTACTCTTGTATATCCAGTCTTGATAGTAGTGACATGGGATGTGAATGCGAGTTTGACTATTTGTCATAGGAACAAATAATCAAGTAAAAAGTAGTTTAATTGTTGAATTAGCCCTCTTAGAGCTTTCAAACCTCCATAGAATAGCCAGCCTAGACCCCTGAAGTGTTTGCTCCTGTGGCTTTACATTTGGATCTTATTTTATTAGTTTGCACCAGATCATCCAGTAATACTTGTCAAGTCTCAGTGGTATTTTCTTTTTATTACTGATTTCTTCTGTAATGACTCAGTCTTCTGCAAACCTTTGTGTTTTCCTCTAAATTATTGATAAAATTGTGAACTAGTGTATGCCCAGGAAGCTATCCCAGCAGAACACCTATTCTGTGATCATTCCCCATTTAAAGTTCCATTTCGAAATGTCAGTTAACGAGTTTTCCATTCATTTAATGTGAGACGTCAATTCTGTATTATCATGTTTTCTTAACTCAAATGTCATGAGTACCATATCAAATGTCATACAGAATCAAAGTGTATCAACAGTCTTGTCTTTCACTTGTACTCACAATTGGAAAAAAAGCCAACAAATGTGTTTGACAGTATCTGTTTTCCATATTGCACTTAGATTGGCATTTAGCATATTTCTCCTCTTTAATTAGTTAGTAATTGAGTCCCCTGTCAGCCATTCCATTACTTTGCTCCAGATCAATTTCAGACTGACAGGACTGTAATTATCTAGGTCATTAAGTTTATCCTTCTTAAATATTAACACAACATACGTTTTCTTCCAGCTTTCTGGAACCTTCCCAATTGTTCCAAGGCTTAGTAAAAAGCAGTAATAGTAATAGAGATTCTGCAGTCAGTTCTTGAACAAATCTTGGATACAAGTTCTCTGTCGTTTCCTACAAAACTATTTCTTACTTTTCTTACTTCAGTAGCTTCCATTTAATTTTTTTTTTTTTGCCTGGTAGTTTATCATCCTTGTAGAGTATCATCAATTGCCTGTCTTTTCCTTAAATACTGAACAAAAATACTTATTGAACACTTCTTTCTTGTCTTCATTGCTCTTAACAAATCTTCCACTTCAATCTGCTAAAAAACCGGTACCATTGTCAGGGTTCCTAAAGATTTTGAAAAATATTGTCCTTAATTCTCTGGCCATAAATTTCTCCTTACAACTTGGCTACACTTATTGGAGGAATTATATATGTAATGCCTTAGTTCTACTCTATATTCGATGTTATTAACCTTCTTTTTTTCATTTCATTGATTTACAATTAAGTAGAGCCTTTCATTAACCCTTTGATCTAGATTTTTTTTGAGCCCATTCAACTTTCTTTCCTGATTTTTCAGCCAATAAATGTTTGTATTTTCCAATTATTGATCTGTTTTCTCTCCTAGCTGATTCTCCTTTTCAATAATTTTCAGGTTGGTAAAAAAACTGCACCATCCATGTAACTGTGTGGACTTCATTCTCTTTGTGCCCAAAAACAGAAATCAAGTTATCATCGTAGCCACTAATATTAATTTACTTCTTTTACCAACTACCTCTGATCATGTTTCATTATTTCTGAGATGCTATCTCACATAACATTCTCATTCTTGGAGAGTTCTCCATTTTGGTTTAAGAAAATGTTCCTATAGAGCGTTCAAAAATTCTGCAGAGGCACCAGCATCATGAAACTTCAGGCATATCTCGGGCAGGCTGCAGTCTCAGATGATTGTGCAGCTTTTTGCTCCTACGCATTACAGAAGGTGCAAAGGCATCCAGTCATCCTGCTGTCTTCTATGATTTGGTGATTTGCAGACAGCAGCTACTATCCCATCTAGTGTTTTATCTGTTAGAGTATTGATCCACTACATTCACATCATTTGCTTCTGAGCTGCCAGTGTCCTGAAAACAGACTGTGGCTCTTTTACTGTAGAGTGCCACTCTTCTTCTCTCTACTTGATCTTTCCAAAAATAGGTTATAACCATTGATTTTAATGTTTCAGTTATGCAATTCTTCCCATCTAATGTCAGTAATACCAACTACACTGAATTTATATATACATATTTTAATTCCTTTCATTTTTTACCCAGACTATCTGGTATTGTTTTATAGAAAATCTTTTTGTAGAAAATACTTTTACATTCTTTATGAATTTTTGTTTTGCCATATTAATTTCATCCTGAAAGACTGGGGGCTTTTGGTTGGATTTGGCTTTTTTTTTCATCAATTCCTCTTTTAGTACTTATTTTTATCCTCTTTCCTAGCAGGCTGTTTGTCTTTCTGCAAAACAGAAGACCACCTAAATGGTGCCATCCTTTCACCTGCATCAAAAGACAGATGCTCCATGTTCAGAATCTTTTTTTCCTCTCTTCCTTCATTCACCAGCCAGGGACAATATCCTGGAGGATCACACTGATGTTCTTTTTTAGCAATGTTCAGGGTTCCCTGACCTTGTCTAAGATCTGTGAGACAGTTCCTATGCAGCAGTCACTGATGCATGCAGTCTTTCCAATTCTTTTAATCTCCAGCCTTTCCCCCAAATTGGTTGGGTTATACATGATCCCTAACTGTCCTTTCTTGAAAAACACTTCTGACTCTGGAGAATTCTGGAATTTGGATGGGGGTGAATTGGAGATGGAGGGAAGCTGTTTGTTTTAAAATCAAAGTGTAGACTGCGTTAATGCATCTGCTTGGGCCCTTCTGTTTATTGTTGCACAGAGTAACCAGACCTCTGTGAGCTGCTCAATTCTTGGGCTAGCAGCTCCCATCTCTCCTCAGGACTGGCAGAATTTGGGAAATAGGGAGTCTGGGTTCTGAGACTGTGTGTAAAGTGAGCAAAGGAACTGTCAAAAAATCAAAACATTAAGATTTGGCTTGTTTTGTCCTAAGATTGATCAAAATCTGCATCTTAGTATGGGAGATTTTAATTACAATCAGCTAGCACTCTTCACTGGCAAAAAGAAAACATTCTTCCAGAGAATTTCTTATTAACTCTTCTCCTGTCCAGAGGAGAGCTATCTAAATTAATTGTCTTTGACAGGTGAGGTCTGTCCTCATTTTGGTACAGGAGATAAGGTACTGGTTACGACACAACTGGGTAGACTTGCACAGCTTTTTAATTACAACAAAAGCACTTATCACAAATGTCTTGTAAACTGAGTGTCAACAGTGCTTGGATTGCAGCTGCCTGGCCTTGGGGTTTGATGGCTTACCTCTTTAATAGATAGGATGAAACATTATCCTGCATTCTGTGACCAGCTTTGCCTTCAGCCTATTTTTATAGTGCCTCATAGTTCATCAAGCCCTACCGCATAGGCCTTAAAATAAGGTTAATCAAGTCAATTTCATCTCACATTGCCTTTTTTTGTCAGCACTCCAGAAAAGATGCTCAGTTCATTGTTCTGACACATTAGAAGTTGCATTGCTTCATCATCTCAGTGACCTGATGGATGAAAGACAGTTGATGTATGGTGAGGTCACCTGGTAAAAAATCTGATTGCAGCCTTGCCCTGTGTAATAGTTCTGCAGAACTAGGAAGGGAGCTAATCAAATGCTTCCCCTGAAGATACCGTATAGAAACTAAAAATCTTCCAGCACCTAATTTTGCAGGATAAATCCACGTGGTACAGTACAAGCCCCATGCCATGCAGAGATATTCCTCCTGGCTCTGAATGAACAAAACATGTCTGCATACAAACAGCAAACCATTTGTTAGGTTTTTGCAAGGAGAAACACGAAAAAAATCTTTTAGAGCACAGCCTTGCAGCTCCTGGTTTCTCTGGCCTGTGCTGTGAACAGGTTGAGTTACTTGGAATTGTGAATTACATTAATTCACATGCTCACATAAACACACAAAATGGCATGGTAAAAATGTCATACACTAAAACATCACTGATCAAGTCACTGTCACATACTTTTTCTAAAAGTGTTGTGGAAGGCAGGGGAGACAGCAGAGTCTGTACTTGCACGACTGGCTGAAAGCTGTATGCAGTAAGCACCTTGAGAACACCAAGTGATTGTGAAGGGAATTACTGTGAGCACTATAATGATTTTATTTTTTGTTGTTTCTTCATGCTATCTTGAAAAAGATCAGTTCTTTTCATCAGCACCTCAAAGATTTTTCCCCAAAAACGTACAAAGCAGACTGACAGAGAGGTTCTGAAAGCAGTTTCGATTACATGAAAAGAAGCAGTGGGAATTTAAGAAGGGCAGAGAAAAGAGTGAATATTTAAACTAAGGACATTGAGACCTAAAATTCCAGCACTTTGGGTACTGTACTTCTCACTGGTATCAATGGGAGCACTTACTTAAAGCTCAGTACAGGATTCAGGGAGTTTCCTTCATATCTGCAAATGACTATAAAGCACAGAAAAAGAAGAGGCCAGCCTTTCTCTGGTGTGAAGCCTTTGTTTTACCTTTCATGATACTTGAAATGGCAACCAGCTTTAGTGATGGTTCAAGTGTCAGAATACACTTTTTTTTTTTTTCCCCCCCAGAAAAAAGAGGACCAGGGAGTCAAACTGCATCATTTTTCAAGGGCAGCCTTGCAGTCCTTGGGAATTTTAAAATGTGGAAAGTACTGTATTAATTTGACTGCATCAGTAGTGAATGGGATAATTTAACAGCACCTTCCGCTCTCAAGTATTTCTTTCCTTGAATAGATTATTAGACAGCGAGGGTTGAGGATACAAACCTTGAATCATGAAAGCTTGTGTACATGTCGAAGAGGTATTACAATGAATTATAAGCACTGGTAATAGTTACGAATCCAAAGGGCTGGTGACCTTTGCTTTTAAAAACATGCTTTAAATGTTATCATTCTACAGCACCATCTTCCCAACTCTATCTCCTAAATGCTTTTGGACACACAGACCATGGGATTAATTATATACTGCAAGCAACAATTCATGAATATTTAACACACTCATTTATACTTAATGAATAAATTTGCATTTTGACAGTGTTATTTAATGTGGTTTAAGGAAAAACTGCTCATTACCTTTCAATTTTGTAGATTAGGAGAATGTAATTGGAGTGATAAGGTAGGAGAGAGGCTGCATGATTGTTCACACGGTTTGTTCCCACAGGTTTTTGATAAAAACGGCTCCGTTTGGTTTGTTCGGGGGAAGTTGGTCTGTCTCAGTTACTTCATCCTGCTCCCTGCGGGGAGGCTCCCTGCGGAGAGGCAGCTGCCCCTCTCCGGTCAGTGGGCCTTGGGCAGGGCTCAGCCCCGGACCGAGAGCGGGGCTGCCCACGGAGCCGAGGGACCCCGCGCTGCCGGGGCGCTGCTGGGGGGCAGAGGGGCACTGGCAGCGGGACAGGCCCTTGTGGCGGTGGCGGGCACGGCCCTGGGCCCGGCGGTGCCCGGGGGCTGCGGTGAGTGCGTCTGCAGCCCCGGGGATGGCAGAGGCTGCTCCGGAAAGCCCTTCCAGCCACCTGCCCCCAGAGCTCCGTGTGAGCGGCTGCCGGCCTGGGGCCGGCCTGTTGCCCTGGGAGAGCTTTCCCGAGCACGG
Source organism: Vireo altiloquus (assembly GCA_013396875.1). Lineage (NCBI taxonomy): Eukaryota > Metazoa > Chordata > Aves > Passeriformes > Vireonidae > Vireo > Vireo altiloquus. The sequence goes on along the minus strand of VZRF01009226.1, from coordinate 49,290 downwards.
CAGGGCAGGTGGTGCCGGGGCGCGGCCCCCGTGCCAGGCCTGCCCACACAGCCCCTGGCCCAGCACCGCCGTCCCCTCGGCCCGACAGCCCCGGCGGGCAGCGCGGAGCTCTCCGGTGGGCACGGCCCGGTGCGCAGGGCTCGGAGCTCTCCACTGTGTCGGGTTGCACGAGGTTTTGTTGATTTGGGTTTTTTTCCCTTGAAGACTTGGTCCTTTTGAGAACTCTCTTTAAAAACAAAAAAACCAAACAAATAACCCCAACTCCCAAAAAACCCGCAGTTCGTCTTGCAACGAAACCCCAGAACAGACCTGTGACATTTCAGCAGTCCAAAAGGATAAGGAGGTAAAAACATAAATTCTTTTTTCTTTTTGTATTCTTAATTTTTAAGCCTATCTCATTATTTGTAGGAAGGGGAAGCAGTGAGGAGGAGGAACAACTTGTTTGGTTTTGTTTTCTGTCAGCAGTCCTGATATAACTGTCCCGTTTAAATTTCCTGGGGTTTTTTTCCCTGTTATTTTAATAGGCCTAACTACATAACCTTTGCACTTGCCTGTCTTTGCTTTGCCTTTAAGCAAATATGTAATCAACTCAAATGTTTCCTTAGGCATAGAGATACTATAAAGATTTCTTAGCTAGTATAAATGAAAATCTAAAATAATCAGAAGTTAAAAAAGAATTTCTCAGGACTTAGTCTGGTATATTTCTGTATCTGAACAGCAACAGAAGAGAGTATCCCCAGGTTTCTGGTCTTAAATACCAGAGGTTGATTTTGTAAAACAGTTTTTAAAATGGGTTACAATTTGCTTCTTTAACAAAGTATATGCATTGTTTCTATTTGTCCTTTTGAAGTGCCATATGGTGGCAGATACTAATCCACAATATGTTGCCAGAGTTTGCTATGATCTCTCTTGAAAACAACATAATTACACAAATGGAGACTTGACCTTTCATTCAGTTTTAATGGACTGTTTTCCTAGCACATTTCTAATCAAAGAGAATTGCATGAAATGTTACTGTTGTATTTGGCTACGTATATCTTCTCTGGGAAGGGAAAAATCTTCAGGCCAGAATCAGGCTGATCACCAACTCCCTGTTCAGCACACAGAGTAATAACATCTGGATTCTCACAACGGGGCTCTAGAAAAAACTTTGATGTTAAGCAAAACAAAGATTTGAAATGTAAAAACTGTGTTGATATCCCTCTCCTCTGGGCAATGATGCATAAGCAAAGATAGCCCATCTTTGACACACTCCTCATCCTGTGGGAATATCCCCACACAATATTAATAGAGGGGGATGTACCAGATAAATCTTGGATCTGCATTTTGATGTTCTTTTCCCTTAAATTTTGTAAGGCTTGAAATCTTAGGTACTGTTTTGACTGCATCCAGCAAGTTAAGAGTCCATGATTTGCACTCACATTCCTAAACTGCCTGGGCCTCCATCACTGCACATCTCCAGATCAAGAATTCTGTTTCAGTCTCTCGGTGACTTTATGGTATTCTGGTTTTAATATATCAAAATAATCTAAGCTCCTGGTGTCTTATATGGAGCAAATCTAGGTGGACTTCGTGTCTCCTTTTTATTTAATATAAAATTAGGAATTTTATATTAAAGGAAAGGAATTGCGAGGGCCAAAAGGAGGTGCGTGCAGGCACCAAGGTCAGTTGTTTTGCAGAGGAGGTGTGTGACCATTGCTGTGTCTGCAGCTGGTGCTGATGGGCTGTCGCAGGCTGGGATATGCAGGCACCAGAAAGGACAACTGCAACACTGCCCATTCCTCCTGACAGGGAACAGGTTTTTCCTACCTGGGACATGTAACCCTGGTTACAGGCTTTTGTTCCTTTTCTGGTCACCAAAATGCTTGATAATGTTGATAATACATGAACAATAGAACCTAAGGTTCATTGTTTTGCATAATTTTTTTTTTTTTTGATGCATGAATTACCCTTTTGCTCTGGAATTTGATAGCCCCCAAAATAGTTTTCTGTCTGGAACACGGGATTGCTTTCTTAGGATATTTCCTAATATATTTGTTGCTGAAAGTGTGTGTTGCTTGCTGCCATTTTGATAAGGCAGAAGAGCAATTGAAGTCCTATCTTTAAAACTTGTCCCACTGGGAAATCTTGAGTTCGTGAATATGGTGACTGATTATATGCATCACAAGACAAAAATGCATAATTGAACAGCAGCAACTACCTGAAAACAATCTACCGTTTCAAACAGTTGAAGGCTCCAGTGTGACAAGTCACCAAGTTTTTAAACTCTCTTCCCATGATCAGTCTACCTGCTAGCTCAATAAAAGGTATTAGCCATGAATACATGAAAGAATCAGTTTTGTTCCTCCATGCCCCACCTTTGAGTATGCCTAGAGTCACGTTTGATGGGGCACAACAGGCAGTAGATCAGATGCCGTCAGGCCCCAGTAGACCAGCTGTTTGGTTTACTCTTTTTTTCTCAATATTAAATGTTTAAAACTTCTGGGAACGAAATGATGATTCAGGATAGATTAGTCTTGTCTTCTGACTTTGGTGATTCAAATTTATTTGCATAACTTAACTCAATGGGGTTTTTTGATAATGCATGTGAACTGAGAGATGAACAATTAAGGTATCTATCATTTTTCCTGAATTTTATTCAAAATTTACTTATTTCTGTTTAACAAATTTGCCAGTAGTATTTAGATGTTTGCTTTGGATTTTCAAAGCAGAGCTACTCCATCCAAGTTATTTAAAATTAGTGCATTCATAATTTGTCATGTATAAGGAATAGTTAACATCCAACTCATTTGCTATAGAGATCAAGCCTGGGGCAGTATTGGGGCAATATTTAATTGACTCAGAGTCAGACATATCTCTCCTGTGGGCAGAGAGGTAACTTTTCTGTGACACAGAAGTCTCTCTCATTTGTATCCTGTGCCAAAGATCTTTAAGCCTCGTGAAAACCTTTGTCTCTGGAGCATTCTTCCTTCCACCACTGTATTTCCTTTTAACAAGGTATTGCTCTTGTGCTGTTAATGTTAATGAGAGTACTAAAATCTCATAATAAGAAAATGTTTGAATTAATAAAGACAGTGCCTATGCCGTTCAGGATCAGCCTGATTCCAGACGCAGAGATTTCTATGAACAATTTTACAAATGCCTGTATTTGGCCTGGACAGGGGTTCTCTGGAAACCCTGCTATTTCAGGGAACAGCATGAATACTGTAGTCAGGCTATTTGGAACACAGTAAAATTTTTTACCAGTATATTATCTCAACCTAAAAATGTTGACACCTGAACAGAGCAAGTGCTGATACATTCATTTATAATGAATTACCTAGGCTTGTCTGAGCTTTTGAACGTTTTTTGACTGCATTTATTGATCTCATTTCACTGATACCAATAAGAGCTGAAGTTTTTTGTTACCCCATAATGCCGTTCATGCCATTGTCTCCCAGATTCATTTGAAGCCTTTTCTTTGATCTAGAAAGATAAAAAATCTGAGTGAATCCTTAGGAAAATCTCTGTCTGATATGGTTGCTCTACTTACTGTCAGTGGAGGGACATATGCCATATCCCTATTACTAGTTCTGGGAGTAATAAAGTCTGGTTAGCAATGGGTTTGTTCTTAATAGTCTGCATTTCTACCACTGATTTTGCTTCACATTCCTCCTTGTCCCTTAAAAACCTTGATACACTGTGATATCCCTATGTCCTCTGTCTTTTTCCACACTGCCTCTATGCCACTCTTGCCTATCCCATGTCTATTCCCAGAGAGATTTTTCTACAGCAATAACTGAAGGTGGCTTCAGAGCTCCTTCACACGTTCTCTACCACCTTCTGTCCTGCTTGGTGGTCCAAAGAAAACATACTTTGGCTGGTTTTAAGGTATGTGTAGACTTCTGGTCCAGTTCATAAATGTGTACCCACTCACTCTTTGCTGCTTCCTCCCTCTGAGCAAACTGGACAAAAAAGAGACAATTTAACATATTCCTGCCATTCCTTCATTTAAAGTTCTAGTAGGGGTTCTCTTCTATTTTCTGGCTGCTGAGCTTCATGAAGCTCATGCCTGTATTTGAGACCTTTGTTTTTCTGTGAAATTAAATTACCCAGGGAAATCCAACATTTCCTAATGGAAGTAGACAGGCATGCAAACAAGCAGTGTGTCTGTGATCACATGAGCTTTGTTTGCATTGGGACATTAGGCTTGCACAAAAATAAGTGGGAAGATGGAGGCAGTGATTTACTATTCCTGTGGACATCTTTGCTAACTTTCAGGATCAGTTGTGAGGCAGATTGCTGGCTTCCTCTTTGGTCACAGACACAGATGGGCTGAGGGGAGGCCCCAAGCATATTTTAGTGAAACAATTGGAGGGTTTTATCACATGTTGTTTTACATGCCTTTGTTGTTCCTATATGATCATATGACAGGTGTCAGTCATTTGTTTTTAAAGAGGTTGTCTTGGAGAACTGGAAATGCCTGTATTTTATATATTAGTACTAGAACAATCAATCAGAGTTAAGGATAGAAGCAAAGTCTGCAGGGAGACATTGTGTAACAGAAAGGTATGGGAAGAGATTTGGAGAGGTCTGGACTGCCAGCTAATGTGGAGGAGAGGAAAGAAAAGAGCAGCCTGACCTTTCTTTGGTGCCCTTATAAGAGGTCAGAAGAATGAAACAATAATGGCAGCCTTCAGTCTTGAAAAGGGCAGCAGGAAGAGAAGGGCAGCAGCAGAACTCAGCTACTGCTGTATATTCGATTAACATTTGCTGCTCACAATCCCATAATTTTGCACTGAGTAGGAGCCAGGATAAAAGCCATCCTACTTAGTGTCCATTTCACAAAGTGAAATCTAATTAGTTAAATGTTTAAAAGTTAATGAAGAGTACACGATGTCAGAAAATATGTTCTAATGTAAGTGCAGCCCTCTCATACAAGCACTTGTGCTGTTGTAAACTGATTACGTAAATAACACCTCAGTGCCAATGCCAATAAAAATGCTGTTTGGCAAAGGGCCAGGAGGATGCCATGCAAAAATGTCCAGTCATCTCTTTAGGGGTTCAACTTCAAAGTTAATGAGGACTCTCCATAGACACACACAAAAGGATCTTACTAATTTCTGGAGTTTGTGTTTCATTCACATCTGTTACTGAAGAATGCTGGACAATAAACCTGTGAAGATATTTTATCTGGGCATGTGAGATGCATGTACTGCTTTACTTTAGGACTGCTGCTCATACATAGGTGCAATCTAGCTTGAAATACTCACCCAAGAAATCATGGGGAAAAAAACCTGAGAATTGTCTGATGAGCTTCAGGTATCACTGGAGTTCCTGAGCTGTCCAGCTGAAAGTGCATTTATTTGACAGTTAAATACTTGATGCTTGAATACAGAAGTTGGAATATTACATTTTGAGGGCTCTAATATCTCTAGATGAAAATCTCTGCTATAAGACTAAAATTCAATATTATGTAATATAATATTTTGCCCCTACACAGCGAAATTTCAGCACATTTATGTCTGGAAGAGTTTTCAGGAATTATTGTGCTTCAGCAGAAGATGCATCAGAAATGAAAAAAAAAAATCTTTGAATCAGACAGAGGAAAACCTGTTAAAAAGAAGTATTGGGTGCAACAGTTCCACAGAAAACAAGGCCATATTGTGTGTGGGAGTACATCAGCATTGCTCCATTGAAGACAAATGGATGATCTGGCCTGAATTTTGAGTCCTAGAGGCGTCTTGGATCATTTCTTTCTGAGCCTCTCCTCTTCTGTCTGCAAGCTGGTCGATTGCACTGTAAGAGAATCTAATTATTGTTTCAAATGTGTCCTCTTTTTACAATAAATATTCATGAAAATTAATTTCAAACTCTGGTTTGTCAAGATCTTAATACAAGTAATATTCAGCTAGGATACAGGCAAAACACAAAGCCTTTTCTCATTATACAGTTATCAGAAACACTAAAAAACTAGCAAAGACATCCTTTGCTATTTTGATCTATGAGAAATTATATAAAATAGAAGGATTTTTTTAGAGGGAGCTGCAGAATGATAATTCTGTGACTTGAAGAGAAAGGAACAAAAGGTTGTAGTTGGAAAAATGATATTTTTTTCTTGAAGAAAAAATGTGAAAGAAAAATCAACCTCCAGCAAAGGAGCTAGATGTGATTAGAAGAAAGATATAAAAGTGATCCCTAAGGATTGAAAAGTAGAAACTTTTCTAAGAGGTGGCTGAAAGGTAGGGAAAGAATCAACTACCAGGCCTCTCTAGAGGAGTTATTCATCACAAAATGCTGGAGAAAAATGAGTATACTAGAGACTTGCTGTGTAGTATGGATTCAGGATCAGATAAATATTCACATTTCACAGCCTCTATCTTTAGTTGTTCTCTCTTCAGTGCCCTTCTATGCTCCTCTTAGCCTTGCTCCTTACAGAGAATTTCAGAGATGAAAGTATAAACTTTCCTGACATAAGGTTTATTTGTGTGTGAATACACTTAGAGAGGGTCCAAGAACACTGGTGTGAATGAGATAGGTCTGTACAGACATTGAAATGCTCATCAAAAAATGAAAGCAAAAAAGCCATTTTCTCTTATCCCCAGTCTCTGAGGCAGGATGAGCACACTGAGAAGAGCCATGACAAGAGTATTTCTAAAATCTTTTAAGAACAGGTGATTAGTTTGTGAGGGCAGATTCTCTGATATAAAATACATATTTCATTCATTAATCTTGCTATGTATGCTGATTTTCACTGAGAATCATATCCATAGTTTTCAGAATATTATTCTACATGTATCTTGCCCAGATTGCTGTCTCACAGGACGGTCAGATATGATGACAATGGATATGGTATAAATAGGCAGAGACAGATCTCTGAATGGATCATTTTGAAAGAGCCAGATGGCAACAACCATGGGGTTTTTTTTTTTCCCAGTGTCACAAATATGTTTTGCAGTAGGGCTGTGCTTTTTTATTAGAAATGAACCCAAACAAAACCCCATGTATCTCTTCCATGTACATTTCAGTTCCTCAGGGAGGCATCTGTGGCCACAATTATACAAAGTCCAAGCCTCATTTTACTGATTTACCATTCAGGAAATGCAGTGACATAACCAGATTGCTTATAATTGTGTTTTTTAATTGGCTTCCTGAAACATTAAAAAAGAAACAGTGAGAAGCAGAGTTGCTGATACAGGGTCCCTTGCATACCACTGCTTTGCATGAATAAGCCTCTGATTAATTCTGAGATCCCTTAAAACACATCTTAGTCATCCTAAAATTCTAAACATTTTTGTGTTCAAATTAACATCCACATCATTCACTTAGTACTTTGCTCTTTATATTTCTTCCACTTCTCTGCCAATTTTTTTTCCCGTTCTATCTTGCTGGTAGAAGTTCGTACATTCTCCTTGATAATTCTTATGCGTAGGAGACAGTAACTTTCAGATAAATAAAGTCAGTTTCTCTTCCCTTACTATGTCTATAGGCAGCTAAAAACATTTCTGTCTCTAGTGTAGGTAACACTACCCTATCCAGAGCAGGTCTACTTTTGGCACTAAGTACATCTGCTCAGTACATCTGAGTCAAAAGTCTCATTAACTGAGATGTAAGCATGCTGTATAAAATTTTGGATTCTGGATTTTTAAACTCCATACCAGACGTGGGACCATACGTGTGCCTTTTCTGCCTTTGCCAAGTTTTTGTTAATGATCATTAAGAAATACTGTTAGATCCAGCATTTTTCAGCCTGAGTCTTCACTGACTTGTTGAGCAGTTTTTACATGCCAAGGATTGCTATTTATGAGGTTATAATGCAGACGGGCAGAACTTCTGGAGGGCAGATTCCCACTGAAGCTCAACTCCTGTTCAGAGGATGAAGGAGATAAATCCAGATTCCTTTCACCTGCCCTCCGTTGGTGGTTATTTACATTGACCCTAAGGTGAGGCTACCCAGCTAACATGCAGGACAGACTTTGCTTAAGGGCTGCTCTCACCCTGTCTCTGCTGTGGGAACTGCCTCTCTCCCCTATCTGTAAAGTATTTTGAAGACTGTAATCCTGTTTGTAATTTGTTTCCTCCTCCTCCTTGCTGTGAGTTCACATTCCCCTTCCATGAGGAGCCGTGCGGGTGGTGGAGAGATGCTCGAAGCAGCAAAACGGCAGAGGAGCCGAGAAGGCTCAGGGCTGGCAGGTGCAGTCTCAGCCCATCCTGTTCTCAGGCTCAGACTGAGCAGTGCCCAAGGCAGACGACCTGAGCTGGGTAGGAAATGCAGGATTTAGAGATGTCTTTGTGCCAGCTTTGTCAGGTGATCACACTATCAGCTACCTGATCTTTCAGTATGTGATACTGGCCTGAATGTTGTAGGCAGTACACTGGGAAAACACAGGGAAATACATTTCTTTTTATTTTCAAACTGTTGTCTGAATGGGGAGGCAAGTGATTTGGGGATTTTTTCTGTATTTTTATTTCTACTCAGGGGAAGTTTAGGGCTATTTTTGATCTGTCTTATGTTTGGGGACAGTAAAATAAAGGAAGCAATACACCTCTGTAAGTACAATTTTCTGTAGTACAGTGGCAATGATACTGATTAGTGATAAGTGCCCTATTGTTCCTTGATATCTCTGTGAAGTGGAGGCACAAGTATTTTGCTCCCTGGTGATCACTCACTTGAGGATAACTTTTCGTAGGAATTTATGCTCAGCTGTATTCTGCCCTATTTCCTGGTATTTTTGGTAAATCAAACTGGTGCCTTCAGCACACTTGCCTTTGTACTTTGAATGGATTGTCATTTCAGAGATGACAAATCCTTTATACAAATTTGAAAGATAAAAACTCTGTATGGCTTTTATATTCAAATTTGTTTACAGAATGATATTTGCAGATATCTTTAAGTCACTCTCTTTTTTCTTTTCATTTTTTTAAGTGATGTAGTCAGTAGCTTGTTCTGTGCTTGGCGGTGTATTTCTTTTATTATGTTCATTATTCAGGATGGTTCTGTAGCTATGCTATGGGAATCTGCTGCGTTCGTTAAATATAATTTCATAAAATTGATGGACTGTAGCTGGCACAAGTTTATCCATAATATTTTCAAAGAGAATATATAATGTACCCAGCTTTTAGGATAAGCTTATAAGTTTTAAAACATATTCAGGTTTATTATGAATTTTCTGTTTGCATTGCTCTGTCACCTCCATGGCTGGAGGGAGCACATACCCCCAGACCAAGTCCAGGAGCTAGAACTTGATTCTGTTTTGCTGCTGACATGCAGCAAGCTCTCTTTAGGATTTCCTCTGCTGTGTGACCTTATACATTCTTCTGGAAAAATACAAAGCTTTCAGTTCTTGTAATCATTACATTCTAACTTAATTCCTTCTGCTAGTTCTAACAAGGGAAAAGTCTTCATTTTCTTGTGATCAAGTATCAAATTCTTGTGATGCAATTTCAGTGCTGTGCACCCATGTCTCTATGCAGGCGTTGTTTATGATGTAAAGGTAAATAAACACTACAACACAGAGAAAAATCACAAAGAATTTTGAGATCCCCAGGGTTTCAGTTTTGTATACATATGTAGGGAAAAATTAATGTTGTTGTTATGATGGCAACATTATGACATTATATACACATAAGGCAAGGTTTTCAAGAAAAAGTCATACATGTCATACAACAACTATTACAATTTTTGAGGGGAAAAAGCCTCCTCACTTGGCCTTCTGCACCCAAAGCTGGGCTGTTTGTCATTACTATGTTTACTTGTATAATAAAAGATATCACCTCTCCCTAATGTGTCAAATTTATATTTTTCATAAAAGCTGACCTTGCTTTTGTATTCAGTAAGTAAAATTTTCTCATAGCCACCAGCTTTTTTTTTTTGAAAGTGTGACTGCATTATAATAATGAACTAAAAGCAACATAGCAAGGAGATTGTTATTATAGTGGACAACACAAACATGATGGCTTCTGCACTCATCACTGTAAAAGTAAATTGCAGATGGTGGGAAGTGCTGTGGTCATCTGATTACTTTAATGTGGTAATACATTAGCTTAATGTATTGAAGGTCAGGAAGTGTACATCTCAGTGGCACTAAACTGGAAACTTGCAGAATATAACAGAAATCAGCAACAAGTTTCCTAATTGATTGTCATTAAGAAATTAATTTAGCCAAAGAGAGCTATTTCCAGGCACTAGTGAAGAGCAGAGGGCTATAGACCTGTATGCAATTTTACAACCACCTTGTCTCAAGGAATGTTTTATTTGCCAAGTGCCACTCTTCCTGCAAACACAGTTACAATAGCTTCTCCTTATGCACATTGGTCACATAAGTCTGTCCATTAAGAATCAGAAATACAGGAAATGCAGGATGTGAGCGGATTATTGAACACTGATGGTTAGTAATTTGGTGGTTTGTATAAATTCTCGTTTCATCCAGATTATTTTGTAGGTCAGACTTGTAGGTCTAGAAGTACACTCTGGATTCTGTGAGCACACAAATCTACTTGACATTTCACAAATGCTAGAATTTGTTAGGCTCTTCTTTTTTGGATATGAATTGTTTTTGTTAAGCTGTTCATTAAGAGATGTAAGAAGATACAAAGCAAAGTAAAAGACAATTAATTTGCCTTGCATTGATCTGCTGATGCACTGGAAGACATGACACAACCAGAAAGCCCAGCAACTTCAGTATGTTTCTGGGTTGGTACTGAGGTAATAATGACACAACACGTTTGGCAAAGCATTTCTTAATCCTAGGCACATTTTTCTCAAAGACTTTAGAGCACTGAAAGTCTGAAGACAAGAAAATTCTTTTTAATCGATCTTGCTTCACCTTCAATTCTCATTCTACTTAGCAACCTTGGTCCAAATAGATCCCTCCTGCCTTTTCTTCTTCCAACTAGTTCTTCTTCCTAGTTGCAATAAAATGGATGTCACTTTTCAGACAGCTCCTCAGTGTTTAGGTAGACAAACTGCAACTTTCAGAGCAAACCATGGGAGAATTTCACTTCTTTTCTACGCAGGTTACTTTCTGAGATCCGTTCAAAGACTTTACTGCTTGGAAACTCATTGAGGATGAGACATACACAGTCCAGATCCCACAATGACTCTCAAGTTTGTAGTGGTTTACATGGTTTCTCTCTCCTGTCACTGTACGGATGGTTTAGTCCTAAATGGAGCTTGTAATGCAACAAGCCAATGACAAAACATTTGCCTTTAGCTTTCACTACAGAGCAATCATCTTTCAAAATGGACAAGTCAGAAACACTGATCTCAATGGCAGAGCACTTCTGAATGCTTTCTACAGTTAGCAATGCTTCTGCTGAATTTCATTATTCTACTTGAGTGACCCAGCAATAAAGAGAGCTTTAATTATTTCCATTGAAATATGAAATGTGATATGGCTGCCAACAAGCCTATAGGATTGCTTAGTTTATGACAGGTAAAGCATTTTACAGTGTAAATACTGTGCAGTCCTTTCCCAGGATTTACAACTATGTCATATGTGTATCCATGTCTAGTTCTTATGGTGCTGGTAATTTCTGAACTGATCCTGAGCTGAACTGGAGAAGCTGAGCTTCCATCTCATTTTTTTTTTTGCTGGCCAGCCTTCGCGTACGAAGATCCGGGGAAGGCCTCTTTTTCCTTTCAGACCTTCCAGCCTGCGCACTGGATTTTTTAGGTGAGACACAGGGCGCGCAGATCTGAGCCCACCCTTTAATCCCGAGGTTCAATCTGCCGGGCCAAAGCAATTCTTGGACAGTGGCAGCTGAGGTCCTCCTCAAGACGTAGGCAGATTGCCCCCTTGCAGGGCTAACGAGCTCTGCCTGCCCAGGGAGCATCCTAGCCGGGAATCGAACCCGGGCCCCAGCAATTGCTATGCCGGATGCTTAACCACTACACCACCAGGGCTCCCTCCATCTCATTAGTGTCATTTTTTTAAACTTTTTTCTTTTAGCAGCCAAAAGAGCAGCACATACAAATCAGTGGTTAGAAACATTTAAGAAGTAAAACATAGTTATATACTCAGTTTCCAAAACAGTATTTTTGAAGAATATATACCTGGTTTTCTTTCCCTTTCTTGTTTTTAGACAAAAGGATAGCGCATTACTGGATATTTAGTGCATTACTTTTTGTGGTATAACGCTGCTTAGAAAGATGTGCAAGCAGCCTAAATTTGATGGGAATATGCAAGTATCATGCAATACGACAGCCTATGCTACAGTGGAAGAACATAGACAGTGGATCTCAGTTTTATAACAAGGTGATTTGTTGTTTTTAATGAGGCCATTGGTCAGAATAAAAAGGGTGTGACTTTTTTTTCCACTCATTGCAAATATGTCTCTCTGATCTTCCTTATTCTCTTATCTTTGGATGAGCTAGATTATAATAGGAGCCCTCAGAATCCTTTGTATTTTTGTAGCCTTTCATATATCTTGTCTGAAAAATCATCTTTCTTTTATAGCAGACTTTCTAACGTAGCTTTCCAGCTGGCCTGTTAAACTGCTTTTTCAGATCTATTCTGTTTGTCCAGTAACTGAAAGAACCTGGTCTGTCACATTTCCCAGTAACTCTCCTACAGACTGAAAAACATCCTGCCTCAGAACTTCACTCATAACCCAGTGTGCAGACATTACCACCTGCTTCCTTATTTCTTCACTCATTGGCAATTACATGACTCATGCATGCAAATTAGGGATAAACAATTCTCATGAAATTTGCGTTTACCCAAACTTTCTAAACATTTTCTGATGTTTGCAGATATACTTTAAGTTTGTGAAACTTTGGGAGGCATTATTTGTTTTTTTCTTTTAAACATCAACATCTTGGTGCTAGCTATGAAGATGCCAGTCCAGTTCTAAAGCATAGAAGAAACCTAAGCAAGTAATGCCCTTCCTCTTCTTATAAATAACATAGTCTAGTTGCACTGTCAAAAAATGCAACCATGCATAGAGTTACCTTTTACTGTCTGAAAAAAAAAATACAGATAATTATTAAAGAATGTGAGCTAATTATTCATATTTATTTCCCCAATGTAGTGAGAATTCAGAGGTTTTTAAGTTATTTCAGCTGGGAACTTGATGCTGTAGTCTGGTGGCAGGAAATGTTTAACTTCTGATGGATCAGACCTGAGAGAATCTGTCACACAGTCAGTGCCATTAGAGTTGATGTTTCCTACTCATCTTGCTGCATAGCTAATGGCAGGAATATTGTGGATATTCTGCTCAGCCCATTTAAAGCCTTTCTTCACTATCCACTGTGCTCTTCACAGACGCACCTTGGAATGTATTTTTAGCCATGTTGACAGATATATCTTGCATTGTAGAATTTCTATCTTCCAACTTAGAAACACCTACATAGGTGTACACAAAGCAGCTTGGCTCCAAAACATCCCCTTAGTGTCACAGCAGGGATTCTTGGCTTGGTCCCAGGGCCGTTTGATCAACACTGTCCTTCCAAATCCAAGCTGTGGTGTCTGTGTGGTGCTGTACCAGCCTTGGAGTGCACTTATACACAGAACTATCCTGTATTTCACTGCACAGTTGCCCCAACAGAGTAAGCAGAATTTCTTCCAGTTTTTTGTGAAAAGAGAATGCTTCTTTGAGAAGAACCTCTTGAGAAAACAGGGCAAATCTTGATTAGCAAACTCTCATACTCTGGTAACATTTAATTTAAAAGTTTCCACTTGTAGACAGTCTACCATGTAATAAAAACATATTTGAAGCAGACAGATGGAACTAAATGAACCAGGAAAACCTACAGCTCATTTAAAAAGGTCTGCTGTAGCATGAGAATAAAACAAACAGAAAAAAAGGAAAAAAAAAAAAGAAAGGGGAAGCTTTATAGGATAATCCTGAGTGTCTGTCCCTAGTGTATTGACTATCTGAATGGTAATTTTTAGAATTCAAGAATCAATTGTATCAGCACATTCAAGAAGATTAAAAATTAACCAGTCTTGCTTTATCCTTTGCTATAGTCCTTATATTTTTAACAATGACTTTCTGTACTATTTGAAAGATAATCATGCTACAGAAAGTACACATATTGCAAGAAGTTTCAGAAGGTATAAGAGCTAGGGCTTCTCTCTGAAGGATAATGAGCAGAGGGGCATCCAGATAAATATGTACAGCTTGTAGAGAAAAAAGCAAAAACTCCTCTCAGCAATTTCTGAGGAAAAAGGAAGTTAGCAAGAAAGAGAAAATTGATATAAACATATGTCTGACTCATACAAATGCTGAATACCAGCAATTAAAACATTTAAAAGATGGCACTGCATGTTAATGCCTCTTCAAAGACAGTGTCTATTCTTCTCTAGTCTTGTGTAATATGCATCATCTCTGGGAAGCTGAAAAGTTTGAAGGGAGGTCTTCAAAATACTGTTCCTCCTTCTGAATGAATCATTCCTCCCAGAGATAGTTAACTATTGCCATCTCTTTGCCACAAACCAAATGATAGCCTAAACTCAATTGTAATAGTAATGTGGTTTTCTGTAGCAGCATTTCAAAGGAGAGAACCTGAGGATATGTTTATTTATTGCTTGGTGAACAAATATATTCTCAACAGATGACAACTGAGGATAACATTCTGCTTTAATGGCACTTTTTCATGGTATGTTTTTTTCCACTTTCCTTCATACTCCCCTTCTTGTATTTTCTATTTACTATTTTCTGATATTCACACCAACACTAATCAAACAGGCTATGCTTTTAAAGCTTCGATCTTAGTCATGCTTGGGTTGAATGTGTGAAAACACCACCTTCCCAGCCAGAGACACCACTGATACATTGCCTCTAAAGAGAACTCTAATAATCGAGGCACTGACAAAACAGCCACTTGCACACTGAAAATGTAAGTATAATTTGCATGCTGATGCAATACACTGCTAAGGTAAGTATGGTCTGAAACCTCTACAGCAGTGTTTTAGGGAAGACGAAAGAAACAAGGAGGAAGTATATGTGGGGAGAGAGACATAATTTGTGGTGTCATGACATTTTGTCTGGCAGGCACACTTAAGAAGTGATGGTATAAGTGTCACTAACTTCAGGGTATACTTTAAGGTAAATAAGGGAAATTAGCATAATGTATTTTCTCACTTTATCACTCGCAAGTCATCTACAAATATTTATATTTATTTCTTTTAGGAATAAATAAACTGCCTGCATTTCAGAAGTAAATTACTTCTAATTCTGGACAAGTAATACAGGATTATGTATATCTCAGAATTCCTGTGGTCTTCTCTGCTGTCTCTAGAACATGTTTCTCCATAGCCTACATGGTCCCCACTCCTAAGCTTGAAGAGCCTTCTCAGTGATCTGGGGACTCATTTTCAGTAACTGACACTTCCTGAGGAAAGGATGCAGGGAATATGTGTATATTGACCCAGTTCTGTAGAGTAACCGAAGCATGTAACCAAAGTAACACAGTGCAAGGGGTGCATTGGATACACATTAAGAATAGCTTGATTTCCATTTCATGTTGCTCTTGAACAGACACCTTTTTAAGTCAGTCAGATCAATCTTCAACTCACCCTTTCAGTCTCAAAATTAATTCCCATGCTAGGAAACTGATAGCCAAAGCTCAAAGCCACTTTTCCATACCCATGTTCACAGACTGGCCTTGGGCCTAAATCACCTGCTGAATAATTCAGAGCAAACTGGAACATTTTTATGGTCCCTCATAGCAGTTTTTCAACTGCTTTGAGCAGCCATAGCTACATAAAACAGGCAAAGTTAGTCCCAGAACCTGAACCAAATACATACAATTGCTAGTCATCACGCTGTTTAAGTCAAGATTTAACCTACTTTTGTACATATTCATTTCTGTGATATTAGCAAAGCCCTTTACAAGAATTTAGTTAGTGCATAAGATTTTGATTACTTTGTTCCTGGCCTTAAAAAGGAATTCATAAGGCACTATAATTTGTGTCTTTTAAGACTCTAATCTTCAATTAGTTGATCCTATTTTCTTTGCCTTTTAAAGGCAAGTCTTGGTTTCTTTCTAACCATCTGTGCCAAATGATAAAATATGAGCCCTAAGGCCCTTCCTTTGGTTACACTCTGCCATTCCAACTTAAATCTAAGTTTTGAGCTCTTCTGTGGGAATGACTGTAATCTGAAGTGTATTTAACAGATCGATCATGATGCACTGAATGAAGTGGAAAGTTGATCAACACAGACTGATTACTAGTTGGGCTCAGGATGTATGTTTTAAAAACAATTCCATGACCTGGTATGGAATGTTTAACTTCCACAATGCTTAACACAGGGTCGACAGTTAAATCATTGGCCTGGGCAAGGTTGGCACGGCTATCCTCTGAATTTCTGTCAGATCACTAAATATGTGGACAAACAATACATCCTGTATCTTTTACCAAAACTTTCATGGACTTCCCACCCTTAATTGTTGACTCGGGCTGTCTAAAGGAAACTAGTTTTAAAAATTATATGCTGCTTTAATCAAACATTATGCTTCCATACGAGACAATTGAGACTTTCTTGTACAGCCTTCCTTGTTTCACCTGGACCACTCTTTACTTCTTTCCATTCACTTACACCCTCACTTGGATGTATACAGCCGAAAATTAAGCAAGCCAAATAAATTATATGTGAATCCCAATGTGGGAATTTTGTAAGATGCTTAATGGGTCTGGCATCTAATCTGTCTTGACAAGAGACAGCTAATACTTAGTATTTCCAATCATGAACAGTAGCTACTTAGACTGCTTAGATGGTACCTTAAATTTTTGCATGCTCTTTATTTTTCATTTCTGTATGTTCCTAAACATCTTCCTCTGTCTGTTTGTTGGCTGATAAATCTAGCTGTTATAGTCTTGGTGTAGACATCATTTATACCTAGAAAAGCATATCTGAAAATACATTACCTTTAAATAGTGGGATCCATCACATCTGAGCTCGCATGTCTGATAGCCAAAAAGCTCCATTTCATTTCAGAAGAAAAATTACTTCTGTCAAGGTAAACAGAATGCATTATCTCCCTTTAATAACCATTTTTAAGCATGCTTCTGTATTACTTTTTTCACAGCTGTATTGCAATAAGCCTTAGAGTAATTGCCAGTTCTTCTGTCTAATAGGTTCATTATTCTTTTGCCATAATTGCAGCCATTAAATGTCCAATTGTTAAATTTCCACTCCTACATTTACTTAGTGTTACTTTTCATAATGGGCTATGTCATTACAGCACCCCAGTGGCTACAGCTGTTGTTCAAAGTGTTTCTAAAAGTCAATGAGACCTATTTGAGATATGTCTGTATCCTTGATTTTTCACAGATTCTCTCCACTGCACTTTGTCATCTTTTTTTAGCTTTTATAAAGATAGCTGCATTTAGATACCCTTTACTGAAAGTTTAAGAACCTGACCTATTCAAGAAGACATAAAACTATGACTTTAATATTTCTAAAGCACCATTTTTTCACTTTTATGAAATGATTCATATATAACAAGGTGATGGAGCAAAGATTTAACTAAGGGAAATTAACACTTATGGCTTAATAGCTTTTCGAGAGCACTGATTTATCTTTTGTCATGTTAAATTTGTTGGGCTTTTTCTTTGTGGTAAAAGAAGACTAGCTCCTAGTGTTAGCTACAGTTGTGCTAATAAAACAACCTTTCCAATGCCCCTTGCTTCATTAGCTGGCATTTCTAGATACGTTAATAAGTATGCTAGCGTTTACTTCTCATTTGTGTGAGAGGGACTTCTTGATTTGAAATGTTGCATTTAGACCTGATAGCAAAGCCTTATTTAAAAAATAGGTAAAAATCATTATGAATCCTCTTTTNNTTTTTTTTTTTTTTTTGTAAGACACTGTCATCTATCTGGTTTGTGTGTAATATCTGGTCACAATTTGTTTTATTTTAATAACACTGAAAAATGGCTTTGAGACACCTCTGCTAACACTTGCATTAGTTTTTGTTGCTGACAAGCATGGAGAAGCTGTTCTGGAAATTATTGGTGACAACCATTGTCAGCCCCAATCAGTTTCCTGGGAAAGCTAATGCATGATACCCAATAAGTGTTTGTGAGGTTATCCAGCCTCTTTTTAGGCTATAACTTCATGTCACTTTAAAACTTTCATAGGCAGTATGTCATTTTTATTACTTAGATTTCATCCTCCTCCGTAAGGGGTTGATTAAAACTGCATTTGAAATGTATATCACATAAGGTTTTTTTATAGACCACATTTTCATTCTTAACCTCGTTACCAAGCTATAATTTTTTTCAGTGATTAACCTAAAATTGCAGCATTTCCTATCAGTATATGCCGTATTTCCTATCTTCTCCCTCACACATTATAATAAAAATAAAATGATACGGAGTATGTTGGATTTACAGAAAAAAATAGACTTTTACTTAAATACTTTCAAAGAGAAATGTTTTTACCATCCAAATTCCTTCCCATATTGTAGAGCATATACTGAAGACAAACTCAGAAAGAAAAGAGGTCACAAAGAAAATTAGCTTGTTTTCTTTCTGTGTGGAGCTGGACTTTCCACAGAGGAAGGCAAATAAAAACCCTCCTGATCCCTACTTCTAAACTGCTGTTCAAATCTACATCATTATCAAAGTAGAAAATTGTTACCACATCATGTCTGCGTACATGACATTTATCTGCTTGTTATAATCATGTTTCCAGTGCTGAGGTACTAGGTAATTAATTCTTTCAGTGTCTGGCACCAGATTGCAGTTACACTAGATATAGCAAGGTGTTGAAGATGCCATTCAGATGTTCTGTTCTCTTGTGGAGGGGTTCTTTTTGAGCAGAGTAGATGTAGCAAATGTCTACTGTAATTGTTCGCTTTACAGCTACAGAACAGGCTTCACTTTTCAGGATCCCTGGTTTATGAAACTCAAGGAGACACAAAGACTGAGAGGAAAAAACCACCAGCTAGTCATTTGAAAAAAAAAAAAATTACAATGGGATTAGTGTTAATATAAGCAAATAGATAGTAGGAAATATTTAATTAATTTCACCCTCTTTTTAGCTCTTTGGGGCTCTGGGTAGAATAAAAACGTGTTCTTGATTTAAAATCCAAGAGTATCACAGTCAGCATATTATCAGATTGTGAATTTCAGATGTTTTAACCAGATGTACAATTCACAAGTAAATCAGAAGCCATTCTGCAAGCCATAACACTTAGTTAATAAATAGAATTTGTAATTCACACAGGCTAGAAATAATTCTCATTTACATTTTTCATTAGAGTTGTTACAAGTATCATAATCTTCTCTCTTTTACCCACCAACCATTATGGCTACAACAGCACAATTGTGCAGAAATCATCAGTTCAACTCAGCAGTGCTATCAAGAGGAGGCTGCAAATGCTGAAACCCCTCCTGGCTGGCTGTACAGCCTCCAAACCTGCCCATGCTCCTTAGGCAATTCCTGACACCTATAGGAAGTGTGGGTAGGCCTGTGAGGTTGGGGGAATAGTTTGCAGCATAATCTGAACAGTATGGCAAAGCTTTTGCAGTGTTTCTTCATACGTGAGTATAAAAGTTCCACTTGTTTAAGGCTCGTGTTCGCAGGTCAAATTTCACTGAAAGAGTTAGGACCATCCATAAGCCAAATGTGAAGGCAAAGTGCTACCTAAGGGGAGGTCCAGAGTGCTGCATCACTGGGGCTTGAGTGCTGGGTGGGGATATATTGTGATCTTTAAAATGTGCTTCAAGTAATGTCAGAGGTAGGCTCTATACTGGCCAAGCTCTGTGAAAGTATAAATGCTTCTGACTGTTGAAAAGGCTGCTCCTCAACTCTGTGGAAGAGGTAAATGATGTGTTTTTCCCTACCAGACAGAGCTGACATCAGTATTGAAAGGCCAAGTTCAGCCTGCTTTTATGGGGGCAAATAAAGGTACGCATAGTAGTGATCTGGGAACATGTTTCTATAGCACTGATGGATACCTAACACCATTTTTAAGGCTTAAGGAGCCAAAGAACCTTGAAAAGGTTCCTACTCCCCAGAATGCTGCATGGGACTGGGAGAGCAATGCATGTGTATATAGGCATGTTATTTACCTGGTCAAGTTCTGTAACAACTTGTGCTTGTTCATCCAACTGAAGTATCTGTGCACTAAACAGGACCTTTTTTCTGTCTGTTCTGCATGAACACCATCAACTAGGTTCCAGATGTAAAAGTAGTAGTGGAAACAAAATATGGAAGAAACGTAGTTTAACTTTCAGTTCCCAAATTATGGCTCTTGTTCACATCGTATTAATTGCAAACAAGACCAATCCTTGCATCTTCTAGACTATTAGTTGAAAAGAAAAGCTCCTGTGGTTTGGGAGTAGAATGACTTTGATATGGCATCATTGGTGTAGACTCTAACCCACAGTGGATCTGCCCTTCTTTTGTTTTGGAGTCATTATTACAGTGGCTTTTTCTGACTGACTCT
This sequence comes from Vireo altiloquus, assembly GCA_013396875.1. NCBI lineage: Eukaryota > Metazoa > Chordata > Aves > Passeriformes > Vireonidae > Vireo > Vireo altiloquus. The sequence continues at coordinate 28,907 of VZRF01009226.1, read as the reverse complement.
GCTTTTACTCCTGCTATTGTATCCTTTTCTTTTCTCCCAACAGTACACCAGCATATCAGCTTGAGCTTGAAATAATAACATTTTAGATAGTTTATGACACAGCCTTAACCTTCTTTAATAGTAGTTTTATGTATTCAATATTCTGCTGCTCTAGTCGGCTTGCAGTCTTTCAGAAACGCTGGTCACTAAATAAAATAAAGTTCATATTTATTGCTATGTGTCATCTAAAAGATATCACTCAAAACAAGAATTATAAGATCTTCTACAGATGAAAATGTTTTTGTGATGGAAGTTGGCAAGGCCAATCTGTTATCATGAGGCATGGAGAAGAAAGGCCAATGTTTCTGACTGTTTAGTGAATGCACTTATTTTCATTTTGCAATTTTCATTATGGCAAATTGTTTGACCTAGCAGAGAGACACCTTCTCAAGGCTGGGATCATATTGTTTTGCTAGTATAATTCCATCACAGTCAACAACGGATATAAATGGAAAAATGAGGCAGAAGGTTACAACAGTATAGAATGATATGTTTTCAGATCAGTAATCAGTGTCTATTTAAAATAAAATAGAAATATATTAAATTATATGCTTTGACTCCATTTTATTAAGGTGAAATGAAGTTTTATTACTAGTCTTATGATGAAATGAAGGAAAATAGGGGTAGTGAGAGCTATGCACAGGAGAATAAAAGCAAGCAGCTAAAAATCTGCTATATTAACCTAACAGTTTTTGACATTCTGTAAAGTCATTGAGATGTGATTTTTCATCCAAAGCTAAAAAGTTTCTGTGATAGTATTTGTTAAATAAAAAAAAAGGAAAATAGAAGTCCTGGATATTGTGTCTATCTCCAGTTCAGGAGACATATCTTTTTGATTTCTTAGGACAATGTAAAAGAATAAAAATGCTGATTTTTCTCACCTAAATTCTAGAGAATAAATAGAAAAATAATAGCTAAAATTGTGAAAATTACTTGCAGAATAGTAACTTTTACAAACAAAAGCATTGCTTTTTCCATTATCTTGCCAAGTCAATACAGTGGCATTTAACTGTACATATTCTTACTTTCTTTTTAAAATTGATTTGTTTCTTTTTTGTGAGATTTTCAATGTAATGAAAATATCAAGCCTAAGGTCATTCTTCCTTCAATTTTTATAAGTCACCAAATATTATTTTACAGCATAAACCAGTATGTGAAGGAGCATCAGCCCTTAATTCATGCTTGTGCAGCCCAGTACTCACGTGTAGTTACACTAGACCAAATTTAACAATACTGAAGGAGAAAAACAGACACAGGTTGATCTTATGAACTTTTAAAGACGTGAGGTGCTTGCTCATGTCTGTGGTTCCACACAAGTTAAATTGAATTATGCAAATAAGACCACATGTGTACATGCTGTCAGGTTCCAGTTAATAAATGGTCTTACTCCTCCGTTATATTCATGACCTATACAAAAAAGATGCTTATGTAGACACTTCCTCAAAAAAGATGACTAAAATTTTCTGAGAAGAGAAAAATAACACCATTTAATCTGGCTGTGAATGAAACTGCAAATACAGTGTTTCACTTTCTGAATTTCTGAACTGTTATAATTACATTATGAATTTATCTCCATATGGTTGCTGACATGCATTGAAACCGTAGTTATTAGCCATTTGAATTTATATTGTGCTGGTTTTTGGTGGGGTTTGATTATAATTCACACGAAGAGTCTGACACCTGTTGAGCAATGGAGAGGAACATTCAAAAAGATCTGCTGAGATTTGTCCCCCATTTACAGCCTCATAACATGGCCTAAAGCAGGTACAGTTTCCTTAGTGCAAATTATAATCAGACCCAGTACTTTCATGCACCCTTATTTTAGATCCCAGCATTGCAGGTGTAAATATGTACCCATGTCATAAGAGAGTGGACAATTCCTAGAAACTTTTATTTTTATGGCAGTGATCTCTGGAAGGAATCACTGCCCACGTACACACATATAAATATACACAGGATTGTCTGCAAGCACAGAGCTTAACCAGCAGAGATGCACAAGGGTTATGATGATCTTCAGCAGCATTTGCCAGCTCTTGCAAGCTGTGACTCAAAGCATGTGACTTAAACTTGCTCACCAACACCCAGCATCGTGCCCTGCCTCATATGGCCTTTTGATCACCAGTGGTTTCGCTTCTTGAGAGATGCCGAGGGAAGTCAATCTAGTCTTTAGTCTTAGTTTCCTGTGGGTGTGCAAGTGGAGTAAGGAGATACGATAAAAAGATATCTGCCTTACCATGTATTAGGTCACGTTCAGACTTAGTAGTGGCTCAGACTACTGCAAACCAGCTCAGAGAAATGGGAGGAAATACTACTGTGCCTTTTCACTCACATCCCTGCATAGATTTGTTTTTGACTAGTCCTGCACTCAGAGGTGGCTGAGCATAGAGTGGAAATAGCTGCCTTGAAACAGTGAAGACTTTGTAAAATAAGGTTCTTTTATTTAGTCACTGCTTGCCAAGATATTTCCTTAAAACTCAATTTAAAAAAAAAAATTATTTATGCTTTTTAGAATGAGGTGCATGTTTTTTAGTTTGAGACCATGACAAATTTAACTGTTTAACAATCTGTTTTTAAAAATGTTATTTCTGACTGACCTATGAGTTACAAATCAACTCAACCTTTCTTATTCTCTGTTTCATGTTTGAGCTTTATTGATAGTGATGAGTCATATGAAAGAGACTTCACATATGTTAGTGGTTACTGAAATTGTTAATCCAGTCAGCAGTGACTTGCCAGAGCATTGGATAAAAATGTTTTTATGGAAAAGATCTCTGAGTGGGTGTTCATTTTGAACATACATTAAGGAGTGTCTGGCCATGTTTGTCCCCTCTTTTCTTCCAAAATTTTGAGATATCTGCTATATCTAATTTACAAAACACTTAAAATGGCTGTAAAACTTACATTTGAAAAAGGAAGGGTTTTTATCCATTTTCTCAACACTCTGGATTTAATAGGCTGACAACTGAGATTTTCTAAAGAAACCCATTAAACTACAAGAGGAAAATACCAGTTCATATTTTCACTTTGGTTCAACTCTGTTAATTTCAATGGAGTTAACCAACAAAAAGATGTTGGTCCTGGAAACATACATATCCATGATCTCCTATCATTAGTTCATTACTGATCAGACTGCCTGAAGTCCAGACATTGTCTGTGTGATTTCCTGAGTTGTCTTGCTTTAAGATCGGGTAAGCAAATAACAAACTGCTGGGACTCAAACGGAGCCCTTATGTCAAAGATGTTGCTCACTTACCTGTTTAAATCATGTACTCTCTAAGTACACTGCTTAATTGAATAATAGTGAGAACAATCAAGCTGACTTGGGGTGTTTTTTCAGTGTTTATTAGGCTGTAAGGACTGTGAATATGCTTTTCCCCAAATGTTAGTGAGGATTCCTTGTCCTGTGCAACAGGCATAGTCCAGATGAGTGTACTGTCTGCTAATTTGTCCCTATAAATTCCAGTCTGAAAGCAGTCAGGGGAGTGAACATCTGACCTAGTCTAAAATCAGTGCAAAGTATCAGTTATTGACAGCATTTATCGTTTATTTTAAGAGAAAATTTATTATCAAATGGAGTAATTGTTACAATTTTTACAGAAATGTAAAATTTTTGCAGAAATGCATTTATTTTAAGAATCCAAAATAAATTTAAATTACTGCATACTTCTGACATTCCCAATCCTACACATTCCAAAATTGGATTCAATTTTATCTTCTTTATAGGCTTCGGGAATATTTTAGAAGCTGTTTTACCATACTATTTTATCTTCATGAGGCTTTTTTGAACCCGCTCAAATTCTTCAAGGCTGCATAGAAACCATTTTTACAATAGTTTTGTTTTGAGTATATTGACAGTTGTGACAGCAAGCACTTGTGACTGTATAGCGATGGATGATGAAAGAATAGTCTGGGCTTTCTCTGGAAGTTACCATTGAGAACAGATGAACTGTCAGAGCTTTAAGCAAAAGAAGTCACGTCCACACCACCGAGGTGCCAATTAGCCAACTTTGAACACAGCCCATTTGTCAGATTTTAGGGAGTGAGTGTTGCTGGTGGCTGGAAGCAAGAGACGCTTCTCTAAAGGGAAAGCTATTACTGGCATAGCACATGGAAATATTCAATTGTTCTCTACAAGCTGGAACTTTGTTTCATCAGCAAGTCTGGAAGCACACCTGGCCAGGCTTCCTGACTAATAATTTTAGCACAGCCTTCTTTCATCAGATTTTGATAACACTGTCAGAGTTAGATAACAATCTCTGGATTTTGATATTGTCAATTTAATATAACTTGATAAAATATCTGAAACATATTTAAAGACTGATAAGTTTCTCCTTTTAAATTTTTCTTGATGCTTTTTGTGAGTATCCTAGGGCACAATATGAGTATAAATAATAATGTCTAAGGTAATGCAGATCCGTTTGCCAAAACAAAAAAAATTCCATTAGTTATCTCTGCTTTTTTCCACTATTTTCTCTATCAACAGTGGTTGTTGGAGTACAGAAGCAGTCATGTACCTAATATTTCTCTGTTTAGGTTTTTTGGGAAAATGTCTGTTAATAAATTTTGTGAGCTTCTACAGAACCGTGACTGAAGTTAGTTATTTAGAAATAAATCACAGGATAGGTTGTTTTGGGTTTGTTTTTTTTTTTAATCAATAAATATATGGGGACTACAGTTAAACATACACCTTTTCAACTAATTTAGGTATTAAAACCAGATTGGAACAGAGTTTTTGAAACAACACATTGTGGTAGAAACAATGGAAATACTAAGAATTGTCTTCTTTCCTAGAAAAAGAGTATGTGTATTAGTCAAAGCACTGGTACTTTTCTCTTGCTTAATCATTTTGAGACTTTCTGAGCCTCCTGTTTAAGTCCTGCATCAGTTACTAAAGTCATTGCTACCTTTAAGTAAGGCCAAATCTTGAAGGCAAGGAATATTTGGAAACGTTTTAGTCTCGGAGAGAGTGGCCCAACAAGATGCACCCTGTTACCCAGAATAAAAATCCAGTGATATAAAATCTTTGCATGCTCATGTGGGACCCATTATCTCACTTCTGAAAATCCCTGTGGCAGAATTGTCTTGTATCAGCTGTGGCCTGTTCCTCTCTATTCAGGCTGCTTTACTGGGGCTCATGTTAACCATTGTAACCTATTTAGATTGTCAGTTCCTTGGTCCTTGTCCCCCTTTTTGTTTACCTGACACTCTTAGGGTGCAATAATTAAAGCTATAATGGATATCAAAATACATGGCATGCCCCAGTTGACCTCCATCTCACTTATAAGGCAGGATCAATTATGGGAGGAGGAAAGGGATATAACGCACAGAATTAAAGTTCCATTTCTCATTTATTTGATAGGATATTTTTTATTTCAAGTGGCATCTTTCTATGATTCCTAGTAATCTAACTGAATTCAATCTAATTGTCTCATCCATGTAACCAGGACACTCATTTTTTCCTTTGGTAACTTCCTCACTTGCTGCTCAGCTGCTCAGACAAGAACAAAACAAAAATTCCATTTGCTTCTTAACAGTAGTGAGCAATGATTATTCATTAAGTCTGAGAAATATCTTTAATAGCAGTTTTGCCTGACTCAATCATCTTTCACTGCCTTCTGGAAAGGTTTACTAAGAGATCCTATTTTTCAAACTCCATACTCCAAATTGAATCTGGAGTCTAGTTTCTGATAACATTAAGTGAGATAGAAAATTAGATGGAACTTAGATGACACTCTATCATATGCTCAGAAAGTTCGTTAAGATGACATCCATTTCCTGACTTTCACTGAGTTTCTCAAGCAAGTTCTGCTACAGATGACAAAGGGAGTTTCTTTCATTTACAATAAATGCATACCTTGAGCTCAGACTTACGAAGCTCCTTTTAATATTCTGGTTATGTTTGGTTTTTTGCCTTCATTTTGTAACTCATTATTGAAATCCATTTTATAATTGAAAAAATTCACTTCTTGCTTGTCAAATGAGATGTTTGTAGATATTATAATATTCCCTATAGCCTTTCTTTAGCAAATCTTAACAGTTCTTTTAATCCTTCTTCAAAAGCATCCTCTCTAATCTACACACACCCTCTTAGGTTTTTTTCTGAATTGTTTAGTTTACCGACACCTTACCAGTATTAAAGTGCCAAAAGCTGTGTACAGAATTCCATGTGCAGTCTCACCAAAGCCACAGGGAGAAAGATTATCACCTCATTGGGCTGTGATACAATATTTCTACAACACAGAGCCAATTGCTGTTTTGGCTTCTTCAGATCTTCACTGTAAGGTTTAATTTACCGTGCTTGGCTCTCTCTTTGGTCTTTCCAGTATGTCCTGTCTATGGAATTGCACTGCATTACAAAGTGTGACTCTGATTTTTGGAGGAAGGATTTAATTCTTAATATTTTTACTCATATTTCTAACAGTTAAGAGGGTTTTTTGTATGATTACTCTTTGACTAAAATAAAAACCTGGCAAATGCATTATGAAATTATATGTTGATATATGAAATATATGAAATATTTATTTTCTACTTCCTTTAAATTGTCACTGTTAAAGCATTCTGGCCTCCTGTTTGTGGCAATTTTGCTTGCTGTTGCTCACAGTGATCACATCTGAGATAATTTCAATACATTTTTAATAAGATTTTGTGAGAGAGATTTTGCAAAGTCTGTTGATACATCAAACTCTAAAAACAAAACAAGTGCAATCCCAGAGCGATCTTGCCTGTGTCTGGTTTTATAAGCATTTTCCTATTGATTGAGATTGTGAAACAGAGGATAAAAAAAAATTCAATGTAGATCAGACCAAAAGGTTAGGAGGGTCTGAAAGGGGGAGTTTAAAACAGAAAATGGTGACGGAAAAACATTGCCAAATGTTGGATAAACATTCTGAAATCAGTAAGGTGACATCCAATAGAGGCAGATCTCTAGATGGAAACACCAGCACACTGTGAATTGATTAGCTGTGCAAAATCACTGCAGATAATTATCTGGCCATAAACTGAATAGGAATCACTCCACAAATGTAATGCTGGATGAAAAGGATAGCAAATGCTATTCTAAAGCATGGAACAGGAGTGTGATCTAATTATGCCATGATTTTTAGTACTGCTGGGGCTCTCCAGGACCACTGTACTACACTTGCAATCTCACTTAAATGTGTGGACAGTTTGGAGAAAGGTGAGAGAATGCCAGCAAGAACACAAGGTTTAGAAATGAAAGCTTGATAGAATTTATTGCTAAAGAAGCAACTGAATGTAATAATCACCTGCAAGAAATGTTGTAATGAAAAATACAGTGATATGGGGGGTTTATTTCCCTGTTTCTACTGACAATAAAAAGAAAAAAATGAATCTGTTTGAAACACATGATGTTTTCCTGATGTTAGGAAATCCTTTTGATTTATAGGAAAAGAGTTGGAGCACGCTACCTCTGGAAGTTTTGCAAGATTTTACAGAGGATTTTGGGAAAAGGAAATAGGCTAACTATTACCTATTCTGTCTCAGAGTAAGGAGAACTCCTCTTAAGGCCTTGTCTAACTCCCTACAGTCATGTATCTCCATGCACAGTTTTGTTTCCACCTCTCAGAATTAAAGCAATACAAACTGAGTCAGAGAGGACTGACTTGATACAAACTCCTTATTTTATGGCCCAGCCAGCCTCAGGATCCCTCTTGAAAATGTTAGTCTGGCTTGTTGTAGAAATACACTGAAGCCAAGCTTCATTGATAACAACAGTTCATTGAAACTTTCCCTGAAGTGAAGGTAGTGGGGAAATTATGCCTGTCCCCAGCTGAGCATGCCCTAGGGAAAGGTGGTAAAACTTTGGGCTCCTGAGCCAGGCATAGAGAAATAACAGATTTTTTTTTTCTTCTTAACTATTCCACACCACCTTTCCCTGTTTCTTGTTTTTATAGACCAAACTTGAAAATAAAATTAAAAAAAAAAACAAAGCCATAGTGTGAGCAGCTCAGTCATGTTTTGAATCATTAGTAAGATAATCCTCCTGATCATTCATTACCTGGTCTAATTTCTCAGTAGTGTACTTTTTCTTTTTGATGTCTTCAAATATTGTCTTATTCACTGTTTCTTCTTTAACTAAAATTACCTCAGTGCACATTCACCTTCTCTAATCTTTGTCCAGCTCTGTTCATTTGTATATAATTCTTTCAATTTCCAGAATATTCTTGCTGTCCTCCATTCTTTGAATAGACATTTGGGAAGCTGTACTGGCTGCTTGGCATTCTCCTTCCTTTATCAGAAGGATTATATTACCTTTCAGGAGTCTCAGCATCCTTGAACTTCAATATCTACCACTCTAGGAATCCATTCTTTAGCATGCACCAAAGGACAAATGGGCACTACCAGGGAGCATCCCTGTTATTTAAAATCAGCTCATATTATGAAAAATTGCAGTAATGAATGTTAGATCCATATTGAACATTCTTTGTCTAGAATCTTTACTTTTATGACTCATGAAATTGTCTCTTTTATACCTTAATTTTCAGATTCGAACCCCATTATTTTATCACCTTGAAAATACAACAAGCTAGATTAACATTTTCAAGAGGGATCCTGAGGCTGGCTGGGCCATAAAATAAGGCGTTTGTATCAAGTCAGTCCTCTCTGACTCAGTTTGTATTGCTTTTAATTCTGAGAGGTGGAAACAAAACTGTGCATGGAGATACATGACTGTAGGGAGTTAGACAAGGCCTTAAGAGGAGTTCTCCTTACTCTGAGACAGAATAGGTAATAGTTAGCCTATTTCCTTTTCCCAAAATCCTCTGTAAAATCTTGCAAAACTTCCAGAGGTAGCGTGCTCCAACTCTTTTCCTATAAATCAAAAGGATTTCCTAACATCAGGAAAACATCATGTGTTTCAAACAGATTCATTTTTTTCTTTTTATTGTCAGTAGAAACAGGGAAATAACCCCCCCATATCACTGTATTTTTCATTACAACATTTCTTGCAGGTGATTATTATCATATCCATGTTTACCATTATACTGTTATCTGAAAAATTACCACATGTAGTACTTCTGGAAATTGGGATTTTTCAGCTATTGCAGTCTTCACTTGTAAAATGGTAGCCACAGTTTGAACTTGAAGTATGTCCCTTCAACCTTTTAATTTAGAGAATATATTAAGCTGGAGAAATGTAAATAGACATACAAGGGGAAGCCTATTAACTAGATTACATCCTTGATTTACAAAAGCAAAGAAATAGTAACAAACAGGACAGATACTGCCTCTGCATTGTCTTATGGGAAGATCCATATGTGCTGGATAAGGGAAGTAATACCCCATCATCCACTTTATAACCAGCTCTTGAGGAACACGTTCCAGATAACACAGCTGGAAGAAGCTCTGTAGATGAAAGCAGGAGATAGTGGGCACAAAGTCAGCCTGTGAGCCATGGCATGCACTGTTCAGAGAACAAAGCAGAGACTCGAAATGCAATAAAGAAACAAAGCAAAAAGCATAGTAAATAGTTGTATGGAGTGGTATTGACATTTGCAATAATAAAAAATAGTTGTACGGAGAGGTATTGACATTTGCAATAATAAGAAATATTTTTGTGACCTCCTATAGAGCTCGTCTTTCTTCCAATTATTAATTATACTCTACTGATAATTATATAGAAAGAAAAAAAGAGAAACTACCATCTTTGTTGTATATTCTTGGTATAACAGGAAGGAAATCTCAGGTGTGTTTAAATTAAATATTTTATTTAATTTTCTTTGCACTGCAGTGACACTTAGACCACTCAGTCAAGCCAGATGTGTGAGTAGTGGGAATTGTAGATCTGCATTTGCTCTTACATGTTTTACTTGTTCAGTCATTTTTCAGTCAGTTTTCTTCCTGGGGCCTGATAGCAGCCCCAGATTTGGGCTCAGGCCACAGAATTACCAGGAAAGTGGGCTAATAAATACATGCTGCAGTTGACTGTTTAGTAACCATGTGAAGTTGAGTTTGATTTGTAGGAAATTTTAACTGTGTCATACTACAGGGATGAGCAAAGTAAATGTCTTATTCCTCTATTAAAGTAAGGTAACAACTGTGAAGATAGATACCTTTCTTTTCTAAATCTCTTTTGAGTGGACCCTAAGTCAATCTTACTAAACAGAACGTAAATATTTTAAGATCTGATTAGTGTGTAAGCTGATGGCTTTATAACCCTAAAACCTTTATGACCCATCTCTGCAGGCAGGGAGGGTAGGTTTGGATTTTGTCCTGGATTATACAGTTGCTACAGAATTCTACAGTTGCTACAGAATGACTGACAACTTAGAAAATCAAACCAGCATTTTTTTGTACACATCTTTTTGTCTGTGTATGTATTTCTATTCATAAAGCCTTAGAAAATTCAAAAGCAACTTGAGCACCATGTTGATTGGGTCATATGCTGATTTTATTTCAGCAAAATTCCTGTTTAGTTCAGAAAAATTAGGAAAGGATGGCAAAGAGCTGTCCTTAATCATCAGAATGGCATTTTTCTGCAGCAATTTATGTCCCTGGCTGGTCCACATACAAAATTTTTAGATATATATCCTATATCTTTCTGCCAGGATCTGAGTCCAGAAAAAAATCATGATTGGTAAATGAGTAGTACTAAAAGTAATTTTCAGATGCTTTGTTTTAAACTAATTTATCAATATTTGGGAGTCAAAAGTGGCTTCAGCCTGTTACTGCAGATCGAGGTCTGCTGAAGGTTTTCATCAGGCTTGACTCTTAAACACATCTGTTATCCTTTAGATATAAGCATGTCTGCTAAATTGCAGGAAGTAAAATATGTGTATTTGTCCTTGCAGGATGAGGGCTTTGAACTATGGGTGAAACTTCTCAAATTGTTCTGTCATCGAATTGTTTCACAACTTTACTTCAAGTATCAAAAATTATTTAATTGACAGCATATGTTAATTGCAGGAAACTCTGGTCTTTACATAGACCTCAAAAACATCTCAAGCTAATGGGGTATAGAAAGGATCCAAAAATATTGCAGCTGCCTGCCATTCTTCAGTCATTTTTATGCTCATTATTACTTCTTATTTATAAATCCCTAGAAATAGGCGTATCCAATAGATCTGCTGATAGATCCTGAACCAGAGTCACACAAATGGCACGTTGTAATTAGACAGGAGGCGGGGGAATGAGTCTGATGTTCTGCCAGAGCTCATTAGAACAGGTTGTGCACTCCAGTGCACAGAACATCGCTCATGACTGGTAACAGAAGAGCATACTACTGGCTGCATAGGGAGGAGAACATGAAACCGTTTTTCTAAAAACTGGGGAAAAAATGGAGAAGAATGGGAAAGTAAAAAGAAGAGTGATTCTTCTTTTCAAGGACTGAGATAATGCTGTTCTGATATGTTAGTAAACCAAAAATACAATCGTGTTTTACTGTTTATTAGCAGGGCAAAGGTTTACTGCTCAGAGGTGCCAAGGCCAGAGTTGGTGTCTAGTGTCTCATCTGACTGGCATTTTTTTGGCAAGGAGCACAAATTTTTTGGCAGATCTGGTGGTTGCACGCGCCAGTCGTGTCCTATACATTCCTGTGCATTTATGTTTGACACTATAAAAAGATGTGTGTGGTGCCGTGAGCTGCCATTTCTCATTAAAGCTGATGCAGTTCTAGAAACCATTTGATTTGGGGATAACTGTTATGCATTTTTACTCACGCTTGCTTTCTAATAACCAGGTTTTGACCCCAAAGGATGCTTTTAATATGTAGATAACACAGATCACCACATGTCCCAGCAAGGTCAAATGAAACACGAATTGCTATCTGGCAGCCTTGGCTTTGCTGTGCTTATTTCAGCCAGACAGAATGGACACCCTGCATGTGGTAGCAGAAGAGAGGGGGGAAAAATACTGTTGAATGCAGTAACTGACTCATGCAGCTTATTTTGCAAACAAATGTTCTGTAGTTCACAGAAAGGTAAAAAGCAGTGAAGCAAGAGTGTGTACAGCAAAATAGCCTTAGGTAAATTGATACCCACTTTAAAAAAAAAAAAAGAAAAGAAAAAGAAAATAAATACTGTATAAAATTCTAAGAAATGGTGAAAAGTGAGACCAGATGTAGACTTTAAATGAAGGGTTAGAGTAAGCTGTTTGGTCACCATTTAACAAAATTAATGTAATGAAGCTGTTAAAAATGCAATATTTCCCTTCTGTTGATTCCCATATGAGAGGAAGCTTTAGTGAGTCTGAAGGTTATTTCAGTCATAGAATGTCAGAGCAGGAGGCCAAATTTCAGCCCCTCTTCTGCACACATCTTGAGAGAGAACATAGGTCCTTAAAGGTCTAACATTATCTGTTAAATACTTCTCTGGCTTTCATAAACTTTGTCTTAGTATGAGATATAATTATTGTGTAAATCCTGTACCAAGTAAAATATCATTCTCATTTATATAGGGCAGGTGTGAGGACTTATCCCCAGTTTGGTTAAACTGAAGAATTGAACAGAAATTCTGCTTGCAAATGGTATCTCACAGCAAACTAGATTTGTGATTCCTTGTTTGAATGGTATTCCAATATCCTAAGGACATATTGTGTCCATATTACATGAACAATATTACCCCTGTTCATCACTTATTGATCAGAGATAATAAAACTCCCTGGATCCAGGTCTGATTTCAGCTGTAATCCTATAAATCCAGTGGAAAAGCAAAGCTGATAACTTTTCTCCTGTAGGAATGGGTGAATTCAGACTGAACACCTGCCAGCCATTCCTAATCCAAATCATGAACAAATTACCACATATTAACATATCAGTGTAAGACTACACATGGTGAGATGAGGCACTGACAGAAATGCTAATGAAAAAGAACCCTTCTCTATTGTGGGGAAAGCAAATAGCAGAATCAGCTCTAAGGCTTGCTTTGGTAGCTGCTCTGGAGTTGGTGGCTGTAAGTAGATTGACATTTGCTGAGAATCTGGGATAGAGATTCTCTCCTGTACACAGTAATTTGGGACTGGACTTTACAAACCAAGACAACCATTGAAATCATGGCTATTTGGAAAGGAAAACTTTTCAGTGCTTCTGCTTCAACTGCTCTACTGTGCTCTCAGCTCCAGTCATAACTGTTTTTGATCTATGCCAATGGTTGGATAAGCTTTGCAAATGCATGAAAAAGTTTTCACTACAAAATCCAGGGAACAGCAGAGAAAGGCGCTGGGAAAGGAGAATTTTCTGGCTCTATGGCACATAATAACTGGTGAAATGGAGCAGTCAGCTGTGCTATCAGCAGCTCTGAACTAAGAGATTTCAGGATGTAGATCAAGACCAAGATGATAACTTGTTTAAGGGATCATACAAATTCTGAACTTAGAATAAAAAGATCTACAATTATTCCTAATACTAAACATACAAATTTATGGTAAAGGCTGGGAATATGCCCAGGCCTCTACAGTACTTCCTACATTTACTCTCTTCCTTATTCAGAGTTTCTCTTTGTAAATGTATGAACAGGTGTTAAGATGAACCAGTAAAGAGGTTACAAGAATATTAATTGCTACTTTGAAGTGTTATCTTTAGGGAAAGTAAATTAAAACATAAACAAAGCAAGTAATAAGTATGCTCCTGAGGCAACAGATAAAACTCACTCAGAGAAGTTCAACACCAAATGACCCAACATTTTACTGCCACTGAGGGAGCAGAAGGGCTGTCCTCTATCACAAGAGACAATTCCTGAAGTTAGGAAGGTATTTAAAGTGGGTACTAATTTCTTGTTGTTCTGAGGTGGGAAGTTCAGAGCTTTTACACCAGAGGACTATCCTTTAATTAGCCAAATCTGCATGTGACTGGCTAAATGGATGCTCTAGCTGTTTTGTACAGTGTATCTGGAGGCCTGGCACATTCTTTGTGAGGTAAACTTGTCCATAGGGGTATTTGAGAGTTTTTTACCTCAAAAACTCCTAGTAGACTCCTAGGATGCTTGGCTGCGACTCTGTCCCACCTGGGATAGCACTTGCAACCTTGAAGTTTACATAACAGGTGAATGAAGTCTGGATAAAGGCAAGGAAATTAATCTTTCTTTGGCAAGAATAATTTTGCCATTTAATTCAATGGTACAGAAAAGGTTTTTATCCAGTATATGTAAATCTGACTCTTTTCTTTTGATCACAGGGCTGTCTCGATCTTTAGTTGTATGACATAACCCATTCAGAATCAAAGTGCTTTTAGGTTATTGTGATGAATTCCAAAGGTACATTCCAAGAACTGGATTGCTTGCTAGATTTTGGTTCTATTCAGTCATTTTTGTTTCAGTTCTGGGATTTGACATTTCGTATTAATAAATGGTGTTTGTGAGAGAGTGGGCATTAATATCTGAGCAGGTAGGAGCTTTACTGACCCTGACATTTGATGAAGAGCTCATCTACCTACATAAATCAGCTTTGTTACTGGAAGACTTTGTGATGTGTTTATTTCTGAACAATAACATAAGCCAAACAGATACATCAGTAAAGGGAAAGGAAGAACATATCAACAGGAGTCTGAGTGGAGACCAAATACTGATGAGAATGAAACCTTATCTGAGGATGCAGGAGCTGGCATTCCCTGCTGCCGACAGCTTTCACAAACCAAAGAAGAGAGAAAAATGTTTTCTAAAAATTAAAAAAGAAGTTGGGAGACCCCCTTAGATAACTATCCACCTACACGTAGGTGTCCCTGAAAAACCAAACAGCAGGAATAAAATCCAATAAATGTTTATTCTTCAGTACAGCCAAATGTCAGCTGTGGGGCTTCAGTGAAATGAACAAGCTCTGTCCTGAGTAAATATATATATTAATAGCTTGGAGCTGCACTATCAAAGAAAAACAGCTGAACAGTGGAGCAACAAAACAAAGAAGCTCTGAGGCCTTCCACTGCCTACAGCAATATGCAGTTCAAGATGAATACTCTGCTCATTTCCATTCTAAACTAAACTCTATCTTCAACCATCAATATTATCAGTGCCATTACTGCAACTGCAGCACGAGTTTAATGCAATAGCTATTAATTAGATCATTTCGCCCTCCTCTAAAAACAACCCTAGTGCATCAGTTCCTAATGGAGTTTATCTTACTGTACTTTGATTTTTCTCAGAGCAGCCTTTCTGAATTGTAAGTTACTGTAAGGTAATTCAAAGTACAGCAAAGGTTATAGAATACCCTTCATACTTTACCAGCTCATCTGCTTCACAACATTACACACCAGCAGCATAAACAGCCAACTCAATAATGAAGAATGCTGACATAAAAAATAGTACCCTACAATCACACACTCCAAGTCTTTTCACTCCTCTCTCAGTGGTCAGTAAGGTGAGCAAAATTGGGAATGTCAAAGAGAGAGGGCAAACCAGTTAAAACTTCACTTTTAGAGGTAAGAATTACTTGTCCTTGAACATCGTTAGCTGTTCCATTTGTTTTACACCACAATGGTTATCTTATACAGCATCAATACTTTTGGATTAGTGTAAATCTCATTTTTTCTTTTGTATATTTAGCATGTTATCTAACTTTCTGTTTGGAGTTTTTCCATTGGTACATGAAACAGCAGTAAGTTAATTTGCATTGTAGGAGCACAGGCTGCTGCATCATCACTGCACAAGGAGTGGGGCACATCTGCCTATACTGACATCACTGTGGCTCCTGCCTCCTTTAGTTATTGAGTAGAGATAGGACAAGGAATATATGTCTTTTCTTACGTAGCTCTGTCTCCTCTGGTCCTTTGTGTTTTCACAGTCACCATCACAGAGCTCAGCTGCTCAGCTTCAGCAAAATGAAAAAAGAAAAACTCAGGATGTCTTCTGAAAACCCAGCTCCTTCAGTCTGTTGCAGAAACTAGCCACAAAAAGGTTGTAAAGATTTCCTAACATTCCTACCAACATTCAGCTCCCTTTTCTAATCTGGGGAGATGACAGTTGTTTCCCACCAATTCATGAAAATGTAAATTGGTATTTGCCTACTATTTTGGAAGGGGACAATGGGTTTTATTGATCATTGCTATTGTAATCCTTGCTGCTATTGTGTGTGAGTTTCTGCTTTCTCTCTCAAATTATCTAAGGTTGATGAACTAACCTATCAACCAAGGAAGTTTTGATATCTATACTCACATATGTATGCATAGATACACACACATATGTTAGTGTGTACGTTAGAATCATCTGTTCCATGAAATTGCTATTTCCTGGCTCGATCATTTTAATCAAAGAAACTACTGACTTCGTAAATTTCTTCGGATCCTCAAAAATTTTTTCCTAAGCACTCTTCATATTCAAGGATTGTCTACACACTTACTAATCCTCACAACATCTATGTGGCTTCATCCCTATTTCCAGAAGGCTGTTGTGTAGTGAAGGTAAGGAATGCTGCTCACTCAGCTCCAAGCTATCACCTTATAGCTATGAATATTCTGTACCTTGGGTATTGAAACCCACAAAGCCTAAGGCTGGGCTCTGAAAATTAGAAGGCTGTTTTGGAAATTTGAACCTTCTTGACTTCTCAAACCAAAGAATTCTTATTTTTCAGCATAACCCGAGGATTGCTGCAATAGCAACATCTCCCATCTCACCTTGAAAGAAGTTTCAAACAGAATTGGGTGGGAAGTGACCTCACAGTCTTTCCTGAATTACCATTTGCATTTATCAAAAGCTGATGGGACCCATTGGAGACTAACGCGCATGAAAAAAACCTCTTTTCTTCACTCTCGCCAGAAGACAAAAATGGGCTATGCACAGACTCATTTCATGAGAAACTGAGCCAGCCTCTATTAGCAAATGTTTTAGGCATATGGTCCAACTCTGGTTTGCAGTTCCCTTTCCTCAGCTTTCGCAAGGGCTTTGCTCAGCCCTTTTTGATTTGTATCACCTCTCTAGACAGCAAGGCACAAGGACCTACAAGAAACCATGTGGACCTGAACCAGAAACATGCAGGAGCCACAATCACTGCAGTACTTTCAAATTACCGGTAATGATTATTCCAACACATTACACCTACAACTGACACTCTGCAGAAACCATTCTCAAATCCTGCCACCCTCATCTTCAACTAAAACCAGTTACGCTCTTTTCTTCTTCTCTTTTTTTTTGCCATTGAGCAGCTGGACTGGGTCCTCCCTGGCTACTCTTCCCCACCATCTGCTCTACCATGTATGTACCAAATCCACTCCATACAGAGCTCCATGATGTAATTGGCTAATGATTGGTCTGCTTGGCAAGTTGATTTTCAACAGAGCCCTGGGAGATTGCTAGCATAGCTCCTTGTCTGTAGCTATATTATTACAGCATGTCTTCCTGATTAATTAGAAATGCAGTACTGTAAGTTTTAGTTTCACAGTCTGGATATTATTAACTAACATGCAGAAGAAAGATTGCTCTCTTCACAGTTTTACATATTTGAGGGGTGAGAGAGGAAGGGGAAGGCATTAGATGAAGGCAGAAAGAGTATATGCAACAAATACAGAAACAGTGCAGGGTGGGAAGCACTTTGAAGGATTGTCAGGGACAAACAACATCTTAGCATCACAGACAGTCAAACAGTCAATCAAAACATTATAAAAAGTATGTCTGATCTGCACAGTTTCACTCACACAAACAGAAAAGAAATCTTTGGGGCCTAAAGCTGCCCACGGCTGCTGACATTTCAAGCCAGCTAATCAGGATTTAGTAGAAGTTGAAGATGGTACACAGAAAGTATGGTATGCAGTGGATGCTCCCTGATGATACCTAATATAGGTGAAATATCATTTCTGAATCTTAATAAAGAAGTAGTGTAAAGGGAAATAACATCTTTGCTTCCCTCTGCCTGGAGCTCAAGATCCATGGAAAGGGAGATTGCTTATTCAAATCTATGTGATTAAAATATGTTCCTAAACTCAAACCTAAATATTTCTGTACAAAGATGTTACTGCTCAGCATGCTGAGCTGTCTTGAAAATACAGCTCTGGATCTAAGCCGGATCTTCATCTTATCTTTTATCTCACCCAAAGCTGCTTAGTCTTTGTGTACGCGTGGCCCGACCTATCACTTTTATAGTCTATTGCTATTGAATTGTTCATAAATCTTGTAATCATTAGACAAGGTTAGCCTTCACATTTCAAAAGGGGAACTTTTTTTTTGCTAGCTGATGTTGGCTGTTTTTTTCATCTTTGTAACACGACATTATGCAAACCAGGTGCTGACCAGCAGATACTTCACAGACTGTAGGGTGCTGATTCTGGCAACATCGAAACAGACTGAAACATATAGCAATATAGGTTACATAGATACATTTTATTCCTAAATGCAGGTATTAACAAATTGGCAAAGTTATTGCCCAATTGACTCAAAGTATAAGCACTAAAATAATTCATCCTGAACAATGCGTGGTTTTATTTTATGTTTAGTACAGTAGGCTCACCTACACGAATTTGCTGTGCTTATTTAATATCCTCTTTAAGATGAAAAATGATGCCAGTCCTGTGGTAATAGCATCTTTTGACGCTGAGAAAGCATTTCACTGGATTGAATGACAGTTTCTCTTTACTATGATGGAAATTTTAAAATTTGCTTTAAATGTATTGCATCAGTTACACTGTTCTGAGCAAGGATGCATACTAATGTCACAATACTATCTCAATTTTGACTTTCGAGGGAGACTAGTCAAGGGTGCCCACTTTCAGTGCTATTTTTGCAAATAGAAGCAAAGCAATCTTTAAAAGATTGGGAAGATTGGGTGGAGACTCTGAAGTAGAATGCATTAGAGCTGAGAGCTTGTATTTGCAGAACTGCCCTTAAAATGGTGTCCCACTTTGTTATACATTAGTAACCCTTTGGAGACTCTAAAACAGAGTCTGCAGGGAACTAGTTTCTAAATTACTTCCAAAATATGCAGCGGATTAGGATTCAGCTAAAAATTTTGGTGCTGAAGTCATGATAACTGTGGAACTGCTCTGAGTCCCTCACTAACTGCTAAACTGAAAGCTTGCAAGTCTGAGGACCTTCACAATGGCCTGCATGTGGTACAGTGGGGCTTCAAATGAAAAAATACTTTACTTCAGACTTGGATTTTCCCATGATTTTATGAAGGAAGAATTCTTTAGAAGCATTATGGACTGTTCTCCCATGCTGTGATCACTGTGGGGGATGTAAGGAAAAGTGGCTCCTCCCCTTGCAGTAAGACATATCACTGTGAAGATAAAGGACAAATCCTTATGAATTCTCAAAATGCTAGACAATTTCTTTATTACATTTCTTCAGTGTTCTGAAAGAGTCAGAAGTACACCAGCCGTATTAGGACAAATAAGCCTTTGACTCTACAAACAGAAAGAAAATACCTTCAGTCAAACCAGGCATCATGTGAGCTACTGCAGTCTAGGTCCTTCCTCCATGCCTTGGCTTTCTGCTTTCCCACATTAAATATATAGAACCCTCTTCTATCATATTTTAGATGGTTTTTGTATTGCTTTCCTGCATCAATAATGCTAAGAGAACATCCTACCCCACAGGTGCTCTCCAGTGCACATCAAGCCTTACCTGAGTCTTTCCCATCCCTAGTTGCTTTTGCTGTTCTCTCATGCACCAGATAAGATTAGAAGTTCTTGCAGACTGGTGTTGGCAGAGATCCTTCCATTGACAGCTCACTTAAAGCCATAACCTGTAACCACCACCAGTCTCAGTGCTACAGATTTGGGAAGCTAGAATTAGTCCCTATGGCAACAGGGAAATCTGCAAAGTCCAGGTGAAATAGTGAGAGGTACCTGAGGAAACTCACTAAGCAGCTGGTTCCCATTTATCACCAGCTTCTGCAATTAAGGGTAATCAGGTCATCATTCCCACTATGAAAAGGAGAGTTGGTAACACTGCATGGCCAACGAAATACATTTCTTGGGTGGAATGTAATTCTTATTGTAGTACACAGGAGAACCAGATAAGGTGACAGGACATTTACTGGGCCCTGAAATCAGCCTTGTCTAAGTGCCATTTGTTCTAGCTCACCTTTGCCTTTAGTAACATGGTAAACTGATGTATCCTGAAGGAAAACCAATCTAAAGTGCTTAAATACTAATCTTCCATTCCCATGCCATAAAGAATGTTGCAACTGAAGGCACTTTTTGAAAATTTGTCACTCTTACTCTCCTCTGAATTTTTTTTACTTGTTACAGGTTCAAATACCTGGTGATCTAAATTAAATACCCATCAAGTCAAACATTTAGGAGTAAGGTCCTCTAGTTACAAAAATTGAGATTTCAGTAAGTGCTTAGAAGTTAAATACAAAATTGGTAAATAACATTCAACAAATGTAAATTGAAAGGCAAAATGAACTCATTCTGATGAGTTAATATAATTCCCTTATGGAATGCTGGTTTCCATACTATAATTAATTTTAAACACTAAACCAGTATGTCTGGGTTTTGATAATTATAAAAATGCATTCATCCATGTCCTTGTAAATTATTAATATTTATCATAAGAAATATCCTGTAGACATTAAGAATCAAGGGAGACAGTGTTTTCAGCAAATTCTTAAACAGATTTACTAAAACAATAATGGAGTTTTAAATACTTGTGGGTCCAAACCAGAGAGACATATAGGGCTAAATCCTCAAGCCTCCTTCCTAACATCTACCTCATAAATCACTCAGGCAGAACTTGCACTGAATCTCAAAATCAAAGATTTCAGGACTAAGTATCCCATGTGCTCACTTCATTCCTGTTCCACTCCAGGGAGCCAAGAGTATCAAGTGTTCTAAAGGGATGAAGCCATAATGATTTTATAAAAAGATTATGGAAGCCCCTGTAGTTCTCTTTCCTTTCAGGGATAGCTTCAGTGATAAGGAAACTGCATCATGACACTTTTTGAGTAACTTCTCTGACATTTTAGCAACACTGATTATCTATAGTTCTGTTCATGGATATTTTTAAGCCTCTCAGCACATTTGGACCTAAAGCTTCATACTTGTAGGAACTCAAACTCATCATCAGTAGCAAAAACATTCTTCCCTTAAGTCAGCAGGAGTCAGTGGGGGGTTTGCTTGCTGGATCAGATGCCTGCAATCTCGTTATGTGTTGGCTTACAGGTTATGATAAACCTGAAAAGCAGAAACTGGAACCAAATATGAGTCAAAGCACTTTTCAGTGTCAAAAAATTAGATTTTATCTTAGCTTCTTTTCCTTTAAAAAAACCCCAAGCCCACATATCTCACTAATTTCTGAAACGAAATTTGACCAGAATGTTCTTTCCTTCAAAATATACCCCTTCACTTAGGAAGAAACACTGTCCATGTTTCTTTACCAGCAGGATATTAAAATATATACCAAAAAAGTCTCCAAAAGCAGTGACTGAACAAACATAGAGCAACTACTACATTTTTTCATAATAATATATCATGCCCATTTATTCACTTCTCTGCTAAGCTTTGGCTCTTCTTTACTGTTTGCAAGTTCTTGAACCACATCCCACAGTCCTTCAACCCAGCAGACTGCCTGTGAGTTGGAGCTGATGTGCAGATGGACCTGAGCTCCTCTGCACAGGCTCCAGACTGGGTGATGTGAGCCAGCTTTATCCCAGAAGGCTTTAGTCACAGTGATGTGGTTCTGTGCCTGAGTTAATGTGCCAGAATAGACGTGCTTTCAGATTCCAAGCTCCACATTTTCCAGGCTGATATTGCTTAGAAGCAGAGAAGCTCTCATTTATCAATGGACAGAAACTGGATCTGCCAAAGTGGAGGAACCATTGCTGGAGAGTGACTCAGGATTGTGACAGAGATGAAGCGGTAGGAGACTGAGCACAGGAAGGAAGCTCATACAATGAGCAAGAACAGTTTGTGTCACATTACCACCTGTTCCTTTGACATCTGAATTTATGGTCTAAACCATAAATGGCCTAAGGCCTCATTTATTTGAAGTCAGGACAGAAACAGCACATGCTCTACCAAGTTCAGCTTCATGTTTCAAGTACTGAGCACATGCAAAACTGAACAAACCTTATGGAATTTGGGGGCTTTTGATAACAAATTAAATTAGATACCATGTAAAACTATTGCAAAGGAAAAGACACCAAATTAATCGCTTCTAAACTAAAATAAATCATAAACAAAAAGGGAAAATAAAGTAAATAGGTAAATATGAGTGCTTGAGGCGAAATGTAATTCCCACCAAGGAAATAATCAAATGTAAAAGTACTGTAGCAAAACTCAAGTTCCTGGCCCTATAGTTTATGGGAAAGAATAGACATATAATCATCACCTTGAATAAAACATACACCATAATTGGGAAAAGTACAGAATTTTTTTAAGTTCTATCACTTGAATAAAAACCACAAGGGCAGGTGGTGATGACAAAGGCCAGGGAATGTGATAACATGTATTAATAGCAGTTCAAGGAAAGAAAGGTACAGCTGCTGCAGGAAATGTTGGATCCAGCTCTGCAGCTGAGCTGAACTTGGTCCTCTGCCCTGAAGTGCTAGAAAGAAAAATGAGTGTATGTAGCCATGGATTTGCTCTAATCCATGATTTGAGGATGCCAATAGACACCCAAGGTATCTATCCTGTATGGAACAGAAACGACTTGTTTTCTGTATTTGTTTAAGAGTGACAAATATCAATAATATGGCAGAAATATTCAAACAAGGACACAGGACTCCACAAAGAAAAACAATCCATCTGTTTCAGCAGCTGGTTTGAAGCATCCAGTTAGGTTATCTATTGCAGCGAAGAAACTCTCCCACGGTTTCAGGCTAGTTTCTACCATACTCCTTTATCCTGGCCAGAAGAGTTGTCTAGGGTGGTTTGCAGGACCTGATTTGGACACAAGAAATAATTTTATAGCTGCTCTGTACTCTCTTGTAGGTTCAGATTCCATGTCCAATTGCAATTAACCAAGTTAAGGTACATACACTGTCTCCAGCATATGAAAGGTATGAAAGTCATACCTTTCAAATGACTGCACCCCAGCCTGAGATCTCTGGTGTCTGGTAGAAGAGGTCTGTCCCCATCTGACTCTGCAAATGGCTGGAACCAACACAGACTTAACAGGCAGCTCACCTGAAGGCAGAGACCCTCCTTCAATCTCTGTCAGCTTCCTTGGGAAACAAGAGTGCTCAGGACCTCTCAGCAGTAAAGTGAGCCTGCCAAGACTTTATTTGTCTGTCTCTGGAGCGTGCTGGGTAAATGGAAGACATTTTCACATTACAAAGGTGGCCACTACATAATTCTGGGAGCACATATGACTCAAGCATGAAATTGCTGAGCAATGACAGCTACTCTCACACTGTACATTAACAGACTTACTGCTCTGAATTAGCACATACGCATATACAGTGATATACTATGTGAATAGTAAAGATGATTTCTCTAAACCTATAGATAGGAACAGTAGCTATTACCAACATAAGATCTGTACAGTTTGGTCACTGAAGGAGTTTACTTGATTCTACAACTGTGCCTTTTCAGTTGGATGCTAGTGGATCCCCTTGTTGCCGCAGTTGTTGTTCAGCCTGTCATCATAAGCGATGTTTGTGTTAGAAATAGCAGGAGAGTTTTCTATTGACTTTCTAATAACACATAAAGAACTGCAAACCAATCTATAATGAGCACTTATCCTTCTTTGCTTCCTTTTTTGCTCTAATGCTTCATGTCATATTTGCTTGGTAAGTTTTTTTTTTTTAATTTTAGAAATTCTGTTTCATTTAACACTTTGGCTTCCTGTTGGGGCAGTTTTTCTCTCCAAAGGAACAAACATATGTACACTGAAAACTGAGCCATTCAGGATCCTCTTGAGATCTTGTATATTACATCAAAGATATCCCCATATTTAAATTTATCCAATCTCTCACCAAATCATAATAATTATGTCCTCAGTTCCTTTAGTCCATGTGTAAATCTGTGCTCTGTTTATGGACAGGATATATGCCTTCCTTCTCTTGTTTTGGTAGTGAATGGTAAAACAAAAGGCCATGAAGATGTTCATGCCTGTTTGGCTTCCACCAGTGGTACTGGGTACACTCCATCTCAAGCCTCCTGTGCTAATGTCTTAATCTTCAAAGTTTCTGACTTCAGATGACGAGTTTTGAGTGCACTGTATATTCCAGGATATGTCTTGTTTAACTTCTCCAAAAAAGTGATTAGAATAAAGCACAGTGTTCCATGTGTCATTTTAAAGCAGATGAGTCGGTTCAGTTGAGCTAGACATTGTTTCTGAAACATCCAATACCTTTATTTATATTGGGAAGAAAACTAAGAAATAAGAAGGAAAAAACCAGCAGATTCAGCAGATCTTATCTCACTATTTCCCCCTCCTGTTTTCATTTGCACTTCTATTTCCATGCAATATTTCATTTCTTTATGCATCTATCACTGTTTGCTTCTGTCAGAAGTTCAAAGGCAGCCTGCTTTTATAAAGGAGAGGTAGTATTGACTGATCTATAATATTGTTTCTACCTTTTTTGACCAATCCTCAATGCATATTTCCAGTTTTGAGAAGCATTTCATGAATCACTGGGCAGTTTGAAAAATCTATAGTGTAGGTTCATTACTTTGCTGGCTGCTGAATGTTTTCCATTGGTTGCATTGCAAGGCAAAAATACAGCCCTTTCTCTCGGGAAAAAGAGGTTAAAATTTCATATATACATAAATAATAAAACAACACATGGAGATGATATCAGTGTGATATATTTCATTTCCGATATACCTTTGACTGCCCTGCTGCCCATTAAAACTTCCATCATCCAACCTCTTTCGCACCTTTAGTCTCACTTTTCTAGGTAGTCAGTCAAAAAAACTTGCTTCTTTCCTCTAAAATGTGGCACTCCCAGCCATCCTCCCAAATGTCACTGGCTGCAGGCCCAGGACAAGCAATATTCTGTTCTATGCTAGTGATCATGGTTTAAGCTCAAAACTCATGAGGCTGCACAAGTGGGAGCTTTATACTTCCAAGTGAGCTCCTTGCCTTAGCAAGCAGAGACGGATAAAATGGCTATAGGAGTTTGTTTCAGTGGGGCCAGGAAGCCCAACTCCTGGGGAGACAGATCGAGGGCTTCACAGACCACAGAATATAATGGAAATGACAAAATGATGCAATTTACCAGGAGTCACTTCTAGATTAATTTAAAATTTTTAACAATTTTTTTCTCATGTTTACCCACCTATAGAATCTTAGTAACACAGATTTTTGCATTTCAAAGGCATAAGGATATCAAAGTGGTCCTGTGTACCAGGGGTGGTGAGGGGGTATGATGATGCTACCTTCCGGAGGCATCTCCGCAGGGAAGCGGCTCGGCAGTGCCACAAACACACATACCAGATAGCTCTCAATATGGTCGGTAGCAAAGAGGCAGGAAGGATCTTTGCATGGGGTTCCACTGAGGGGTTTATTGCAGCCATTCACATGAAAAGTTCCAGGGACAAAGACTACCATCAGGCGAGGGTCCAGGTTTAAGTATGGGCGGAGGTAGGGGCGGAGAGAGCATCAGGGAGCAATGATTCGGGGGAATGGGGGCAGGACACAGGCAGGGCTTGGGTATGGGTGGGGGGCAATAGGGGAACAGGGAGGGAGCGACTGAGGGACAAGGGCCAATGGGCCAACCAGGGAAGCAGAACTGGGGTACATTAGCATAATACAACAAAGATCCCTGGGAACTGCCTCTTTCTGTCACCCTAATCTGGGGATGCCTCTCAGGGTCCTTCCCTCCAGAGGGCTCTCATGGTCCTTTGGTTAATAGACCTACAGGCCACCACAGTCCCCATACAGTGAACCTCTCCCCTCCAATCTATTTTAAGCACTTCTACCAACAATATTTTTCTGAAAAACACCTTCATACACATAGTGTGATGGGAATGTATTTAAGTGCTTTCAGCACTCCTGCAGAGTGACATGCAGAATTCACATTGAGTTTAACTACTTATATCACACCATATCCCTTTTCTTCTCAGTCTTTTCTGAAGGGTAGTAGATAAAAAAAATTTCCTTTTTCTTATTCTCTTTAAAATTAGGCACAGATCTAAATCAGTTCTCTAAAATACTATCTCTTTTTTTTCCAGCATATGAGCCACATTGCCATCAATGAGGCACAAAATAATTAAACATTAAAGACTGTCTGGGCTTTTGTTCTGAGGAGGTGACAAGGTTGAAGGGTAGCTGCAGCTTGCATTTTAGAGGCATTCTGTGTACTGATTTCATGTGCAAACACCCTGCCTCTGGTGAAAAGGAGACAGGGACAGCAAGGTCACACGGGAAGTTGACAGTGCGCGTAGAGAAAACAACATCTGGATCATCAACAGAAACACCAGCCATTGTCCTCATCCCAGCTCCCACTGAACATTTTGGCTACCAGTTGCTGAGGTGTGCTGGCCTAGAGGCTCCTCCGCTCAAGTACTCATTCCAGGCCAACCATAATGTGAAAAGTGTGTTTATAATTGATCATTATATTAAGATGTAAATTATGTGATGTGATCTCTAGATGAACTTCATGAGGAATCAGACATAGCTTGGAAGGGTTATTTTATATCTGTCTAAGGAAATCTCTCAAAGACAATTTAGGCTAAAATGCATTATAAAAAGGTAGTTATTTCATACATCCAGACACCTCAGGGGAAGTTGCTGTTTTAGCAGTTTTATTTAGGAATCAGTGAAAGAGTGCTGCTGCTACAAGTCCACTGTCAGTTTTGAGAGGTTTGTCTCTCTCTGAACCACTACTTTTTACACAGATTTCTCACTCTGCATGGATTTTTATGTTGTCATTAGCATCTTAGGCCCTCCTGAAGCTGCCACAAGCAGATTTTTATTCCATATGGCTATTTTGTCAGCCTGTAGCTACCAGAAAGATGAAAATGAGAAGGATAAATTGGAAGAGGGGATAACCCAGACCATTCCATGCAAACAAAAACTCTCTTCAGTCAGACTTGGTTGAAAAGCCCTACTACCACTCTGCCACTTTTTCTCCTGGGCTAGGGGAAGCAACTGTTTATGTTTTAACGTCTTTACCCCCAGCTCTAAGGAGGAATAGAAATGCATTAATAGTTCATTATCTCTTGCGTGTATGGTTGAAGCAGAAAGTCAAATGGACTTTAAGAAGTTTTCTGTATTGACTCATTTCCAACTTGATTAAATGCTTGTAAGTGCAGCCTATGCTCTTCTCCTTGTAAATCTAGCTATTGGGTATACAGATTGATATTTACATGTATGCAGATTCCAATAGTGTTAAAAAACCCCAAACCTCCAGATAGCTAGAACTATTAGTTCATAGGAATTTAAAATTAAATTAAATAGCTGGGCTGTTTTCCAGATGATTTCTAAAGTTCTCGTGCTTACACAAAATCCTCCAAAGGATTTACATTACACTACTGTATTTGTTTCAGTGAGCATTTGACTGCCAAGAATACGGTCTATGACCAAAATGGCAATCTAATTAAATATTTGACAAGCAGAAAGCTGGACATTATTCAAGTCAAGCATTAAATTAGAAAATTTAGTTTGTCTCCTTTATCAGTAGATTTTTAAATCAGCCTATTCTACCAAAACCCATAAGTTTAATGAATTTGGTCAGACATACTGTGTAACAGATGTCTAACATACAGCCATGAGCCTAAATCATAAAAATTATGCTTCAGTTTGGCACGGCAAAATATACATGAAAGACTAAGAAAGGTCAGTCACCAGCAACCTGCTTGCTGGTAGTTAAGAAACAGCACTGTAAAATGCATGAGCTGCGTTTCGTAGTCTCTTATAAGAAGGCTTGGAGAGCCACAGATAATTTGCTTTCAATGATTCAAGTTGGCCCTTTGTTTCACTAATTTGTGTGTCAAGTGCAACCACATAATAAAGAATTACCAAGACCTGATAAGATTCTTCTTATATTGCTCGGTTTGTCTTAACAACTGGTACTGTTGAAACCAACCCCAAAAACCGCATAGACAGCAAGTGTGTGCGCAACATGGCATCTTCTGTGAAGTGATGAAGCGTGTTTACTGTGTTATCTGCTGATGTACCACACCTTCTTTTTCCTTTCTCAAAAGGCACTAATTGCTGCATGCCGTGCCCATGCTAGAGATGGCATTTGTTTCACTGTTAGTCCTCCAATGAATTAGCAAAGATAAAAAATGGATTTCAGTGACAATTCCAGCCTTGAGAAAGGATCTATTATGACCATGGTTGAGTTACCCTGCTTATTGTTTTCTCCTTAATGTAATTTTTAATACTATATAGCTGTAGGTTAGATGTGAAGCCATATTTTAGAACTATTTAGACGAGTAGTTTCAAGTGAAGTAGCTTCATGATTAGGAAATAGATTTTATTTTAATGCTGTCAGTCTAATAACTTCATAAGGGATCAACCCTAAAAATGGCTTATTTAGAAGGGGCACATTTATTAACGTGGAATTCCCAGAGTAAAAGATCTGATGAAGTTTTCACAACTGAACCAAACACTATTAATACAGAGAAAGAATCAAAAACTATTAATACGAAGAAATAATAAACTTTAGAAGGCTGTTCGTAAGAGTAGGAAAATGTCCGCCTTTAGAAACCAGAGAGATGGCATGGGGAGCAAGTCTGTGAGATTTGCTTTAGAATACGAATAAAGCTTCTGTCAAAAGGGTTTGAAACCGGTTGTTAGAGCTTAGGAAAGATTGTGTGAGAGGCTATTGTCAGCGTCGCACAAGGAGTTGAGGGCGTCGATTTTTTTTACTGACATGAATTTAAAGTATTGCCTGATCGCTGCCAGCTCCAGGAAACCCAGGTAGCAGTGGGAGAACGAGAAATTCTCCGCTAGGGAAAAACACAACTAATGTAACGTGAAGGTCGTGCCCCGGTGCCACGAGCAGGACAGAGGCCTGGGCAGAGGAAGGGAGGTAGGGAAGGAGCTCCTGCTCGCTCGGAGCCCGAGAGGCGCCGCCCGCCCGGTGCCCGCCCGGTG
>VZRF01009225.1:721217-771907 GCA_013396875.1 Vireo altiloquus | reverse complement strand
TCTGCAGAGCTGGGTCAAGCCCCGGCCAGTGCTGGTACTTGGGATTATTCCTCCCCAGGCACAGGATCCTACCGTTTTCTTTGCTGAATCTCGGGTTAATAAAATCTGAAGCCAGTTTTTGTGCAGTCTATTCCACTTCAAAAGCAGGTCTTAATTTTGAATCTTCCATGTTAGAAACAGTCAACACCACAAAGGGATGGAAATAAACCTACACCTGACTATTCTTCACACAACTATTTGTTGTCAACCTACTTCCTTTCCTGAAGCTTACAAAGTCACCAGCATCTGAAGACATGACAGAATGGGATGCTAACTGAAAGCATATTTTTCCTGGAGATCAGATTGTCTCTTAGACAGTCCTGGGAACTTGATGAAATCACTGATTCACTAATTTTTTTTTTTTTCAAATGAAATATTAAATTTCTCCTCAAACAAGTCTACATCAAGGAGGTCCAATTAAGCCTCTGATCCCATTGGAATGTCAAATTGCCTCAACAGAGGACTCCCAAAACACCAGGGAGTTCACCCAGGTATGAACGATCATGGGCCTGGATTTGCCTGGCAGCACAATCAGGTGTCTGCAGTCCTTATTTTAACATAGCTTTGAATCACCAAAAGAAAAGAAAAACAAAAATCCATCTGAAAAATCTCAAGTGTGCCTTACAGGTAACATAGACAAGGTGCTAGAAGCAGGGCTTATCCTTTAAAAGTACACAAATTATATATAAGCATCGAAAGACATATTAAAAAAAAAGTACAATAACAAACATGTAAGTAACACATTTAGAAAACAAATGGGATTTCCACAACAGCTCGGCAAATACAACAATAAGGAAATGTCTTTTCCAGAGCTACCATAAAATCCTGCACTTAGCTTTTGATATCTGGAGTCTCCAAGCCAGTCTAGAAGATACTCATCGAAGAGACTTTCTAAGAGAAATGATTAATGAGCTTTCACTGACACGTTTTTTGAAAAATTTTGAGCTAGCTACATGTCTCTAATGAGTGTTTAAAACTGAGAACTCAGTATGTTGTATTTAAGAATTTCTTTATTCACTATATGGATGTAATTTCCTCAGCGAAAACTCACGGTTTTGGCAGTATCTAGATTTCTAAATGTAAAAGAACAACAATAAAAGGGGAATGGACACCATGTTTATGTGAACCTGACTGCATATAAGAGAAAACAAGATTGCTGCTGCTAGGTTTTCTTACAGAGTGCTAAATTAGTATTATGCCATGGGAGAACTAAGCCTTCTCTAATCCTTATGTCTAAACTCCAGGGAGATCTACACAGAAATCAGAGGGAAAGGAGAGAGCCAGCAGAGAGAAAATAACGCAGTGAAATGATGCAACTGAGGAGTAAGAGAAAAGAGCAGAAAGTTAATACTTAAAACTCAGCCTACAGGGGTGCTCAGTGCTGTGTAAATAGCAAAGCACTCCTGATAGTCACTGAAAGTATCATCTCCAGCTTATAAAGCAAAACGGCACAGATTTCCCTCAAATAATTGCATTACTTCTTACACTTTAGAAAATCAATTTGTGACACGTTGTCTCACCTGAACCTGACCCAGAAGAATAATCATCATCATCAATTGGATAGACGCCTGATGCTTCTTCAACAGAGCTGTTGTCAAGGTATAAATCTTTATCAGAGGTCAAATCTGTTCTCTGGAAAACAGATAAGAGGGAATGGTTAAAAGGATAACAGTTCTCCAGCACAGCAGTCTCTTCATCTTCACTTCTATTTTCTAAGTCGATGGCAGCACACTGAAGTTTGTACTTTCAGTTTATGCCACACATTCATCCCAGTTGTTAAAGAAATTTGTAAAAATTACAGCGTTACCAAAAAAAAAAAAATCCAAGGCTGCATAATGAAAGCCACACTTCATCTCATTAAATGCATGAATGAATAAATAGGATTTGCAAATATACTCTGCAGAGCTTCTGTAACAAGAAGCAAATCCCAGGACTGAAGCCTTCTGTCAGGATCTCAAATATACAAATCTATAGGCTGTCACATGAAGTCTGTTCATTTGATCTCAGATGAGAAGGAACAAAAGCATGTATCAAAAACTATCTCAGAGGTTAATCAAGCCAAACCTCAAGAAACTCTCTAGTAGTTAGAATGAACAACTGGGACTACAGGATACAAATGTTCTTAAGACAGCGCTATTGATTAAGGATTATGACATTTCCAGCCAGATAAAACACCATTATGCTCCAATTCCTAAATGAACAGACCTCTCCTAAAATTTAACTTCAATAGGCTAAAAATCTGGTTTCTTATGACTATCACCACATTTCTATGTCTGCAAGTATTTCCCCACTAAAGAGAGATTCTGCTAATATGAGCTCAAAATAGAACAAGGTATTAGTCACCTTTAAAATTGACAATTCAGGCTTTGGAAGACTAGGAATTGTCTTCCTCCACCTCAGCTTGTGCTTTCTTAACAGAGAATAAACTTCCTTAGGAAAGCCAGGTAGCTTGGATGGCTGAGAAGATATCTGCCACTATTACTCCTATTACTTTAACCAGCATTTCTGTCAATGCCTGTTTGTCATGACTTTTTGAAGAAAATATGACAGTTATAAATGGACTTCTCAGTAAAAAAACCCTAAATACCAAAATGCTATATCAAAATTCATCTATTCAGTATCTCATATAAGTACTCAATCCTGCTGCTCTGAGTCCCAAAGGTTTCCAGCTTACTTATTCCTGCATGGCATTCACTGCCCCTTTCATTCCACCTAACATTCACCGTGGTTTTCATAAAGGAGTGCCCAACTGTGAATGGAGTAACTCTTGTATGCAGACTCACATCTGACTTTACAAGGTAACTTTTTTCCCCAGAGGCCTAAGACATTTGTGATTTCTCTTTAGGATTTTTTTTTTTTTTTGCAACAGACTCCAGTTCAAAGCTTCTTCACAGCAAAACACTGCTCTTCAGTTTGATCTACAATAAAAAATTATTCTTTATGAAAAGCAAATAGGCCATCCTCATTATTAGTGTATTTCAGAGTAAAAGATTTTTGCATGGGGGGTACCTAACGCTTCTCTGAACAGCTCTGAATTAAAACAGTGTTACCTCTGTTTTCTTCTACACGGGAAAAGAAAGCCAACATGATTTTTGGTCAAAGTCTACTCCTACTATGGCCACTCTAACGTGTGGGATATGTGGGGGGAAAAAAGTACCCTGTTATTAAGATAGGCTTACAAAGACTGGCTCTGATCTGCTGCTGTTAGTTCACATGGTCTGCCTGGAACTGGCTGCAGTCCAAAGCAGAAATTCAAGATGATGTCTGGTCACTATCAAACAACTTAATTCTTTTAAAAGATGCTTCCAAAGGAAGTCATGAAGTACCTTAGTAGGTGTACAGGTGGTATTGTAATTAAGACACAGCTGAGACTGTTCCCATATAGGAAAACAACTCCCTGTCACAGGACAAATATCCTCCTCTTGATCCAGCTGCCACAATGGACTAAGCCACTTCACCCTATCTTACTTGCAGGCACAATCATGGTACAAAACAGACCACTCCTCAGTATCAGGCAGGAAAAAACAAAATACTTTTAAAAGGAAATGCAGGTGGTTGGCCATGAGTATAGAAAAGGCATATATATTCAAAAGGTATCAGGGACAGTGAGTGTTACCCAATGCTAAGTTGGGGAAAAACGTTTGAAGATCTACATGTAGGAATTTCCCAACAATGGAAGTTGTTTTTGGCAAGAGGTGAGAAACAGCCTGAGTTTGCAAAAGTAAGGGAATCAAAACCAGTCTTCCGGAGAACAGAAGCATCACACAGCCATGCCCGGAATTTTTAGTGTTCAGTAAAAATACAGATTTATCAATAAATTTATTTCCTAAACTATTTCCAATTTCTGTCTATATGAGAAGCAAACTTAGTAGGATTCAAAAACCAAACAGAACGCCCACTTCTCCTTCCCCCCTCAAAACAACCACCCTGCTTTCTTCCTCTTTCCAGCCTCACAGAATCACAGAATTCAGAGAAGACAGAAATGACTAGTGACAGTTCTTCTAACAATTCAGTTTCTGTAGGACGGATGAGCAGCTAACCCAACCCAGCCCAAGTTGCAAGTGCCTGGTCAGCCAGGCTCCCCACCATTATATTCATTCCCTTTCTTTCAATGAATTATGTCTCTTCAGCTGTCAAAAGCTTTTATTTCTCACTATACTGAGATGGTCTCAGGATTTAAACCAGCTGAACACATAGGAACAGAAATGGAAGAGAAGCCTGGGTAGCTTTCAGCAGGAATTTGAGCAGCTGTTGTATTTTATTCTGGGGATGAAAAGAATACAATATGAAACATTATTTAATATCTAGTACTGTGGATGGCACATTGTGATCAGAATGAGCAAACTACTCCCCACAGTCTTACAGAACCAGTACATTATTTACTATGGGGAGAAATACACAGTATGGTGAATTCCAAACGCATTCAGATCAGACATCAAGCTCCACCTGAGGAGGACGCTTTGCAGTCTCTCTGACCAGAGTCCCTTGCCTCAGTTTAGCCTGTTTTTTTTCAGTACAAATGATTCTCATTTGATGAAACTTGGGCAGGAACAAGCACCCTCTCAAATCAAAGGCAAAGGAAGCATACTCTAGCTTAAAAATCTCTAAGCATCTGCTTAGATAAATGCACTCGTTGCACTGTCTTTGCAAGCTGGCTAGTAGACTCAGGGTAGAAGCACCCCCTCTACACCCACAGCTTGCCCCTTTTATCCCAGTTGCTCAGAAACACAGAGATGCCTTAGGCCACTTGGAATGAAAACGGCCTTAAGGCTCGGAATAAAAAGAAAAGCCCAACAGTTAACAAAAAAACCCCACAGCCATTAAAAATAATTCTGTGAAGATTAGTCTTAGAAAAATAATGAAAATAAAAGAATACTTTATGGTATTTAGGTTGGTACCAAGCACTGAAGCCACGCTTTACAATTTTATGCTATGCTATGTTAAAATAAACTTGATTTCGTATTTGCTCTAGAAATGTTTTCTTGCTTGTCAGCTGGGAATCCATGGGGGTCCATG
This sequence comes from Vireo altiloquus, assembly GCA_013396875.1. Taxonomy (NCBI): domain Eukaryota; kingdom Metazoa; phylum Chordata; class Aves; order Passeriformes; family Vireonidae; genus Vireo; species Vireo altiloquus. The sequence goes on along the minus strand of VZRF01009225.1, from coordinate 766,852 downwards.
GACTACTTCCAGGATGTTCACAAAAGACAAGTTGGAAAAACAAATCTGTTGTCAGTAGGCTTGGACACTGAAAGGTCTGTACTAGCATTTCAATATATTTAGGTGGAAAAATAAAAAAGTTTGCAAATTCTAGTTCCATAAAACTATTTTTAAGTATTATGAAGGCCAAATACTTAAGTGACTATTTCCTGTGGCTAACAATTGAAATGACAGCACTCATGTCACTTTTATGTAACAGCCTTATTTTCAGACCTATTAAAACGGCAGGAACACCAGGAAAGGATGTCTCTGTTATCAGCCCTTTAATCTGGCCCTGAAGCCACAAAAACTGCTCGTTACCTCTTGACAGAGACTGCATTCTCGTCTATCCCACTTATGGTTTTATTCCAAGAATATAATGCTGCAAAACCCTGTGACCTAAATACTTCACTTCACATGCTACATGCCAATGATCACTGATTCCTGCCTGTGTATTGACTACACTGGCATAAATGTAAATCTCATGGAAGTAGTATAGATTAGCACCCATTAGGTACTAGATAAAAGATATCTCCATACTAATAGTATGTTGAATTTGAAATCTCAGTGTCTTTATTCTACTAAATCTTACATTTAAAGTAATTTTTAATTCAATAAATTGGGATCATCCAGGACATATTAAGAAAAATACCCAAACCCCTCATTTTGACCCTGAGAGAGGAAACCAAGCAAAAATACCCCTTCTCCTGTCCCATCATCTCGTGAAAGACAAAAATCATCCATCAAAATTACAATGACAAAAAAGTGAAAACAATAATCAGACAATGGAAGGTTTGGGAATGGATACGTATTTCATTAGAAAAAAATACAAAGTGCCCTGTCATAGCCATTCCCTTTCCTAGTGCTTCTGCTACTGTCAGTCCTCCCATTCCATGGGGGTGATTTCTGAGTAAGACATTAAAGACTTTTATGCCATGTGGATGAAGCCAAGAAAGCTGGTGTGAGCAGCAGTGAAGGAGTAATCTCTACCACGGCTGTCGTGGCTGTTGAAACTCAGACACTGGAGCAATGAGTAGCTGACACGTGGAAGGAAACACTTTATTATTTACAGATGAACTCAAATTTTTGTATATGCATGGAAGAGAGAATTTGAGGTTTGCAGCTGTGTTACTAATGATACTGTGCCTCCCTTTTTCTCCAGATGGAATTCTTTTAGCTGTAACCCATTTAGTATGCAGAGAACCAGAGACTAATATTTTAAGAGTGATGTTACATTACAAATATCTAAGCCAGAAGCCTCTAAAAATTTGCAAGCATTACAGCTGTTGATTAGGTAGAGATCTTCCATGCAAAAAGGAGAAAGAAAATAGCTTTTCTCTTCTATCAACACATAGTGCAGTTTCATATATGCTTGTATAAAAGAATGCTCAGCTGCTGAGTCTGAGTTCACTAGAGTGCTGTACTCTTCACATACACTACATTTTTGGAAAGCTAACTATGTGAATGCATTCATCTAAAGCCTGAGAGCCATTGCAGAGGTTCTCACTGAAGGCTGGAGAAAAGGCAGTTGTGTGAAGAAGCTGTATTTCCCTCTAGGCTTCCTGCAAAAGGAACTATGATCTGCCATGCAACAGGATTTAGTCCTAACAAACCTCAGCACTGCTGACCTTGAAGCCGGCAGGTGTCCTCCTATCATTGTTCGCCAGCTCTTTGCTTTCCCTCATCAAACTAGGAAAGGTGAAACTGTCCCACTAAGAGTTTGTTAACCTTGCCCAGGAATGAGAGGCATGATTTTAAACAAAAAAAAAAAAGAAGTACAAAACTTCAAAATCCGATTTCCACTTCAAAGCACCATGTTTTCCCAGAGAAATGTGCCAACCAGAAGAGCATCCACTTTCCATTTCTCATTGTGTTCCTGGTTCTCAGAGATGAGCCTCTGCTGGCTCCTTCAGTCTGCAATTTCCTATGCTGCCCACATGTAGCTACAAACATGTAATTTTGACAGAGGATTTTATATTACAAGGTATGTTTACCACTAATTGTCTTAGTACAGATGTCTGCCTGTCCTTTCACCGATATGCCCTACAGCACAGTAGAAAAGGAGGGAAGTAGTCCCCATTATTCCCTTTCAAGGTGACACTACCCACTTTTAAGGGCTCACAGGACAAAGACTTCCCTGCAAACCCTACCTCAGGTGCACTGTGCCAACCACAGTGGAGCCTTCAGTGGAAGTGCTGGTGGGAGGTATGGTTGTGGGATTTTCTGGGAAATAAGATGCTAATAATTGGTGACATCATTTAAGCACAATACTCTAAGGACTCTCCATTTTCTTCCTCGAAGACACCCTCGTGCTCGCACAATGCTGTTATTAGTGGAGCAGGTACTGGCTGCAGGAGAGCTGTCCTGCACCATAGTCTGGGTCATTGCCATCACAGCCAAAATATCCTTTCCATAACAACAAGCCTCAGACTGAATTTTCCAAGTTTGAGATCAAGGGTTTTATACAGAAGATAATATCTGTATTGCTCACTTCCCCCAAATCATTCTGACAGTTACCATCTCCCAATTTTACCTAGAAATGGCTTAAAAACCTTGCCAATCCTTGTGCTCATCTGCATGCCCAATGTGAAACTAGCCTTGTGACGGGAACTGCCTGGACTGAATTGCAAGAGCCACCACCTCCTCCACTGCTGCCTTTGGCCAATTAAATAACAAGCCTTGATTGCTGTGACTCGTTCTGGAGAGATCGTTTCCACAGGTATTTTTAAAATCTTAGAGGACATTTGCTGCCCTTCCCCACCTAAGAGCGGAAGAGCAAGCTGCCTTTGTATGAGTGTCCCTACTGGCGTGGTGTTTGCCTCTAGGGAGGGTGGCGTGGGCTGCTATGGGACAGCAGTGGCCCTGTCATCCTGTACAGCGCAGAGCAGAGCCGCTACCGTGGCTGGAGCACCTGCCAGAAAGATTATTCACGCTCCTTGTACCTCATGTATAACTTCCTGATCCTGCACAAAACTATAGCTTTAGGCCTCCAATCACTCACGACAGATAAAGAAAGGGTTTGACCGCTCGTGGCTGTTGAGTAAAGGCAGAGAGCCCAAAATAAACACAAGTACTGCAAACTGTTTCTACTATTGCTAGTGTTCAACAACAGAGAAGTCTACCAAAAGAGCTGATTTACAGAGATTACCTCTTGTCAGAGCCAAGAGTCTAAATATGCTGGCTTTTAGGATGCACACAATCTGTTACGCCAGACTAATTACCAAAACAGAGGCGTATTTGACAGGGACAGCATTAACAAAAGGACAACATTAATAAAACAACCCTTGCTGGTGTCAGGCATTTCAGCAGTCTGTGTCATGGCTCACACTGAAAAAAATACACCACATCCAAGGAGACACCAACAAACCACCATCACGTCAGCTACTGTTCATTTACGGCCACACACCAAAGAAATTGCAGTGCTGCAGCTGATAGGTTTAAGTTCACACTCTTCACAAAGCCACAGAAACTCATGTGCCTGTTTTCTAACAGTCATCTGCGCCTTTAGAAATATCCCCTAAAGTGCAATTACATGCCATATGGTACACTGCGTGATAACAGAACTTAAAATGGTAACAGGAAAACTTGTTTAACATTAATTGAAAAATGTTAAAAAAATGTCTTCCCATTATAAAGACTCACAGATCGGTTTAGTGGGTCTTTGGCCTGCTTATAGCTTTGGAGCTGAAGCTTGTCCTATTTTGAGGAGAAAGATAAACGTCCTCTAAAGTTCTGGCCTGTTTGTGATGAATTCCAATAGGAAAAGCCTCTATCTATCCATTCATTTTTATCACAGTGTCTGATTTCCAGCTGTGTATCATTTATCTACTAGATGCACAAAGAGACCAAACTTTAGTCCTTATAAAGAAATTGTCTTGCCCATGGTGGAACAGAGGTTGCTGTATAAAGATGCAGGAGAGAGATAAGCAAGCATGGCAGCAAGATGAGGCAGGTTTTCTGTCCTTACAAACGAGTACCAACAGCATCATCTGTGACAAAGGACAGATCAAATGACTTCCTCCACGGTCTCCACATCAGTTACCCTACAGGCTCCCTAGGCTCTTAAATTAGGCTCAAGCTCATGAGTAGTATTAAAAGACTGCTAGCTAAATGAGACTACAGTTATGCCACTCCAAAGATATATTCACCATCTACCCTGAGGAAGTTACCTGTATCTTCATTCAGTTGTACTATTTTTCTGCAAAAACCAACCTTTACCTCTGTGGACCTTTGCCATCACTATACTACAGTGAAGAGCAGTTCTACACAGGCTACAGGTTAGGACCAAGAGACCTTCCTAATTCCATGACCATATAAAACTTACTCCAACTGCAAAATGGTTACTTAGAAATTACAGAGGGCCCCACTGAATCTGATGTCAGCAGAGTCAAACAGTACTGCTGTGCTGTTTATGCGAACCCCTCAGCTTAATGTTCCCTACAATGGTCTTTTCTTGTATGTGAAACCCAGAGATGAACACTGCAGTTGTCTCCTTCACCTTGAAAACCTCAAGTCTGCTTAACAGTCAATCAGAGAGCACATCAATTCCTGTTTCCCACGTAGAAGCAGAAGCTTAGTATCAAAGTTTCTCCAGGTATCCCCAAATCACAAGATTCAAAGCCCTTTCAAGCTTTCACACCAAGCCATCAATAGACACAAAGAACAGTTTATTCTTCAACTCTGCCTTTGACATAGGCACGATACAACAGGGAAACTATTTTAAAGGGCTACAGCTAGATCAGCTTCCAAAGTGCTACTCCAGACTGAAATACTAAAGGGCAATATAGAGGCAAAACAGCATCAAGAAGCCAGCAGCCAGCAATGTGCATCACAGATTGATTTATCTCAATTAGCACAGCAATTTCCTGCACATTTTCCAAGAAGCATCCATTGGTTTCCCTAAAAATAGGATCAAAATCACCATGCAAATTGTTTTCACAGCTCAAAATGCTAATCAGTTTTTTAAGGACATATCAGCCCATGTGCAGACAGGTTAAATTTAAGGCACAGCCATGACTGAGAAGCTAAATGAACTCCTTTGAAAATGCTGAATGAAGAGGTCAGCTTGTCTTTGAATCACCAGTCACAAGTCTGAAAGTAACAGGAGAAGCAGGTAGCTTTTGGTGTAGAGGTCATAATTGCAAGTACCTGCCCCAGTCACTGCTTTTAAGTCTAATGCATACTGGCTCTTCCACACACACCTCCTCTCTCCTTTCATGCTTTACTGATCCTTTTTGCTAAGCAATCAGAAGAACTAACACTTATATTTTCCTCCCTCCTCTTGAGAGTGTGGATGAATGATTAAAGCTGCCAGGGTAACCTCTTTGGCATGCAAGCCAATAACTCCTCACCTAATAGCCTTTCCTCTGCCTCACTGCCCTGGCCCACTGGCAATTACTGCAATCTCTTGAAGTGGTCAAATTGCAGGGCAGACCCCATGGAAACCTATTTGGAGTTGTTCTAGTTTATATCAAAGAATGATGTTTTTAATGCAGATTGTTCTTTCTAAAAGTCTACAAAAGCAGCTGTAATCAATCGTAGTGGAAGCACTGCAAACCTCCATTAGGTTCAGAAGCCCCATATTGATTCCTTTCCTGTCCACGGATTTCAAAAAATAACTCCATGTGAGGAACTGAGAGTCAACTAACATGTAATCATTTAAATTAAGATCTCTTTGCCACTGGTAGCAAGAAGTAGAAATAAACTGTCTCAATCAATTACGTTCTTTTAGCATAAACAGGAAAATTACATCTAAAACAACTATATTATTATGGTTACATTAAGCAACAACTAAATACTGCCAGCAAATGTTATGCATGGCAACTGAAATTTGTCAGAGATGAGGAGGAATCAACTTCACAGTTTAAGGAGTGAGCATTTCCAGTTCTGTAATGCATAATCTGTTATTCAGTAAGGCCTTACTAATTGAACAACAAGGTCTGCGACTACCTCAGTGGACACTCCTGTTTGTCACTTGCAGCCACCAGCACTCCTGGTGACATCCCACCAAAGCAGAAAAATGACTACTGGTACACCTACAATCTGCTCGATCTTTCTAAAATTGTGTTCAGTTGTAGCAATTAGCTGCAGGAACTTCTCTACCTCCTACAAACACGTGCAACCTATTTCAGAAGATAAACTCCACTAAATTAAGAGAAATCCTGGATTCTCTAGAACTGAGAGGAATGCTGGTCGTAGCACATTTATATTCCAGGCTCGCTAGATTCTTCGTTAAGGAAACTAGAGCTCAAATAAGCTGTAAGTATGCTTAAATGACACACCTTTGTACCAGGTCTCTCAGTTTCACTGTAACAGAATGGGCAGACTGGGCACTCAACACAAGAACAATTACTCACCCTTTAAACAAATAGATAAAACCCCCCAAATCATCATCTTTATACCACTTTCGGTGCTAGTAGATAAGATATTCAGCTCAAAAGAGGTACTGTATAATGATGCAAAATGTAAACTGAACTGCAGATCAATGTGAATTTTGCTTTGGCCAGAACACGCTGGGATTTGCTGACTTCTTTCTCCAGTCCAGAAAAACAATCACTTCATTTATTCAGATAACTACTTCCAACTTGTTGGGTGGTAGCTGGAAGCACAGAAGTAGGGGATTAGTTAGAAAGCACTGGCAAATTCAAAACTTTGTTAAACTAGGCCACATCTCTGCTGCCAGACAGATAAATGGTATCACTGCTACTCTTTCCACTGGTATAGTCTTCTCAGACACCGACAGCAAACACAGACAGCATTGAGACACGAGGTACATCTGTGTGAGATACCTCTTTGTATTCCAGATCCCCAAACAGAAAGACAACAAAGATGACTTTATTGCTATTTCCAGGTGTCAACTCATCTCACTGGTTTCCAAGATTAAATTGTTGGATTCAGCACTCTGATCCTATCTTACTTAACTGAATTTTTGCTACAAAGGCTTGGTTTTCATATCCTCTTTGATGCCTACAAAGATACGAAATTAGTTTACTTCACATGGAATAAAACATCATTTTAATAACTGTCACTATAAAAGCAGTTGAGTGAAATCAGAGATAGGGTGGCTTGTACAGGCTATGTGGCTTCAGAAGCAGTCTTCTGTCTGGTATGCTGCCCTTCAGGCATGACTCCCTCCCCTCCTTCCACCAGGGATAAGGAACTGGTGCCTCCTTCCACCAGGGAGAAGGAAGTAGTGCAGCACTGACACAAGCACAGCCAAAGACAGCAGAAAGGTTGTGCTGGGGGGATTTGCTGACATCCTGCCAGCAATGCCAGACAAATTCCTAGCCAGCTGGGGCTGACCTAAGAAGGAAGGGTTTTCCCTCCTACCCTCCCTCTGTCTTTGGCTTTCCTGCTGGTTCTCTGGGGCCTGCAGTCCAGCATCAGACTGGAGGAGGGAACCACGGGTACAATTTCTTCTAAAGACATACACAGCCCAGAGCTGCATTCAGAAACTAGATGGATATGCTGAGCAGAACCACTAAAAGAGAATTTCAACTATGTTATTAGGAATTTCTTCCCATACAGTTGCCCACATCAACTGCACAGCAAGACAAACCAAGGCAGAGACTTGGTGAGGCAGTCTGCTGTGAGCCTCCATACTTGCACTTCCACACACTGTAACCATTAACAAGCATTCATATTCCTGAGAAGAACCAGCTAACATGTTTGCTCTTAAAAACTCCCAAAAATGTACATGGACATGGAGAGTATCAGGCTAAAACTGCACAGTAAGAGGTACACTGAAATAAAAGGGCTACTCCACAAGCAGTGGAAGGGCTGATGCCAGATTTCCTATGTAGGTTCCCCTGTTCTGCTTCTTTCCCTTGTGCTACTACCTTCCTATGAGCTGCACATATGGATATGGCAGAACACGGATCAAAAAACTCTGGAGATATGGGAATTTCTCAAAATAAAAGTTTCAACTGGAATTACCTAAGGGACCACCTTCAAACAGAATATAACTTATTGTTTTAAAGCATGGTTAAGAAAGCTGTTGGTTTAATTGAAGCTTTAGTGATAACAATCTCTCCCAGTTATCATGAGCAACTACTTCATATGGATTACCTTCAGCTGATGTTTTAAAAATAATGCTATATAAAATTAGCACCAAAAGAATTAATACATTCATAATGAAGGCAGGGATGCATTACACTGTATTAGATAAATCTACTTCCTTTGACTCAGTGGAAAGCAAGCCAAGTAAGTTGTTTGACAGCATTTTTAACAGTCACAGATCTGACTGAAGAGTAAAATACAACGAAGACTCTTTAACAGTATTAAGTATCTTCTAACAAAGAACAATTCTTTCCTTCTTTCTAGCATTCATACTTTAAATCAGAGTTCTGCTGGAGGGAACAAAGATTTCAGTATTTCTATAGACAAATCTCAAATCTTCGTATAGCTGTCCCAGCACCATCAATATAAGGTTAGCACCACTCTAAAATCTTCACTGCCTTATCAACAGTCTAAAGCTTTTAAAAATCTACACGCCTACAAAACCTCCTGGAGCTGTTACACATTGAGGATTTCACAGCATTATTGACCTGGTCAGCCTCTTTATCCTCACTAAGTTATTTTAAGCAACTTTCTGCCAGCAAGCAAGTCTCTTTGTTAGGCTTTGTCTGTATAATGGCTAAAGCACTGCTCACAATACAGCAAAAACAGGGAGCTACTAAGCAGAAACCAGAATGAGGTCTCTCAAATTCTCTTTTTATTTCTTGTTTTCCTCCACTTTTCTGATATGCTTCTAATATGCTACAGGTCACTGCCCTGCTGCCAGGAATTCTTCCATGCGCCTGAGCCACCTCCTGAGAGGGGGCAATGTGAATGCACAGCAGACAAAACAGACTGAATCTATGTATTTCCTCTTTCTAACTTGCACACTTTCTTTTGCCTTGTTTGAACTATATATATACAGCAGAGAAACAGAACCTGGCAAGTGTATTTACCTTACTGAGTAAGGAAAATTTACTGAGTGAGAAAATACATCACCTGTCTTGGGAGCTGAGGAAGAGAACAAGGAGAGGTACATTTCTCATACTTCAAACTCAAAACCCTGAACAATCTGTTCTATTCTTTAATCCCTTATCAGATAAAGGTCTCCAGCTTGAGGATCAGATTTCTTTGGCATGGCAGGAAAAGCAAATCTCTACCTGATACATATCAGCACACATTAAAAAACAATCTTATGGTCTTCTGCAGGCTCGTGCCTGGAGGTATCAACAGAGAAGGCCAGTGCTAGCACAGAGGTCTTCCTTGGATGTAACTTATGAACAGCCACAGTTGAGCAGTCACATCCCTGCTTCTTTTACTTTTCAGCTTACAAAAATATTTATGAGGCGATCCTGTTTGAGGGAGCAGCCCTTGCTTGTATTTTTACTTTGAAGCTTTGTATCTTGAAAGCTTGTGTGCCCAGTGACCATAATATCCCTTGGTATCATTGGAACTACTAGGACCTACCTTGTTTTAATCCAAGGGCACATCATAAAATCTACTCAACTGACAGCCCACACAGGCACGGAGAAGATTTAGATTTGATACCAACTTCTGTATCACAGTTGATAACTAGACTCAGCTGAGGGCCAAGATACACAGTGGAAGCTGCTCAGGGAAAAGGGTAGAAGAAAGAGATTTAAACTCTAATCCACTAAGTCTTTGCTAGTGGTATTTTATTTCAGGATATTAGACCAACTTTCTTATTTCCTTGTTAAACCTCTATCTTGTGTAGAGAATGGAAAGAATGGATGTCTTCTAAGTTATCAATTCTGTAATGCTTGCGAGTACCATAAAAATAGCTTTTAACCAATGTCCTGCAGAAGCAACTAATTCAGCACTGACATCCTTCTGCTACTTAACATTGTTAAAGGTTGGCAAAAATAGCAGACACAATGAATAAGTAACCTGTCGACCCTGTGTTATTCTAGATAAAGCGCAGATGTATTCCAATTATCTGCACCTTATTTCCAACAGTTCTGCTTCAAAAATACAGCACATAATCTGCTACATATAGCTGTCAATCAAATTCCCTTCATTTTTCATTGCAGATACGTCTAAAGCAACTTCACGTTGCAAGGGTATCCCAAGATTAATAACAAAACTTTAATTCAAACCACATGTTCTTCTTTGCAAGCAATAAAAAAGGTTGCTACACTGATGGCATTAGAAAACTTCTTAGTTCCTGTTTCTGTTTGCTTCAGGAAAAGGGTCACTCAGCAGTTAGAAATGGAACAAGCTAAAAGGGGTTTCATCAGCCTAAGTTGTTATGGATGTCAGCTGCTTAACAGACCTGATCTTGCAGAAACCTGCTCACCTCCCCGAGTTCTGTGAGCTTAAAAAAAAATATCCAAGGACAAAGAGGGAAGGCGTTAAAACTCTGCTTAGAGGGACCATACAGCAAGACATTCAGACCACTGCAAGACAATGCAGAATAGTTTTGCAACTTTACTAGCACAAACTTGCTTATGTACATCTAAGAATACAGAGGTCAAGAACTGCATTTCAAATTACAGCAATGCAACAAAAAGTAACATTTTAACATAAGCAACAATACAGCTAGAAGTAATAGAATGCTCATGTAATGTGATTTTAGTAAAAGTGTACAGGAGTGATCAAGAATAAACCTCTCCTCAAAGGGCAGGGCATGAAGTGTGTAAATCAGGTTTCCTCATAAACATATATGAGCAAATCAGATCAAGAAGTTATCAATAAATACAGTTCTTCAAACAATGGGAATGGAAGCAGTTTTTTATGGCAAGTTGCGGAAGAAGAACATAAGGAGGCAATTGCAACATGTTACATCATGGAAGGCAGCATTTGATTACTTGCTTTGACAAGACAGAAGACATCAGAAAAATACTTTCCCATGCCTTTCTCAGGGACAACAACTGAAGAAGGGCAGATGACGACCAAGAAGCATTTGAGAACTGTGAAGATCATTTCTGCTTAAAATTAAAGTCATGTCAATTAATTCAACTTCATAATGACACGATAAACAAAGACCACTAGGCAGAGGAACAGAAGAGCTACTTTCATTTGATAAAGCAGAGTCATCAACCCATTTCATTTCTTTAAAAAACACTGACTTCGTACCGGACACACACCACCAAAACTATTGATAGTTGTCCAGTGAAATACATAGCTGCACTTCTCTTGCAGGAAAAATGGTCTTACCAAGATAAGCTGACACTTCCTGAGTTTGCTGTGCTGAAACTGCTCACCTCACAGCCTGACAAAGCACAGCCCCCTCTGGAGACCGAAGCCCCAACCTAGTTCCTGAAGGGACTGTCCTTCCTCCACTAATTACCTGTACACACACACACAGGCCCATGCAGCAATCCCCCAGGAAGCCTCTTATGGGCTGGGAGAGCCGATTACTACTGGCTTACAGCTCAGATGTGTGCAACCGAAAGGCTTTACGAGCTTCCATTCACTGCTTTTTAAGTAAGTTTAAAGAGGGGAAAGTGAACGTATATGAAGAACATCACCAAAAAAAGTGACATAAAACACAGTGCAAAGTGGTGAGATAACACCTCAGGTCTCACTTTCTGAAGTGAGAGCCATGTCAGGAACCTTGATGACTCCCAGAGAGGCAGAACTTGCTCTTTATTTTCTCCCCAAACACCATGTCCTTCATGAGGTGGCTTACAATTTTATATAGAAAGACCAAGCGATGCTCTGCACGTCTAATATCAAAATCTGCTTTGGAGACTTTTCTATGGCAGGCCATGGAGCAGAAAGGAGAAGAAAAGGTCATCCCTCCTGACCCCTGCCCACAGCACCTGCAGCTACTGGTTCTGGGAATGCTGCTGCTCCTCACAGGCACCATCTCAGCAGCCACCAGCTTTAGGCAGGCAGCACACGGCACCAGGAGCCAAAGGCGTCCCTCCAGGCAAGCTGCAGCCTGCTTTTACAGAAAATGCAGCATTTTCTTAATTACTTTCCCAGCAGGGCCAGTTCAAAGCGGCACACCACTTGCATTCAGAGAGAAAGAATCTTATTTTGTCATCAGAAAGCTGTGAAGACATTTCCAGCAAGCTATCTCCAGGCACGTGCCCACTGGACACTGATTTGTCCCCACACGCTTTGTGGCAGTTCCAACACAAGCCCAGCTAGGCAATGGCCAGCAACAGGGACCTGGTTTTTTGAAACCCCATTGTGTGATGATAAGAGAGGGTTGTGTTGTTCCCCTCTCTGTGTTCATTACTGCCATATTTCAGAGGTGACACAAAATGGAAAGCACTTGGGTTGAGAAAAGCCAAAAGTAGTCCTTCAGCACTTGTTGAAAAAAAAGGGTAAAAGTGGCACTTAGAGATCTGACCACAAAACCTCAGTACATACAGACTGTATGTTGAAGGATGGGTGCAACAATACTGCCTTTTTTAAATCAATGCATTAGATTCAAATAAAGGGATAATTTAGGATACCTCACACCATTGCTCCATCTTAAAATATCTTAGGAAATTAACTTAATATCCACTATCGATTTATAAACAAGATATATAGTATCCTATGTATTTTAGGATATCCCATTCTCAATTTATAACCAGTCCTATCACCTATAAATTAAAGCTCCTGTCACTGAAAGAGTCGCTAAAAGGAGCGAGCTTCTCCCTGACTTTCAAGCCTACTCCACTGAATCACACAGCTGAAGGTTTCCATTTTGCTGGAGAAGGTTGTCATTCATGACATTATGCAGCACTGAAGGATCCAAACAGATTAAATGGACATCTGCATTTCCAGTCTGCTATAAAAGTGGTTTAATATCAAGCAGTGTTTAAACAGTAAAACTGTCTGCAATTTCTGCTCTATAATCTGTGAGTAATCAATCAGTCTCAATGCTAAGCTTCCATTACTGCTTCTCTGCAAGTAGACGGAAAAATTTCCAGGGCACATACTTCTTGTTTATACCCCAACACTAAATAGGAATTAAACACAGATTCAGTCTGCATTCACAGTGATCCTGGCACACGTCAAATCTCAGGCTTGTATTTTCAAAGCAAAGCACAGAAAGTGCCGTGAAACATCCAGTTATGGCAGCTATTTGGCATTTTACTTCCCCTCTGAATGCACTACTGTTATAAATACCGTGAGGACTTGCCAAAGCAAAGCAGAGTAACCCATGAGAGCCCTCATCCTCATACTCTTTGAATCTTCAGCACCTCAGAAGAGAGATGCTCAGAGAAAGCACAGGATGCAGCTGTGGTCCCATGCCACCAATGGAGTCTGGCTGCTCCGGCTGGAAGCTATCCCAAGCAAGAGCATCAAACTCAACATCTTTCTCAGACTTGTTGCTTGATGTTGTCATGACTGCGGGATTAAGACTGTGGTGCTGGGGATTCAAAGGCTTACTTCTTTTAACAATGCAATCTGTGTTGACCCATTTTGCTTAACGTGGAAGTGCCCTTGCCCTGGGGTGCTACACAGACACTGCCAGCAAAAGCTATGCAGATCAGCAGCTGACCTCCCTGCTGAAGAAAACTGAAGGTGTTTCCATCTAAGCAGGGAAGGCCAAGAAGGACACGTGAGCACTCTGACTCAGGTACAGGACTGAGGTTGGAACGAGGCCAGATCTAAAGACAGGTATCTCCCAGAGGCTCAGTGCACCTTGTGACAGGGTCACACCTGGATTACATTGCTTCCTCAGCTGGACATGAGCAGGCCCAGGCCATCCCTCTTACGCAAGAGATGGATTCCAGCGTGGATTAATGCTCAGCCTTTCCACCTTCCTTAATTCCGTTGTGCACAAGCTGTTGCAGAGTTCTCTCTGACATGGCACATAAAGCAGGACTAACATCCACCACCTGCTTGCCCCTTTGATACCGAAAAGGTGACACCTTCATCCCCGCCCCAGTGCCAGGCTTCACGTGACAGAGAGCCTTGCTTTTTCTGAAGTGGTCAGACAGGTTGTCCCACAAACACACTACGTTACACCATTCAATTTAGTGTGGCAAAAGTAAAACACTTCTCCGTAACATGGGTATCATCAGGGGTTGAATTCATATGTCTTGGCTGACCACTAGTTCAAAAGCAGCTCCTGCCCCATGTATTTATTCATCAATAAATTCTGAGCATCTAGAAAGTGCCCAGCATGGTGGGCTGGACCAGGAGCTCAGAAGATGGGTACTGCTCCTCACTCAGCTCTGCTGCTGACTGCAGTCACCCAACCTCCTCCAATGGGGTCTCCTACATGGGCTGGGGGTTTCAGCCAGCTTCATGAGTAGTGCCACAGCCTGAAACATAACATAAGCCTTGGATGAAACCTAGTGTATTTTTCCAGTGTAATCTGCATCTACTCCTACTCGCTCCATCTCTCTGCTTGGCACAGGGAGACAAGGGATCAAAGCAAGTCCTTGAAGAGTCACATGCACATTCCTTTCCCTCTCAATACCTATGTACAATTAGGTTTAATCACTACAGAGTTCACTTGAAATTTTGAATCCACTGGCCTCATGCTGGTTTATCCAATTCAGAGTTTTAATATATGGCACTCTCAGATGAGACTAAGGAGGTGGGGAGACAAAGTCACTGTGTATTTCAAGCACCTGACTTTACTTCTATTCAGAGCAGCTGAATTTAAGACCAAAAGGTCCTTCTACATATCAATGGAGAGAGGTATACTGCTTCAGCAGGCTGCTCACTGTCCCGATTTTATGTTTGAATTCAGACTCCTCACTTAACAGCTGAACAGTCTTTCCAACATGTGATAAGCAAGGGAGTCAAACTCTGGCTGAAATAGCATGTGTAACATCAGGTTCCAGTAGGTCTGAATGAGTTTTGGAATAATGCTAAAGAGGCACATTGCAAAACCAGCAGATCATCTGCATCTTCCAAGGGAACAATTACTGTGACAGCAGCATATTTACGAGACTCAGAAAAAACCTCAGTATCTCAAAGCTGCCATGAGATGTACTGAGGAAAAACCCAAACCCCATGACTTGGGGCTGCAGACACATACTTGTGCAACTGATCGTTCCAATAAGAGACCTCTATTCATTTGCAATGACACAGTATAACCCAGCCAAGTAGGTAACTTGTCCCTGGGCTGGAACAGCAAGTACTCATTTCTCTGGACCATTTACAAGGAAGGGGAAAAAGAGCAACCACAGCATAATTCCTGACTGCAGAGCTCTTTCAGCCAGAAGCAGCTGTATTTCTCTGGCCATGTACAAAAGCAGCTATTTCAGCTATATAAGCACCTGGACGTCACTGTCATGAAACAAAATGTGCAGACTTTGCTGTATAGAAAACCAATTCTGCTGGATAATTAGCACAGCATTATGTGCCAAAAAAATTCTTCCAGGTAAACTTTTTACCTCTTCCTCTGCTTCTGACAGTCACTTGTTGACTGCTATGAAAATGATATTGTTCTACACTTGGAGAACTGTAACCCTCCCCCAGATCTTAATTTTATCCTGTACAGTCATGAAATCAATAGTAACATATATCCATTCTGAATGCCATCCAGTGTGTAGAGGAGAATGCATGCAGAACACAATCATGCTATAGAAATAAGATTTTTCATGTGCCATTTTGAGGGAAGGAAATCAAAGGAGCAGCTGCATTGTGATACAGTCATTGAAATCCTCTATCCCAGAAGGATGTAATGGTTTGTAAAACCTGCAGACTGTGTATTTTACTGTATCTTCTCATGCACAATGAGAATAAAGTGTAATCTACTAAGGCTTAAAATTAAACATCCTGTATCTATCATGCCATGGGACAGAAACCAGTCAAACCAGTTCAAAATTCACAGTTCTCTTCTATGTAAAAGAGCCTTGTATACCTATCAGTTACAAAATAGCAGAAAAATTGACCTAAGGCCAACCTCTAAAAGGGAGTTGTGCTTGTGTTAAAAAGTGCTTGAAGTTTCTTGTAATTATATACCCATTTCACCTGCAGACAATAAGAACTTCCTCCCTCAGTAAGACAGCACTCCAGTTCCTATTACTGTGCCACCTTCTTTAGACCCAGGCTATTGATAAATGCCCACACAGTATGAAAACCCCCTTAGGATACCTGCATATAATGCACATACAAACAATGATGTCCTGGTCAGCACAGATGAAATTACCTTACAGTGACTTAGAAAATCTTCCAAAAGGGACAAATTGTCCTAATGTAATAGGAGGCTGTGGGAACAAACAAGCTGAGAACAAAACAAGACAATTACACAAAAGCAACTTCTCAACAAGTGTCTGAGAGGCAATTACAGGATACTGGCATGCTTCCTGGCCCCCAGCTGAAGTACCATCGCTGTTCATCAGTGATAAGGGAAAAGGAAAAGAGAAAAAGCATGAACAAGCACGGAGAATTTAAAACCCATTCCTGGAGAGCACAAACTGCCCACAGGGCCACACTTAAAACGAGGCATTCAGCTTCACAGACACCTTTTTTTAGGCAGGTATTTGTGTTGAGCTCCATGCCCGAAATCCTATTTTAATGACTGGAAATCTTGTAGCTGTGACCAGGGTAGCCCTGTTGAGCTCCCTAAACACAGGCACGTAGCACTGTTTGTGATGCCTCAGGCACACTGCCTTGTTCCCAGCTCCTGCTCCAGATGGACATGTGCCTCCTGCAGGTCCCATCGCACCTTTCAGGACCGGACTGTGTGAATCTCCCAGTACCAGAAGGTATCTCAAATGTCACAAAAAAGATTATTTATCTTCTGTGTCCCATGCTGGGAGGGCTGAATTCGCAGGCAGAAGGAGGAGGCTGTCTCTGAACTGGGGACTGGTCTGTGGCATACAGGACAAAAGACCCTGAATGAAGTTGTGCAGATGTCTGAAACAGTTCTGGAATACTCAGCTTCGTAACAAAAACAAAGTTTGGCTTATCACCCTTCAGTAACAGCAACTCCTCCACAGTAAGGCAAGCTTTGGCGAGCCAAATCCCCAGATGCTCCTCACAGCAGCAGACATCAGCCTGGACTTCTGCATCCCATGCCTGCAAGATGATTACACAGGATGCAAGACCTAGACTCAGAATGTTTTTCCCCATCAGGTTGGTTTTTTTTAACTAAAAATGCCAAGCACGGAAAGTTTCCAAACCTTTCAAGCAAATTTAAGTAGCCTGTTGCCAAAGAAGTGAGAAGAACACTAATGTCATTGTAACAAATCTATTAGACAATATTTTAAACAACTAGAAAACCAAGGACCCAAATCTTCATCCTCCTTCCCACAACTTAGATTTGCTTAAACTGGTTCTCCTTGCTTCAGTGAGAATCTGCAAGAGAACCCTGAGGATCTGCAATAGCACCTGCACCAGTGAAGGGACATGTCTAAGCTCTCCCTGTGGAGCTTTTCCATAGATCACTACGTTCCCCTCATCCCCTGCTGCCTCTGACACAGCCACGTCTGAGGCTGCGGCAGGCAGGCTGCTGCATCCGCCACAGCTTCTTGCAGAAGGAACAATCCTCCTCTCCTTTGCCATAGTGAAAAGTATGTTAGGAAGGACTTGAAGGTTGCAATCCCGAACTGGAACTTATTTGAGATGAGCAGCTGAAAACAGCAAAGTGATGCATTACCAATTGCCTTCTGTTAAAACACATGTATATCTTCAACTTCTCGAGTTCCCCATTGCACAGATCACCAGCCATATTTACACAGACATCAGCAAAAAATCTCAGTGAACATCTCAATTCTTTCTTCAAGGCCAGAAAGACACGTCCAGGCAGAATTTGCCCAGACTGATGCCTTATTACTGATGTCTCTGTCTTGGCTGGATTAAGGCAGAAACTGGCCAGACAGGGGAGTTGATAGTAGCTCTCCCTTCCTCATCAAGGTGGTGATGAAAGCTCCAAATACGGCTTCCAAAATAAATCCTACTATGACATTTTTAGGGCGTAGGCATACCCCAAAACCACATAAACCAACAACAGGGCTTTTGTTCTCTTGACTGAAGTCCAAGCATTTCAGAGCACTGCACTAAAGACCAACCAGAAAGGCTACCTATTTCCTTCCTTCCCAGGCTCTCAAAAACACTAGCAATGGTATTTTTCTTCAACCATAAATCAGACTGTCTGCTAACACATTGCAGCATGGTATGCAGAATTTTATTTGTACAGGCAGTCAAAAAAAAAAAAAAAAGGCACAACTGTATACCATACCTCATTCACTTCTATGAAAAATAGGCATTTTGCTTTATTGCAGTAATTCCAAAGGGGATAAAAGGACAATTTTAGATTTAAAAAAAAAAAAAACAAAAAAGTGTATACACACATACACACAAAAGAAACACACTCAAAACCCTGTTCACAAAATCCAGCCATCACCAGGAAATAAGTCCCAGATTTTAATTCCTTTATAGGCTTGAATTCTGTTCAATACATTGATTAAATTAAACATATGAGTAATTAACTTTTGTGAAAGTATCATATAAGCTTTACTGCATAAACAATTAGGAAGCCTTGACAGCTTCCTACAGAACAGCCATTCCCACAGGGGCTTTTAATTTCTTTTCAATAGAAGTACTTCTTGTGATGACCAGAAAACAACAGACAAACTCCTCAAAACAGCCTGAGGATCCCAGCACAGGCTGGGGCATGAGGGAAGGAATGGAGGATTTTTAAAAAATCTTTATTTAGAAATGTAGAAAATCTTTTAAATCTTTATTTAGAAATTTAGAAAACTTGCTTTACTTGTAAATTTCTTTAATTTTCCCATGAAGTGTGGTTGCTGCAGTAACAGTCCCAGGTACCTAGAAGTCATTAGCAAGCTGCTTACTCCCTTACTCCTTTTAAGGGAGAAAACATGTTCCAAGTTTAAATTTGCTCAATGAACTCTACTACCTGGGCCTAAAATTTTTCCTGTGTTAAGCGAGACATCATTTAAATGTTTCTGCTGTTTACAAATACACAGGCAAGATTCGTTTGTCTGTGTCTTCCTGATACTGCCTTGAACCAGCAGCATTAAATCAAATGTCTCTTACTTAAGGAATTGAGCACTATTTTCAAAATTGATACAGCTAAGTGCTACATGTAAATTTAGACTTATTTGAGGTAACTTTCTTAAACAGTGAAATCATTGCTTCTGGCAACAGGAAAAAAAACACCTTTATTTTGTTGGACCTACTGACTGAGAGATGTCCCCTCTTCCGCACCTGTAATGAAACCCACTGTGTTGGTTTTGGCTGGGATAGAACTCGTTTTCTTCACAGTGGTTAGTATGGGAGTGTGTTTTGAGTTTGTACTGAACAGGGTTGACAATATAATGATGTTTTTGTTACTGCTGAGCAGGGCTTAAACACAGAGCCAAGGCCTTTTCTGCTTTTTGTACTGCCACAGTGACAGGGGGCTGGAGTTGTATGGGAGGTTGGGAGGAGACACAGCCAGGACCCAAACTGACCAAAGAGACACAGGTGACCCAAACAGACCAAAGAGATACTCTGTAACACGTAACATCATGCTCAGTAAATAAAGTGGGGAGAAGGAGGAAAAGGGAAATGCTTGGAATGACAGCATTTGTCTTCCTAAGCCACTGTTACACCTGATGGGGCCCTGCTCTCCTGGGGATGGCTGCCCATGGGAAATAGTGAATTAATTCCTTGTTCAGCTTTGCTTGTGTGCACGGCTTTTGCTTTCCCTATTACACTGTATTTCTTCCAACCCATGAGTTTTCCTGCCTTTACCCTTCCACTTCTCTCCCTGATCTCACTTGGTGGTTGGTTGCTGGATAGGGTTAAAGCATGACACCCCACCTTGTGTGGGATGAATCCAAAGCGCAGGTAATATTACTGCCCTTGGAGAAGTAGCCTTAAATTATGGGAACTTGTTCTTGACAACCACTGATGAGAGAAAAAAAGAAAGCAAAGTTCAGGCTTTAGCATATTCCTCTAAGGTTATAGGTTGATGAAACACTGAAGCCAACCCAGATGGATCTTTTTTCCTCAGAAATAATTAAATCACATTAGAAAAAAAAATCAGAGCAGAGGTAGCATAAAAACCTATCTTTTATATCAAGACACTAATTGAAAAGGATACAAAACCAAATAAGTTTAAGAAAACATTAACCTTAATTATACAGTGAAAATCCATAGCCAGTAAAACAATCATCCACATCCAATACTTACTTATTATGCGCCTTAAGTAAAACTGAGTACCTAGCTTAAGGGAACCCCTGCTTAAAAATTAAACATAAATAAACTGGAGCACAATAAGATGCCACGATATAGAGGCAATGCTCTTAAGTACAGCCATGAAACAGTAGTTGTACTATAGCATCTCAGCTGAGATTGCGGTTAGAAAGAGATGCCATTAGAGGAACAAATTTATTAGAAGAGAATGCAGCAATTCCTGCCAAGCTGTTTGATAGAAACCAGGCACCGATATAACCTAATCTGAACAACTTCCCATTACCAGTACCACTTCCTAAAAGGAAGGCATTAAGTTTGAAGGGCTCTCACAGCAGCTACCACAATTCACTACACAGAGCAAAGCAATATAGCAGAATTCCTTTTCTAAAAAGTAAAATGGTCATCCTGACATGTCTTTCCAAATCAGAATTATTTAATGCTTCTTAACAGAGAAGGACTTGCAGCATACTATAGAATTTGCAAGTAATTTAGTTGTTTACTCTTTACAGCCACTCAAACAGGACTTGTTATCTAGTCTCCGTCCTTCCACCTTAGCTCTTGGCCTCTCTGAAGGCAACAGTGCTGTCACTTATGGTTTAGATAAAGAGACCTCAGCGCTCACTCAGTGCTGTGGTGAGAATTACTCTGACACAGCATGGATCTGTATTTTTATCTCTCTGCAATCTCATTGAAGACTACAGCTTTCTTTTACTCAGTTGAAGTATCGAGTTCTAGCAAGGCTATAACACTGAGCTCTCAGTACTCACCTCTCTTGAAACTCAGATTACCGGGAAAAAAATGCTCCTCTCTTATTAGCCTTTTATTATGAAATAACTATTCATAGATTCCTGAAATAGCTGCAATTCTTTTCATTCAGTATGAAGAAACTCATATAAAGCTTAATGAATTGCAGAAACATTATACACTAACAAAGGCAAGATGCTTCAAGAAACAGGAGGAATGCTCATTCAGCATCACATAAAGCTGAAAAAAATTATAGAAAGTAACAATGTTGAAAAAGGTATATTTCATTAAAAGTTCCAAATATATACAAAATATATGTAAGAGACATAGAAACAGAAAACTAATTTAAAATGCATACACTTTCTAAAACTGAGTAGTTTGAGTTATGGGAAGAGAATGAAAAATAGGAGACAATGGTAAAATACTGTTGTTTCCATATAAACCTATCATAAACTCTAAATTATACTTTCCTTGTCAAGTTCTTCAAAAGGCCAGCAAAGCAGAGTGAGGTGACATGCAAACAGAAATCCCACACTGCAGATTACACTGTACTTTGAAACTCATACACCTTTTTTGAGGTGTATTCCCATGGTATAACTGAGAGCAGTCCAAAGCTGAAACACCACTTGGAAAAGGCGAAGTGGAAAAACTTCCTCTGCCTATTTTGCTTTTCTCAGCATTCCTCGAGCAATTGTCACAGACTTTGAAGGACAAACAGAGGTCACACCAACAGCTGGCACCAGCTAAGTCACTACACCAATACAATTTGGAAACCTGCTTCCCCCAAGAGTCACCCGACATGGCTGCTGGAATTTGACAAATAAAGCAGATATGCCAGAAAGAAACAGCATTTTGCCATGTAGCAAACACCAGTTACTTCCGCCTCCAAGACGCCAGCCACCCTGGCTGTGTGGCTGGTGAGGCAGGAGCAGGAGCAGGCCAGCCCTGCACCGCCAAGGACAGACCCACCCATGGGAGCAGCGGGCACAGCAGTGAGAAAAACGGAGGGACAAGGAAGGCAGGAAGGAAAGGATATACTAGGGCAGGTGAAATTAAGCGGTAATTTCCCAGTATAGCTTCTCTTCAATAGAGTACCTCAAATTTTACAGTAGCAAAAGCAACCTAGTAGCAAAGATGAATGATACAAAGGTTGAGCAACTGCAAAAACAAAATATGATGAATCAAACAGAGACTGCAGAAAGGCAGCTTTTCATCGCTAATACACCCCAAGAGGATAAATTATGGTGAAAGTCCTATTACATGAAAATTCAGCCACCTGGGAATTCAAACAGTTAGCAGCCAGATCTATTTTTAATCACATTCATCTGTCAGGCCTAACAGCAGAGAGGGAAGGATTTGACAAAGCCAAATCCTCTGAAAAAGAGCAGAACTGACTACAGCCTTCAGAGGTACGACCTTACTGCACTCACCGAACAGTACGTGCCTACAAACCCTGCCAGCTCCCCAGGCCAGGGGCAGAACAACCAGCTTCAGAGGAACACGCCACTGAGCACAGCTTCAAGCAAACCCTCGACTTCAGTAAACCACAACTCATCTGTGCCTGATCCACATGGGACAAGGCACCAAAGCTTCTCTGGTAGGAAACAGCAGAATCAGAAACATAAACAACTTCCGGAGAGAGTGAGCATGTAAGAGCAGAATTAAGGCCTCAGTCCCTGTGCCACAGCTGACAGGGATTTAGAGGACCCTCTGCAATGCTGCCGACGTTCACGTGCACCAGTACCTACGCCTGCTGTGGGCTGGCCAACTCAATGCTAGACCAAAGTCTACAGCTGCAGATTCCCAGATGCCAGAGTGAGACTCCAGCCCTCACAAACATCCACTGATCTTGCCCTGAAGAGCATACTCAAGCAGGAGCAAGGCAGTGGCCATCCAAAAGCCTGGGCTTCAGCCAAGCCTCTGCTGCAGTCCCAGAGACAGAGGAGATGCCATGGGTTTATCCCTGCATTGCTTAGTGATTTGAGTTTAGGGCAGGGGGGGAGGATCTGGGAAGAGAGAAGAGCAGGCAATTGCCAGTTATCAAGCTAGAAATGCATGACTGCTCCACAAATACTTAGCAAGGAAAGCTTGGAATGGAAAGTGTTACTTAACTGAAATGGGAATATAACACACATTTTAATTTGGTCACACTTAGGAATGGCAAGTTAACAGAATTACACAGGCAATGACAACCACTGGTTTCCTTCATATGAAACACAGAAGAAACATCCTTTCTTCCACTGAAGATTTGTTAAGACTCACAAACTTCTGTAATTTTGATTTCCTCTCTCAAGGGCTAACCAAAGTAAGTGAGCCACTTCTACAGAAGTTTCTTCTGGAGTTACTCATCTTTTCCACTGAGATAATTCCATGTTTGTCTGCAGTGATCTGCAGCACTCCCTCTCAGCTGCATTCCTAAATTTTATTGCCAAACACAGCACGTAAACTGCCTTCAGTACATAAAATTTACTTTTTATAGGAAGCAACAGTTCCTCGGACAAACTTGCAAGCAACCAGCTGCCTGTTCTCTGCATTTGTCAGCTCCTCCTGCTCAGCCTGCTCCTCTCAACACACTTCATGACTTTTCCTTACTTCCATCTTTTCACTGACACAACACTGAATAAAAGCAACTTGTGCAGTGTTAGCCTAAGTGCTCATACCATTCCATGCCTATACTGAATTTTGCACCATTCTCTCTTCCCTCCAGAGCATTACAATTGCTTATATTATTTTGTAAATTCATAAATAAACTTAGCAGCAGACAACAGCATGTTCTGGCCTATCTTGGATCAATACAAAACTGTGAAAACACTTCATAGAGCAATTTAATAAAGCCAACAAATCCTCCAAGGAACATAATTGGCCAGTTTTGCCCCTGTATCTGCTATCACTTTTGGATTAGAGCTTGCACTAACTCTGTGTGACTCTGAACTTGGACCTTTATCAGATGCCTGCACTCATGTCTCACTTTATGCACAACATGGAGGGACCCCATCTGGGCTTCTCAGTGTACTTAACTTAGACCATGTGCTTAAGTCGTTGATTGCATCTGATTCGCTTTTTAAAAAATTTTTAATTCATGCTGAAAAGAACTGCTCTGAAAATACAAGTTCGCTTTATTTTTTATTTACAACTCCAAAATACTTTAGGACACATACAAGTAAGTGCTTGTACTTTAAAACCCTAAGATCTTTTCATTTAGCATCAACAACTGAGCAGTCCTAAAAATGAGATACATGCAAGAGTAACGCCTGGGATCCATCTAACCTGCACATCACCACCAGCCTCTCCTGACAGTACCTACTGCACATATCCAGCATGAGGCCCAGCAGGAACCCACCTGCCACAACACAAACTCTATCCTAGTAGCAGAGAGTTTTATTTAATGGTCAACAATCATCAGAAGCTGAAGAGATACAAGTGAGGATCAACCAGTGTTCAGTGTTATGCAACCAAAAGACTTTTTTCAGCAGCATCTGAAAGTCATAAGTAGAGACTGGGATTTTCCTAAATCCCAGCAAAATAAGGACCATCATCCAGCAGAGCAAAGCTCGTGCACTAATAGATGTGGACTCCTGCACAAGGAATCTCTGCCATTTCAACCCCTCTCCCTTGACGACTGAAATCCTCAAGTGTCCTAATTTATCTTGGCTTCAGTCACTGATGCCACATGGCCATGCCATGGCCCCTGGCCCACAGGCAGTGCTTATCCCCCATGGCCATCACATGCCAGTGGCAGGGCCACCCAGATGCCCTGGCGTGGGAGGAGGAAAGGCTCAGGGACCATGGGGCAGTGTAGGGCTCCCAGCCACATGCCCAGCTCACCTGCTCCCCTGCAAGAACACAGCTGGCAGCAGAACTGTGAGCCTCCAAGCCATCCCAGCCCTCTCCCACACCCGCAGAGGTGACAAGGGGGCTTGGGGCATGAGCCCCAGGGGAAGCTGGTGGCAGGGCGCAGGCAAGAGGGCTGTCCACACCACTGTAGGCATTAGGGATGTACTTGGGAAATTAAAATGATCACAGTTCTCTCTCTCAATGCCCTTTTGCCAGTTCAAGTATCCACTTAATTTGGGATTTAATTTCATTAAGCCATAACCATGAAACAGTCAATACTCCTTTGCATCCATCAATTGATGGATACCAAGCATGACCAAAGCACGTTTCTTTCCCATATAAATGATGTTCTGCTAAATCTACATCCTATGTGCACACAGAGACATAGCTACAGAAAATGGCTTGGCTCAGAGGAAGAATGAAGAGAGCTGTGAGCATGCAAGGAATTTTTTTTTTTAAGAATCACTCTGGTGAAGTTTATTTAAAACAAATCTCTTTTGAAAGACATTGTAATGAAGTTCTGTGTGCTCGTCACCATGCACTTTTACAGGATATACTTCAAAGCATTTCCTTTCTTTACTGAGATGCCACCTAAAATTCTTTTTCTGTCACACCATATTTATTTTTGTTGCTCAATCCTTATTCCGCTATAAATCAAAGTAGTAGAGAAACAGATGTGCATGTATTTGTTATCAAAACAAGTAACAGGTCAGCTATCTTTGTCATGCCTTCACTCCCTAAGAAAAACAACAACACCTTTCCATACTCTCCTTTCTACCTGAGGTTATTCCATCCTTCAGTGTCTCCAAGGCTCTAGTTTGGTTTTTTTCCCTTTCCCCTCTCAATAAGATCTCCAATTTCTATAACACAAACTTCACTGAAGCCAATGGCATTTGGTCAGGTACAACCAACAGTAAAAGCAATACTAAATATCCCAATGGAAATCAGTAAATGCTCCAGTAAATTTTGCTTAGAAGTAGACAAAGTATAAGATGCTATTAACATGAACTGTTTTATGCTGCGCTTCTCTAATATTCAACACTGAGCACCATCTTGATCCCAATTATTTGGTTTTGGTGGCAGTACTTAGACTAACACAGATGTGATGGAGGGGGAAAAACAAATACTGGTTTGTGTGGAAGAGGGAAGGAAGAAAAAAAGACATCATATAGTAGTATATAGCTCACAAAACTGCTTTTCCCTATAGAGATGCAGAACATAGTCATGTTTTACAAATCCTAGATCAATATATTTTCATCCAGAGGATACCAGAAAGTTGAAGGTTATTCATTTCTACAACTTTTTTCTTTGCGTTCAACCAAGACAACATCAGCTGGGATTTCCCCCTAACTTAAGTGGCTGTAAGGTCGGCCTTTACTTCCCCAAAAGCAGAGGAGTTCCTGAATGCCCTGGTGAGGCTGCCAGGCTGCCCATATCATCCTCAGGAGCACTTTTCTCACTGGGCACAAGACAGAAGAGGCTGAGCTGCGAGCAGGCACACAACGCAGGCACCGTGGCCCCAGAGCTGCTGTTCACCCACAGCAGGCTCAGGAAGGAGCCACTGCCGTTTGCTGCATTGCATGAATGCCTGCAAGCTACCCGATGAATTATGCATTTGGGATAGCACTGGTTTCTATTTTCGCGGTGCTCAGATGGCCATGTGCAGCTGGAGGACTGGACTCTTATTTTTTTCCAAGCAAAAGACTTAAAATACTTCAAGTTTGCTGCCTGAGGGTGGGAAAGCAGCTTATGCTATAAAACAAGAACCTTCTCACATTGTTAGGAGAGGTTCTAATTTAATGTAACTGGGGTAATGGGTAGCCAATTTTAAGCGGGTGGTTTGGTTTAAATATTAACTCTGGTGGTACATAAGGCTTTATTCAAAGGTTAACTTCAGCTGCATAGTGACAGTTACAGTTTACAAACCAAGTGTAATGCAGCAGAGAACTGCCTTGTAATTAGGCCCTTGAAAGCTACTTTTAATCCTCAAAGTTTCATATGCTGCGGTCTCTTTAAAAAAAAGAAATAAAACCTCACACGGAACATACTGACTGAAAAGGAAATTAATAAAGTAAGAAGCATTGATGTTTTTATATGATAAAAGTATATAACTAAATCCGTCTCCACAATCCAGGCAGATCATGCTGATGCGTGGAAATCCCTGAACTGCTGGGCAATGGAAACTGTACATTTGAAAAAGTGAAGTCCCTAACTTGCTTTTCCTAAATTCCTCAAGGCAAGTCTGCAGCAAACTGCCACTTAATGCATGAGCAAAATACCCATAATTTCTTTTGAAAAGACCCAGCAACATATCCCAAGTTGTTATTTGAGGCTAGATTGCTACACCTTTGCTGACCATGGTAAAATCAGTCCAAATTTTGGGGCTGATCTTTTCTTTTGCTTTGTTTTTACCTAGTCTGCTGTTTTTTAAGAAACAAACTAGCATAATTCTGGCCATTTCTTTTTGGTTCCCCTTTGTTCTGCCATTCATGTATAAATGGAGTTTTGCCATTGCCATCAAACAGCCATAATGTATACATATGAATTATTGTTTTCCTGTCCTGTAGAAAATCCTGCTTTCTCCAGTCTGAACTCTATACGCATTCACACATTCTGGATGGTCTGGAAAATGGTATCTGTAGTATACCCAGGCATCCTCTGACACTAAAGTTGATAAGCAATCCCAAAAAGACTAATGCTTCACTGTAGTACTGCTTTCCTACTTTCCTCTCCACAAAGACTCTCTGGTCCTAAAAAGACGCCTGTCAATTACAGATGCTTAAGCTTCAGAGATGAATCTACTGACATTTAAAAACAGATTTTAAAAAGAAAAATGTGTTCAGAAACTCAGCTGTGTGACATGCATAATATCCACCTAAATTCATCAGGAGAAAGCACAGCATTGCTTGACAAGATGATCCATTTCAGTCCTCCTTGAGGAACGAACAAGTTCATGTGTATGAAAGGATTTTCCTTGGAGAACTGGCCCCTTTCTGAGTGCTGGGAAATGCCAGATAGCCACAACTCCATCCAGACCTGCTGACAAGTACTGAAAAGGGGCATTCCAGCAGCAGGCAAAAAGCAGCAGGTGGGAAAGACATTGCCTCATGTAGATCTAGGCAGGAAGAGAGATGCCTTCCCAGCTAAAGCTGCCTCCTGGAGAACCTAATTCATCACACATGAATGATTGATATTTAGAAATTAATAAATATTTATTAGGTAAGAGCTAAGTAAGTTTTAATAGCTCATTTAAAATATTAGATAGTTTTCACCATGTAAATAAGCATGTTGTAACCATATGCACTGTGATGCATAGACTTTAACTTGGATAAGTCATATGTCGAAAGCCCTGAATAACATAGATTTTCAAAGATAAAACTGATAAAATACAGGTACTGTACTTCTTACATGATCCTAACAAAGTAATAACTGACTTGCTGTTACTGCAGAAGGAACTAGAAATTCCTTAGATTATGCTTAAGTATTGCCACGACAGCCATATCAGTTCATATGCATTTTCATATCACCACAAGGGGTATTTGTGCTTTTTCCACCCAAACAGTCAGCTCCAACTTGCCACTCTGTCCCATTTCTCCTGGTGAAGGTGGTCCTCTGCTCTCACAAGAGCACCTCCACTTCCCTGGGTCATCTTTCCAAAGTCCCACAAACAAATCCAGCATTACCTTTGCCCTCACCTCTCACAACATAACTTGCAACACTGTCATGCTTCCCTGATGAAGGAAGGGTTTGGAGGAGGTGAGCAGCTCAGGGACTGGTGAGAAGTCAGTTCTTTCACCTTCTGGCCCATGTACTGGGAATGACAATGCCATGTACCTGTTCACTCTCCATCAGTGCTCCAACACTTGGCTCCTGGAGAGAGTAGAGTGAGGAAATGACAGTAGTCACATCCTCCTTGCAATGAAAACAAAAAACCCCAACCAACCAAAAAAAAAAAAACAAAAAAACAGAAGTAGAAGGAATCAAAAGCTATAGCACATGTATTTTCTTAAAGGTTTTCCCTCCTTTTCAGAGAAAGCTGCCTCTCTCCTATCCATTGTTGTAGCCACTTCCAAAACACGCATAATCTTCTGGAATGGTATTAACAGTTGTGAGCAGTCACAGAATGATTTTCAGCATGTTATGTCACACCATGGCTGTTATCCTTCCTTGTGTCTCCCTATGCGATCTTCTCGATGCCCTCTGTATACACAAGAGATCAGCAGCAGTAACACAGCATTACATCGTCCCCTCTAGAAAATTCTCAGCAGAGTTGGACAGAGTTTCTATTAGTTGAGGGAAGATCTCTCCACACTGGAAACACAGACACCCAAACCAGCTCTGTTAGCAGCAGTTTCAGCTGGGAGGTAAAAGCGAACAGAAGTTGATAGCACTTTCTGTGAGAAAAAGGTGAGATGCCACCACTGGAGCTCCAGGCCACTTCATCCCTAACTTGTGCTAATTTTACTAGAAATCCAGTGTATTTATTTACTATGCATCGATCCAGCCATTATCATAGAATAACAAAGTAATTTTAAATAGATGAAATATGGAGGAAAAAATACTTGCATTTGATATCTGTGGTATTTTCACGTCTGCTTAGGATTGCAATCACAGTGAGGAGGCCATGACGGGTCAGATCCACAGATACTCTCAAAATTAGGCTCCTTACCAAAATACATATTTACTTGTTTGACCATGATACTGCCAAGAGACACACTGTCCTTTTGGAAAATGTCACCCATTTCACAACTTTCCCAAAAATACACTGTCTTATGCTTTTGTGAACACCTTAGTATACAAACACAAGCACCAAAAATACAAAAAAACTAAGAGTCACAGACTGCCAAAGTTCCTTAATCACAGGCTTCTTCTCCCAGCATTAGAAAAAAATACATCCTGCTCTGCTTGGCATGCCAGTATATTATTTTAAATAAGTAGAAGGGCTGAAAGAAAGTCTCCGTTCACTTCCCAAACCCCAAGAGAAAATGGAGGAGTTATTTCCAGAGCATGTACTCAATGACCATGCAGTGAAGCCTATCCATTTCGGTCAGTTGTCATAAGTCCTGCACCACACCTAATGAACACACTGCCTTCTTCTGATGCCTTTTACACTGCCAGTAGGAGAGGATTAAAAATAATTATGGAAAAAGAAAACAAAACAGCCCTTAAATTTCTTATTGAAACAACTCTCTCTTTAATTTCCTTGGTTTGTTCCTTCTCCACTGGAAGATGTCACCTCATGCAAGAAGTCAGCCTTTCAGTTTCAGATTCTACTCACATATTAGAGCAAAAACCAAGAATTTGGACAACAGGAGCATGTGGGATCTTTGCTGCACAAGCAAGGACTTGGCACACCCCAGCCATCCTCCTGAAAAGGTTAAATAGTTCCCCGGGCGAGTGTGGATACATCACCCAGTCTTCTGCTGATGGGAGATTTGTTATTGGGACACTTTGTGCTCCAGATCTTCTATGAGCAAAACTTATGAGGTACCAAACCTGTCAGATGTTCATGCTTTCTCACTACCGAGCAGTTTCTCCACTTCAAAATGAACGTCTTCCAAGAGTCTCTGCAGAGCACAGGCTTTGTTCAAGTTAGGTATGACTGAGAAAGATAAAAGGATGAACTAGGTACTTTGAAACAGCCAAGCAGCTACAACCCAGAAAATACAAAGGTCATGCCTACCAGTAACTCAACTCTCACCCAATTTCTCTGCCCTGATTGGAGTATCAGCACTGCCCAGAGCATACTCTCAACTCTGGAAACATTTCATGTAATTGAGCACAAATGAAGAAACACAGACATGCTTTTCCATAAGCTGGACAGGCTCTTTGGTCAGGGCTCGGTGAGTTTCCAGCCACACAAGCAATGCAGAGGACCAGGAGGGCTGCATGGAGGGAGCAAGGAAGGAAACTGCTGCAAACCCCACAGCTGGAAGCTGCCCAGCTTCCCTCCTGCTGCAGCTCCACCTGCCTCAGGCTGTTACAGCCATCTATTAAAACATACTCAGTGAAACTCCTAGTGCCCTTTTTCAGACCTGTGTGAGTCAAGTTTGACTCAGATGATTTTCTCAGAGTCCTTTCACTCCTTCTTCTTGCCTTTCCTAACCAGAAAGGGGATGTGGCGTTGGATGTAACAGCTAAAGCTGCGCTTTCTGTACAGTGCAGCTCAGCAATTAGAAGATTATTCTTGGCCTTACTCCCTGCAATTTTTAAGTCTCTCATCCCTGCTATCTCTAAAGATTCAGGCTTCCCAGTTCAACCTCTCTTCTTCTCATTCTCTGTTGCAGCAGACCTTTCCTCAGAGGCTGGAGAAAAGGTTCCTCTGCCTCAAAGGAAACCACAGCTTACAGCCCTCTGACTGCTCTTGGAGAGCCTTTGGCAGGCCAAACACTAATTCTTTCTGAAGGGGTGAATATTAAGAAAAGACTTTGTAGCAGATGATGATTCCCAAAACTGTACTTGAAGTCCCACAATAAAGACCAGCATATTCTAATAGTCATATTTATCCCATTCTTTCACATAAACTTCTTCCCTATGCAGGCTTGCCCTGCATTACTGGAAATAAACTGCACCCAAACCTCAGCAAGGTATTTTTGTGGGGTTTTTTTTCTGTGGCTAAGACACCCACATGAGTTTTTGTTCAAAATAAAATAAAATAAACTGGTATTATTAACAGGAAGGTAAAAATAGAGCTCAGAGAGGACTCTCACAGCCTGCTCCTCAAACAAGGCTTCTCCTGTGCAGCACATACAAGGTATTTTGAGAAGCACCTCCCATTTTTCGTTCCTGAGTTATGTCAAAGTGTGTCAGCTTAAGAAGCCAAAGAAAGAAATGGTTACTTAAGGGCAAGTGCAAATACCTTGAAGGGGTGGGAGGGAGGCGGGGTTGGGTTCCCAGGTTGCTCAGGGTATGGAGAGTTGCGCATCCACACAGCACAGATAATCCTGCCCCTCCCAGAGCCAGGCTCAGCATCTCCGGTGAGAGCACAAGCACCTCGGGGAGACACTGCTTCCCTCCCTGCACCGCAGGCCTCGAATATGGTTATTAGCTCACGCACAAGTTCGCACTCTTGGGGTAGCAACACTCGGCATTCTCCCCTCTGGTACCCACAAGGAGAGATTAGCACTCCAGTATTTCATTAGCCAAGAGTGCTAAGTAATCCACCAACTCGTGGAAAGAGTAAAAGCACTGAGGCTAATGTACAATTTGGTGAGGCCCTGTTGAATGGTTTGGGATATTTTGTTTCAGTATAGCACAAGGAAAGCAGCTGTCACCTTGATTACAGTGCCCTCGGTAATCCGACACTTCAGCTAGTCCCAGCTTCAGACGGCTCCCCCTCCATTGGAGCAGCACAGTTCCTGATCACTTAAACAGACAAATGGTGATCTGCACAAAGCAAGTCGTGAAGGGAGGCTGTAGATCAGAGGAGGAGCAATTTGCACCCACCATTCCCATGCTCCTGCAGTCAGAGAGGAGAACACAGAAGTCTTCCAAGAAAATCCAAAGAACAGAGAGAAATGCCAAGCTGCAACGTTTGGCTCTACACACTCGCTTTCCAAAAAGCAAAGGGGATGAGGGATGCAGTGCTCAAATCATCCCTGTCTGCTTAAACGCTTGGTTTGTGTGCTCCAGTGCTGTCAAACAGACACAGCTGATTAGTCAAAGATGGAATAAGCATCCCTGATACAGCAACTCTTTTCCAGCCCAAAGTAGTCACCTCCAGGTTTTTCCTTTAATTAAGGTCTGGCCAAGACATGTCAGCAGTCCAGCATCCCCTTCCTGCCAAGAGCTCTGCCAGTACTTTGGTCACTTGCAACCAACTCCTCCCCACTCCCTCTTTTTCACTGCTGTGAGCTGAGTGAGCAGGATTCCTGAGAGTGGGCAAAGGCCCAGAGCTGGCCCAGTTTTTCATCTACCTTTTCTTCTGCTCTTGGATCTTGTACTTGCAACATGAGACTGAAGAGCAGTGCCAATGCTAACGGTTACCTTTTGTGCCTGATAGCACAAAAGCAGCAGCAGGGAAAGAAAAAAATCAGTCTAATGAGGTTGGAAGCATGAGAGATTGCAAAGAGAAAGAGCAAATAAATAACTTAAGGTATAAATGACAATTAAAGTGCACTATAGTTATGTACTGTGCAGTATTGCTCAGAAATATCACTAGCACAAGTTAAACCACCCCACACTGAACAAAAAGCAACATTTCTGGTAGGAAACTGGTACTCTTACACCACCACTGTGGTGATAATGGCATGAGAAATTGTAAGAGTGACAGGTGAGACAGAATTTAAAAGCCTTTAGTTTGTGTTGCTTTGTTTGTTTTTATCTTCCGATAAAAAGAGTCTACACCAACACAGGCAATAAACAGAGCACTACCTATCCCTGCAGTACACTATTTTGCCACTGCTGAAAAATAAGCCTGTTTTCTCCTCATTTTGTTTTGAAGACAAAAGTCCATTAAGACATATCGTTACATCTGCTTTGATTTATCCAGAGGAAAGTCAAAGCACTTATGATGTATGCTTTAACTGATAAATTTACATAGCTAGATGGACAATGCCTTACAATTTAATGATTTCTCTCAAAAAAGCGCAAACTTTTATTTATAAGCTGCTTTACATTTTAGAGGTTTTCACTAAATAGAAGTTCAGCATAACACAAAGCCTTTACTCACAGAGAGAGAGCCAGCACTGAACTTCAGACTTAGTAATCAATCAAAAAAAAATCCAGCAAATAAAAAGAAGTCTTAAGGAAAGCTAATTGACAACTGCAAAACACAGGAGGACATGTCTCTGATAAACTGAACATCTTTTCTTTTAGGCAGAGTACTTTATTTACCACCTGGCCTGCAAGGGCTGCTTTTATTCGAAAGCTCTGCAGTAAAATATATGCACGTGTAGAGGATGAAGACTTTATCATTTAAACCTTCTGCAAGAAATTAGGGGAATGAGAAAGACTCACACACTTCCGCAGCAAAATTAGGTCAGGATGCCTTTGAACGGCTCCATTTGAAGGCTGTGCCAGAATACAGATCAAATACTTTTTAGTGCATTAGACCCAACAGCTTAAGAGATGAACTTCTATACTGCTGATAATTATTATTGGTATTATGTACTGCTGCCTCCCTCTCCACCTGTGGATAATTATAAATAGCCTAGATTTTCCAGTCCCTGACATATGCCACTTGGTTAATAGCACTTCCAAAACCTATCCTTTATAACCATAGCTCACAACATTGCAAATATGACAACCACGTATCTCCACACAGATCACTAAATCATTACTTGCCCCACACATGTCTTATCTAAATGCCCCCTGAATATACAGATATGGCTAAATGGCAACAGCATCACAGTAATTAGTGATGTGAAGCCATAAAGTGCCAAGTTGGTGACTCAAATGCAAACCTGCCTCTGCGCTTCTGTGCCTATGCACAGCCCTGGACTGTGCAACCACAGAACATCACTGCCAATGGCTCCATCACCTCCTGATGGGGCTGGTGCTCTCCTCCATGACAGCTCCTGCTCTTGATGGATTTCAGGGCTCTCCCCAAATAAAACACAGTCCAGTAGCCAAGCTGGGACGTCAAAGGCCAAAGAAATGTCCCCAGATATATAAGGCAGTTAATTATACACCTCTTCCCTGCTCAGCTTTACTGCGGAATGGGCAATAGTGCCCACCAGTCCCACATCCAGTCATGTTTGTGTAAATTTTCATAAATAAACTAATCTATAAATAACCAACAACAATATCCAAACCTCAAAACTACGTCATTGAGTCATTCAGAATTTTAAGTCTTTAAAAATTCGGATTTCTCCTGGGTTTTGTAAGCTCTTAAAATTCACAGCTGAATTCACTCTAGCAAGCTTGGTCCTTGGGAGAGTTGTTAAGATACACCAAAACATCCTACTCTAGTTTCCTACTGCTCCTTGTTTAGCTCTCCTGTTAGGTGACAGTACTAATTGTACAGCTGCTACAGCGAGCTGCCAGAGACTGCTCTAAGGAGGTTTTCCAATTAGATTAGCTGAATTGAATAACGAGAGAGAGAGAGATTAGCTTTTTCTGTGCATCTCTAGGAAGCCACAGAGAAATCCCCCAAAATACTCTTGCTAATCCTCCCTTAGGACCCCTTCATCTCTGACCACGAATACAGAAATGCCATGTGAGCGACTTTACTACATGGGAACTGTGCCAGCCCTGACTGCAAAGCAACAACCTTCACGACAAGGGATCCTACCTACTTTTTTTAAGACTGACAGTGTCTGCCAGAAGTTTTCTCCTCAGTCTTGCTCAGGTTCCTCAAATCAAATACCTTGTAAACTAGAGGAGGCAAGCCTCAGATGTTACGTGAAACAAGAAATGTCAAAGAAGCATCACAGAGACTCCTACCTGTACATTACAGAACCACTATATTTTTTCCCCCAAAGTAAGGTTTGGGGTTTTTCTGTCATAACCTAAAGCCTCCTAATTCTTTCAATGAAGATAGAGAAGGTCAGATGAAAAACCTCAAAACAAGTAAATACTGACTGGCACATGAAGTCAGTAGCATTACAAAATATTCAGAAACCCAGAAAATTTCTTTAGCCCACAGACGACATTCATGGTTCTCAAAAAAAAAAGTATTAGAAAACCTACATCAGTATTATGTTTTTGCCACCAGGCAGAAGACCAATTCAAGGTGCTCACCTTGAATTCAACAGAAGAGACCTACATCAAGATGCCAAGTCACCAGCTTTTGGTTAAATAGGAGTGACACATTCAAGCAACATTAGTATAAGCACAAAACCCAAACCAATTGAGGGTAGAATAAGCCTTTCAGGTTGTGAATTACTGGTTCTCCAAAAATAAAAGATAAAAAAGATAATTTCCCTCTTCTAATGCCCTACAGTTGCGAAACAGACAAGAAGTGGCATTTTAATCACAGCAATGCTGTTAAGAGTACTGTCTCAAACCGTTTTGGATCCAATGCTCTGCGTTACCAGGAGCTCAGAAGTTCCCTCCATCAGGGAGCCCCAGCATGGGTGCAAGGACACATGACTGCCTCTCCACCACAGCAGAAAGGCTATTTATTAATGAGCCTGGGCCCCACCAAAGGCAAAGAGATCCCCCTTGCAGATACAGCCCTGCTCTTCAACAGGGCATGGCTGGTTGGGTTAGACAGCACCAGGGAGAAGAACATTTGCAATAGGCAGGATGACCGGAGACAACGAGTCAGCTCAACTTCAAGGCCCTGTCTCCTCTAGCACCTGCACACTTTTAAGGAGGTAAGTCTGTTTTTAACAGGTGGCCATGGAAGCTACTCTCCCCACCCTCAAACCCTGCACAGTCAGACCATCAAGCAATACTGAGATGTCAAAACATCATCCAAACACGAATCATGAGTTCTCATTATCTAAGGCTGTTAAATGATGTATCTTTTAACAGTCAGTTATCAGATTTGTTCCTTCTCCCAATGCCTTCATGCCATTCCTCCCCTCTGCACACCAATGGATGCTCTGCGCTGCTCCGCAGGAAGGACCACAGCTCCTACCAGAACAGCAAAAACCATCTCATGGTTTGCCAGAAGGCTCCGTCACTGCCAAACTCTCTGGAAATTTCTGGAGACATCTGTCATGCTTCCATGCAACAGACAGACAAGACATGTACACTGAAGTATTTTGGTCGAAAGCGATAAAAAGGCAAATTGAATTGCAACATGGACAGAAAATTTCTGCTGAGCCAGGGGTCCATTCAGGTCACAGCAGCTCTAGGTGACATCTTCCAGCCTGGTCAGGTCAGATCCAGACCTACGCTAAAAACTAGTCCCAGTTTTTCCCCTTAGACCCAAATTTTTCCAGTTCATTCACATTTTGCAGTGATGACCACACCTGTCCCTTCACCAGGGCTTTGAGGGCAGAGAAAAGGCTGTGCTAGAGAATTAAACCAAAAGCACCTTTTGGAGCTATTGAGGATCAAATCATACGTATAGGGGAAAGTTTATGAAACTGCTGTATTAAATTACAAGTGAAGAAACAAGAAAAGAAACATTGAAAAGAACACCTTCTGTTTAAGGCTTTTCTCCTGGTAAGTAAGGTCAGAGAGGCTGCTCCTTCCACACTAATTCAGGCCAAGAAGATTAACACAATTTTGAGAGCAATTTTGGTCTGCTTATTCAACTGGGAAGCATATTCTGTGGGGCATTTCTTTTCCTGACACTTGAAACACACATACAACAGTATAAAAAAATTAAAATAGATGTAAAATAGAGCTCTATATAGAATAAAGTTCTATATAAAACACATACACACACAGAAAGTTTCAAAGGCCTTCCAAGCTATAACTGCAAAAGCTGGAGAGAGGTCAGTGCTGAATGCTCTGTGGTAGACAGTCTCTGTGAACACATAATTTCAAAAGTACTCCAAGAGGTTTTTTTTCATGACATTTTAGATGTCACAATCAAAAAAAAAAAAGAGCTTTCATGGATGAGAAATAAGCAAAGAGCACATGTCTGGAAAATCATAAACACTTTCAACAAAGACAAGAACTCAGAGTATATACATGACACTTTAATAACTTTTCCTGTCTATCTCTGGGACTAGGCATTGTTCTTGTTCTACCATGGAGAAGATTTGTGAGTTGCAGATGCTACCGATGCTTAAGCTACCAATTATTCTAAAGCATTAATCTTCTAACTTCGGACGCTGTCTGAGAAGTTCCTGAGAACTTCACACCTTCTCTCAATGACATCTACACAAGCTGTAACTAACACAACCAAATTTCACACACCCTCTTCATGGCTGCTCCTTCTCCTATCTGGACAAACACTTCATGTTGCACTGCCACCAGTGGCAAGTACCAAGTGCCTCTGAGCTCCGAGAAGATTCAGTCCCACAGCCAGGAGGTTTTGCAATCTACATTCCACAAAAATCCTCAGAATCTTGCTTCTCAGCAGCATTATCTTATGCACATGCTTGCTGTAGGAATTGTACATTATTATCATTTATAGGACTAAGACATATCTATTTTTATTTATACAATGTCACAAATTTATATTCAACGGAAGCTCCATTTCTGGCCATCCCAAAGATGAGGTGTTTCCATTACTTTGAAATACCTTCACCTTTCCACTTTGCTTCCCTTGCAGGTTTTCATTTTAAATAATAAAAACACCATTAATGTCACACCTCAGTGACTGTGTATTCGAATGTGGAAAGGCTTTTTGGATGCTTTCACCTGGTAATCAGTTTAAGTAACACACAGATTCTGCAATCTCCATATCCAGAGTGATTACATATCAACAACCTGGGAAAGGAAGAATCTGTCTCCTGGACATCTCTCATCTCTGCAGCCTGCAACATACAGCATGTATTCAAACCCACTTCTAGCATTCCGCTGCAGACCCCAATCCAAAAAGCAAACAGAACTCAGCTCTTAAAGCCAAAACATATCAAGTGCATGGGGTTTGGCTGTGCCCTCCAGGTACTGGGTCCAGCCAGCTATTCCTGCAGATACTGAAAAATCAACACAGCTGGAATTAATGCAGCTCAGCCCAGAGAAAGGGAAAACTTACTTATATAATTAATGGAAGGACAGAAACAGACCTACCAGAAAGGATCTGTCAAAGTTGGGAGAGGGAAGGACCTGGTTAGGTTATTCATTCATGTGGCAGCAAGTATCATTGTTTATTGAAACATCCTTAGTCTTGA
Organism: Vireo altiloquus; assembly: GCA_013396875.1. Taxonomy (NCBI): domain Eukaryota; kingdom Metazoa; phylum Chordata; class Aves; order Passeriformes; family Vireonidae; genus Vireo; species Vireo altiloquus. The sequence goes on along the minus strand of VZRF01009225.1, from coordinate 728,504 downwards.
GGCTACACTGGTCACACACCCAACTGCTACTGAGAAGTTCTCCATCTCCCAAGCTGAAGACTTAGCAGCACTCTTTCCTACAGCTCAGTGAGAGTCAGTTCTCTCACTCCACACAAACAGTCACACCTCTGAAACAGACTTCACGTAACAGGGATGGGTCACTTCGCACTGATCTGAAAGGTGACAAGTGACTTCCATTAATGTGGAAGCACCTCTAGAGAAAATTATGCTTTATTATGTATGGTTAATCAAACAGGAACAAAACATGTCTGACAACTTAATATTTAAATACAGACAATATATCCCGGTTGTTAATCACAGTGCTGGCTTCTGAACATTTTGATTCCATTCCTGTGTATACCACAGGCTGTTTGACCTTCTGCAAGCCCCTCCGTCTCCTTACCATTAATAAAAGTACAATGTATTTATCTTCATGCTCACAACTCAAACACAGCCAAACAGGTTTTTATTTGAACTTTCCGAAATCAATTCACCTTGGGAACAAAACAATTTAGCTTAGAAGGGAGACTTCTGAAGAAGTTGTTTATATATAAACTAAAAATAGTGATTTCAGCTGGAGCGTCCAGCTCAGGCTTTAGTTAAGCATAGCTTATATGACACTACACTCCAACAGCCTACCTACAGGCAAGGCCAATTTCTGCATATTCATCATTGCCCTATTAGTCATTATTTCACTTTAAATGAAACCCCTGCTTGAGACATCAACGAAAATAATTTGCTCAACACAAATGCACTTGTTGCAAATGGTTGTTAAAAGCTATGTTTTCTCCTACTGCAATCAGTATTCCAGTACTTCTGAAGATTACATGTATTCTGTATTTCTGCCTAAATTTCTAGTATGCTTTTGAAAGCATCCCCCAGGGCTGAGCTAATCAAGAAAACAACATACATACAGAGAACTGTCATTATTACAGGGTCAAACACTAATGCAGTCTGCACTCAAGAGATTGCAAATTATACTTCAATGTGAGCAGGAGAAATCATGTTCCCAAATCACTGAATAGTGTCATGTAACCTACAAATAAATTACTAGTCCTGAAAAGATTATAGACAGCAATTTATTACCATCTTGTAAGCATGAACTGAAGATAACCAAACAACAAGCTGTTCACAGAAGAGCCTCCAGTAATTCTCTCATGCTTCCTACAAGACCGACTGCAAAGTGACTTGAACACAGACCAAATCACTTGCTCATGACTTGCGCATCCTGTCTCAAATGCGGCAGCACAGAGGGCATCTTTATGACTCACACTCAAGAAGGGTCTTATACGAGGCCTCAAATAAGCTTGCCAATCTCAAACACAACATTTATGTTTAAAATCATAGTCTGTCAGATCTATTCAGAAGACAAAAGAAGACTTCTCCATAACTGGACAAGAGCTCTTTGTTCAGCTGTTGAGCCTTACTAAAGCCTGCAATTCTTTGCCATAAGCAAAATGCTTAAACTGCTCAATGGCAAAAGTCAATTTGGTGAGAAAATGTAATTAATAAATGCCATCCATATCCCTCTGCTTGACATTTTATAAAGACAACTTGCCAGAAAGAACAGTGCAAAGGGAGAGCTCTGCAAACAACTGGCTCCTCTGCAGGCTATTCTCCAAGCTCAGGACACCCTGCCAAAATGCCACGTTCCCCACTGAGGATGGCAGGTAGCTCTCCACCATCCTCCCTGGAGGCATCAGATCGTGGCTGTGACATGCAACTTCTCATAACTTGAACCTCTACTAATCAAGAAGTTAGGTCTTCATCTTGTCATCCTGAGATTACACTTAACTCAGGACCACAGAGACTCAGATCCACCAAATCTCCAAGGAAATGCCAGACTTACTGCACACTCCCCAAAGTCCACCATCTTTATCCCATTAGCTACAGTAACTGTCTCAAACCTACCACAGAGGTGTTATCTGCCCAAGAACCACAATCCCAGCACCCAACTTCGAACCCAAAGATATTTGTCCTGACTTGTTCCTGAAGACAATGCTCTCATCTACTTCCTTGATAAGGATCTAGGAAAAAAATGCAGAGAAAATGTCTCTGCACATTAGGCCTCAATACTAAGTCAGTTCCAATGTAGACCTCAGGGCTAAGATATTAAAAAAAGGAACTTTAGTGTTTGATCTTGGGTCAAGATTCATCTGTTCTTTAATTTTTAAAAGGTAATCTAACCTGAGAGGGAAACCCATTTCCAGAAAATGGCTCCTGAGAACACCCACCTAAGGGGAGGCTGTAATACCCGAGACTGGTGGCAAGCCCCAGAGCTCCCCAGAATTTCCAGAGCATGGCAGTGCAGACAGCTGTTGGACAGCAGAACCTAGAAGCTCAGTCAGAGCAAGGGAACCAGCCATCACAGATTCCAGGTGCTGTCAAACCACAAAAAGCAATGGATGAACATTTAGTAATTCTACAGTGAGAAGGAAAAATACATGTGAATTTGAGGTGGGTAGAAATAATCAAGATTGAAAAGGCTTCCTCCTTTCTTTGGAACTGATTTGACAAAACAGATTTAACACACATAAGAGAGACACACAGAGCATATAAATCTAAATACCAGCTCTCTCTTCAGCCCTTCTTCTCCTCTAATTACTATCTCTGAAGTCTAACTGCCTTTTTCAACAAAACATTCCTCCTCTCCAACACACTATCAATTTTCCCAGTTCCAAAACCAAAGTAACCATTAGAAACAAATGTAGGAAAATTATAGCATCATGCTTCTCAAATACTNTAAGCATGAACTGAAGATAACCAAACAACAAGCTGTTCACAGAAGAGCCTCCAGTAATTCTCTCATGCTTCCTACAAGACCGACTGCAAAGTGACTTGAACACAGACCAAATCACTTGCTCATGACTTGCGCATCCTGTCTCAAATGTGGCAGCACAGAGGGCATCTTTATGACTCAGACTCAAGAAGGGTCTTATACGAGGCCTCAAATAAGCTTGCCAATCTCAAACACAACATTTATGTTTAAAATCATAGTCTGTCAGATCTATTCAGAAGACAAAAGAAGACTTCTCCATAACTGGACAAGAGCTCTTTGTTCAGCTGTTGAGCCTTACTAAAGCCTGCAATTCTTTGCCATAAGCAAAATGCTTAAACTGCTCAATGGCAAAAGTCAATTTGGTGAGAAAATGTAATTAATAAATGCCATCCATATCCCTCTGCTTGACATTTTATAAAGACAACTTGCCAGAAAGAACAGTGCAAAGGGAGAGCTCTGCAAACAACTGGCTCCTCTGCAGGCTATTCTCCAAGCTCAGGACGCCCTGCCAAAATGCCACGTTCCCCACTGAGGATGGCAGGTAGCTCTCCACCATCCTTCCTGGAGGCATCAGACCGTGGCTGTGACATGCAACTTCTCATAACTTGAACCTCTACTAATCGAGAAGTTAGGCCTTCATCTTGTCATCCTGAGATTACACTTAACTCAGGACCACAGAGACTCAGATCCACCAAATCTCCAAGGAAATGCCAGACTTACTGCACACTCCCCAAAGTCCACCATCTTTATCCCATTAGCTACAGTAACTGTCTCAAACCTACCACAGAGGTGTTATCTGCCCAAGAACCACAATCCCAGCACCCAACTTCGAACCCAAAGATATTTGTCCTGACTTGTTCCTGAAGACAATGCTCTCATCTACTTCCTTGATAAGGATCTAGGAAAAAAATGCAGAGAAAACGTCTCTGCGCATTAGGCCTCAATACTAAGTCAGTTCCAATGTAGACCTCAGGGCTAAGATATTACAAAAAGGAACTTTAGTGTTTGATCTTGGGTCAAGATTCATCTGTTCTTTAATTTTTAAAAGGTAATCTAACCTGAGAGGGAAACCCATTTCCAGAAAATGGCTCCTGAGAACACCCACCTAAGGGGAGGCTGTAATACCCGAGACTGGTGGCAAGCCCCAGAGCTCCCCAGAATTTCCAGAGCATGGCAGTGCAGACAGCTGTTGGACAGCAGAACCTAGAAGCTCAGTCAGAGCAAGGGAACCAGCCATCACAGATTCCAGGTGCTGTCAAACCACAAAAAGCAATGGATGAACATTTAGTAATTCTACAGTGAGAAGGAAAAATACATGTGAATTTGAGGTGGGTAGAAATAATCAAGATTGAAAAGGCTTCCTCCTTTCTTTGGAACTGATTTGACAAAACAGATTTAACACACATAAGAGAGACACACAGAGCATATAAATCTAAATACCAGCTCTCTCTTCAGCCCTTCTTCTCCTCTAATTACTATCTCTGAAGTCTAACTGCCTTTTTCAACAAAACATTCCTCCTCTCCAACACACTATCAATTTTCCCAGTTCCAAAACCAAAGTAACCATTAGAAACAAATGTAGGAAAATTATAGCATCATGCTTCTCAAATACTAAATACTTATGAAAAATATACCAAATACTACCCTTGGATCCTCTTGCCAACAAGTCAGCAGCCAGATGCTTACACAAAAAACAGAAAGACCACTCAGGTGATGCCCCAACACTGTTTCACTGGAAGTCCCAAACCCAGCCCAACATGCATGCATTGCTGATGAAAAGCAGTCTTCAGACCTCAGAAGCTTCCCGAGGAGAGATGGGATTAACCTCCTGTGAGGAGAGCAGCACTGTAACACTGCAGTATGCAGCACAACCTGCTAGACAGCAAAGTTTCTCAATGTGCACTTGGGCACGCAGAGAGGATGAGACTGTCACACAAGCTCCAGAAAACCATTCTTCCCACTGTTGCAAACTAGAATGAAACTGAAAGGTTTATCAGCCTCTTCTGAATGGGAGCTGACAACTACAGCTGGATACTTGGCACCGCTCTCCAGTGCTATTAAAATCAGCAAAAGCTGACTCCCAACATCATCAGGACTGGGCTCAGCCTTTTAAAAGGCGCATCAAGCCTCTCACTCACAGAGTTTTCCTTTTCTTTCCAGCAGCTTCATGTCACTGTCTTTCTCTCTCTTAGAAGCAAACCAAGAAACTTCAAGGTAGCTAGAAAGCACATTTTTTTGCCATTCAGCCAATGGAAATCAATCCCCCGTGTCCTTCCAGACCCACACAGGTTACCAGACCCCACTGCAATCTGACGTCTCACTGCACACTACACTGGGCAAGCCCCGGCTGCAATCCACCAGGTTTGATGTGGGTACCGCTTGCCACCGTGTGCAGGCTGGCACTAACAGCTCGGGCTCCTCTCACCCTCCCTCTCCATCACAGCCCCGTCCCGAAGCAGCTGCTCCCCCGGGGGAGCTGGCACGGCTCAGCAGCGCACAGCTGGGTGCGACTGCCCACGTCAGGGCACACGAAGCACGCACCCAGCCGCGACAAACCACTCCCGCGGCTCTGTGACAGGTCTCACTTCCAGGACATTCGTAACACGGTGCTAACGTGATGCCCCAACACCCCCAAAAAAATGTTTGTTGGTTATGCGGACCAAACACAGGGAACTCATTGCTTTAAGAAACAAAATCTGCTACAGCTTCCCCCTCCTCCTAAAAGATTCATAGAAAATTTACTTCATCAGAAACTAGGGTTCTACCTAGCTAATAATGATAAATAGTAGAATCTAGAAACAGGAAGAAATTTAGAGCAAAATCCACCTGACACTGCTCTGGAGAGCTGGGAGGAGTTTTTTAAGCATCCATATAGAATTCCTCTTATGACAAGGACCGACTTCTGCAGAGAAGACAGATTTGGCATCTGTCTTTTCCCACAGACTGGTCTACAAAACCCTATCTTCAGGGACCATGAAGCTGCTGCCAGGCACAGTTAAAGGAAAAAGCAGGGAGGTGAAAGAAAAGGAAAAAGACCAACCTCCTTTTACTTTTCCAGTCCCTCCACAACTTTCTGGCAGTAGTAAGAGCACTGCAGCAGAGCCAGGCAGGCTCCCCCCACCTCACTCTTCCCACTGCCCCCTGAACTGCATCGCCCTGGGTATGCCCCAACAATCCATCTCACACTGCCACAGTGTGTTCATCCTAAGGCAAAAACCCATCAAACTTAATACTCTGCTAATTACTGTGGCAGTTTAATAGCTACTCCACCATCAGAGAACTTTGTACTAACAGCATTTCTATAAAATTAAACTATATTGTACCTCATTAGCCGAGGGTGTTTCTGCAGCACTGTTACACTTAGTGGAAACAACAGCCACTGTTCCACCCAAACCCTCTTTAATCAGCCTTTAAGAAAAGCGTTTTGCAATTGTATCCTTAGAAATCCCTAATGATGAGCCAGATTTCATGAAGGCTGTGACTTGGCTAATTTATACAATAGCTAGGAACTTCAAAAGTTAACCCAAGCTAGTGACATTATTTAGTTCAGTGAAGCGGCTCATTTTAATTGGATTAAATTGTCATGGTATTTTTTTAATTTCATATTGAAATCACAATTTATCATTTCCTAATATCTGCCCAAACATCAGTGTCATTTGCATAACCCTCCCCTCAACACAATCTCAGATCCACAGACGGAAAAGACCAAAACCCTCTGGCCGGCCCTCGCCGGCTCCTGCCGCGAAAGGGTGGGAGCGTTCGCCGGAGAGAGGCTTTCCCAGAGGTACAAATCCCGGCAACAGAGCTAATTGCATTAAGCAGAGGGCCCGGTTAGCGAATACACTGGTGGCGCGGAAAAAGTGTAAACAGCGGCATTATCCCGAGCAGCTCGCGGGGAAGCGCCGGCCGGCTCCGCAGCAGGCTCGGGCTCCGCGCAGCCGGGACCGGGGGCTGGCCGGGAGCGCGTTATGTCTGAGGGGTTTGGGAGCTCCTGAGCCGCGCAGCCAAGGATAGTTGCTGCCTTTTTTCTCTTTTTAGCGACGGGCCGTGAAGAGTGGATTTTGCAAGGGAGGCTCCCGCCTGACGGCCCGAGGAGCCGGGGGACGAGGCGATGTCCTCGGGCGGCCGCTGGGACACGGGGCGGCAGGGGCGGCCCGCAGCTCCCGGCGCTGCTCCGGGACGGATACAGCTCCCCGCGCCGCGGCCCCTCGGGCGCCCTGCGGCCGCCGGGCAGCCGCCCCTCCTCCGGGGAGGCAGGGAAAGAGGCACCGGGGGGGCTCCGGGGCCGGCTGGCGACTGAGTCGTCGCGGCAAACTTCGGCCAAGGTTCGCTGGAGGGCGGCAGGGCGCTCCGGCAGGGTGGTCCGCTCGGCTTTGTGGGGGTGTTTGAGGTGGGTTATTTTTTTGGAGGGGGGGGAGTTGTCTCTCTCTTCTTGGCGGGTGGGACGGAACGGTGCCTGCCGTTTGCCGAGCGCTCAACTATCAACAGATGCCCCCCCGAGCCAGCCC